>JARKIA010000109.1:0-558978 GCA_029289565.1 Mycena galericulata
CCTGTCGTAGAAGGCACCAGTCTCTTTCAATTCGGCTGCCGCGACGAAATCGTCTTTATATATCTCGAAGAACGGCAGTTTGGAGCCATGGACCCAGCCGACCTTTCCCGGCTTTACGGGAGGTAGCCCCTGGCGTTCGCGTCTTCTCGCACTAGTTCCTCTGCGCGGCATGAATGTGACTTGAATCGAGAGGTTTGTTGTTGCAGCACGTGTAAAATAATTTGCCATCATGATTAAACAAACCCGGACAGGCGATCGCAAAGGTCGAATAAAGCAGCAAATGTACAATACAATGAAATATCATCACAGTATGGTAAACATTTTTGGGTGCCCACGCGCCTGCCTCAAGCTCCATCGCCTCCGACATCCTCCTCCTCCAACGCGAAGAGAGTCGCCTGCCGGACGCTCGTCGTCACGAGCATGTCCGGCTCCTCCCCCAGGCGCTGAAGCTCGCGGTAACGTATCTCGCTGCGCTCACTACATTCGCCAACAACATCAGCGCCGACAACCCCAAACCAGTTTTCCTTGACTTATGCGCTGCTTGATACAATCCCCGCGCCTCGGATGGCGAAGTTGACGTGGGGGGCGTTTGTGACGGTTGAAGAACCCGCCGCCTTCCTCGGACTCGGGCTCGGAGTACGAATAGGGCTGCAATACTTTTTCCTGGGCCATTTTTAGCGAAGATATTGTGACACACAGAACGAAAGGGACCTACAGATCGGCGAGGAGCTGCGTGTTGCCGGGCGTGGTCTCCCGCTTGACCGGGCTCTGCTTGGTGTCGAGCTTGGGAGTCGACGCACTCGCACGCGTCGACTTTCGTGGCGATGTATTCACGAAAGCAGCGGCTGCGTTACTTGGTGGGGTCAAGAACGCCGGGTCGACAGGGTGCGGGTGGACGCCGAGAACGCAGAGGCGCTGCCACACCTCTATACATTCCTCCTCAGTGTGGCAGCCCTGATTGCTGTTGTTGGGGTACCCGCTGAGGCTGGCCTTGGCCTCGACCCTGCCGCCACACAAGGTATGATCAGTTTCAGCCTCTCTCCAGACCAAAAGAAGCTCACCAGTCATTGAAGACTCCGACGACGTGCCCCTGCCCCACCAGATGCAGAGGATATCCCCCGCCAACTCGAACGACAGCCTTTCGAGTCCGGTCCCCGCGAAACGGCGGCAGACAATAGTAGCGGGGGTCCTTCAGACCGCGGTCGTCCATCACGAGGTCCTCGAGAGGGAGATTGGTGGGTATTAGGCTTGGTGGACGAGACGACATGAGAGCTTGGGGCGAGAGGCTGATCAGTGAGATGATTCAGATCAATGGCGCATGGCGCACTCACGTGCGCATTCATTCGCATCATGTCGCTCACCATCTGGAAATGGCCAGTCGCCAGCTGGAGCCAACCCCAACCGTTCTGCGACGCCAGCTCGAGTCCAGGTGAATACCACTTTCCATTTTTTAAAAAAAGAGAGAGAACTCACAATAATATCGTAGCGCGAGAATCCCAGGCCGAGCAAAAAAAGATCAAAATAGCTTGGGATGGTCGCGACCGCGCCAGCGTCCGCTCTTATGACCACTTTCTGCGACTTCGCGCAACCGCGCACGCGAAAATGGCTTGCTCCGCCGCCATCGCCGCCATCCGTGTAGCCGTCCAAGATCGCGACTACTTCGACGCCTGGCTTCTTCGCCGCAGCAACCCCCCAGGCACAGGTGGCTCGGGAACTGGCTGGGGAACCGGCTCAACCTGGGGAGCTGGCGCCGGCTGGGGTGTGTCCCCGCCCGATCCCACTTGGGACGGAGTCACCCGTGTACCCAAGACGCCGCAGAAAGCCAAGCGGCGCAGGCTTCGGAAGCGTCTTTTACGGGAGCACTCGGCGAGGGTGACAGCCCACTTCAAAATCCTGCAGGCGCGATATGAAAGCGAGCAACGGGAGCGCAACGCGGGGTGGATAATGGAATGTCACTAGGTACATTAGTCAATACCGTGTACCTAGAATACATTCCTAATCCTCCTCGTCCTCGGACTCATCGCTGCTGTCATCGTCCGAAAAGTTTTGACGCGCCTTAATGAAGGAAAGTGCGGGTTGGTACGAGGGGTACATCTACTTTTGTACATGTTCCTAGACAATCACCACTCCTCGCCAATCGTCGTCCTCTTCGTCTGAATCATCGCTATCCGATTCATCCTCATCTGCAGACGAATACTGACGTGCCTTGGGGCGCACTTTAGTTTCTTTACCGGCCGCAGCGTTTTTCTTGACCGCTGCACGCCGCGCGCGGTGGGCGATCTCCTCGCGGCAGCTGTATCTTCGTAGTCAGGCAGGGCCCATTATATATTTAAGAAGCGCACCGTTCGCGGTATCTGGCTTGCGCGGCGCGGTGCCTTGCGCGCTGGTCATCGGTAGGTGCCGCTCGCAAACGAGCCATGCGCTCCCTAGTCTTCGCACGACATTTTTCACGATGCCTATTGCAGACTTCAGTCGCAATCCGGAGGGAAATTAAGAAACGGCGAACTTGATGCGATAGTTGCGGTAGCTCTCCAGTCGGTTTAAATATCGGTAGTAATCTTGGTGTGTCTTGAATAGGCGGGTAGGTGCCATTTTTGGAGAGTTATGCTAGGTCAAGTACCGAAAAGGGACGGGCGCCTGTCGGGCGCTTGCCTGAAATGGGCCTGAAATGGGCTAATTGGCTTATGTAATCTTGGGTTCGGTCAGTATTTTGCAACCATGGGGTGGTAGAAGGCTCGCCGAGTGGTCGTAAGATGTTTTCTGAGATGTTCTAAGGTTATTTTACTCCAATGTGAGCTCCGTTCAAAAAAAGTTTAGTGAAGGTCAAAATGTGTCTGAAGGTCACCCAGTTATCACTCTATCCACCACTGTCGAGACACTTACCTGCTCAACTTTTTTCGAAATGCTGAAATTCTTCGGCCAAATGGTGTATATACACCCTAGTGCCCATTCATGGTAGTCAGTTTCGCAACACAGGCCCCAGGGAAATTGTGAGAGGCCTTACTTTACCCTCGGAGATAGCCTGTGAGTGCGCCACAGGCCCCCGACGAGCGGGTTTCAGCTCGTGCGTTGTCTCCGGGCTGCAAAATCGGGCTGCAATACTAACAGGAGGCTTGCCCCTCATCCATCAAAAAAGATGAGAGCTTCCCGAGGCATAGCAAGTGAGTAATTGTCGAAAATTCAAAATCTGAGTGATACCGAGGAAGTGCATTCTCGGCGTTCATCTGGCAAGGCGCAGCGCGATACAGGGCCACAAACAGCATTAAATGAAAGGAAGTCAATGGGCCCGCCGGTCGCGACTTGTCTTGGAGGCACAGCTCGGGCAGGAATGCGAAAAAAAGTCGGATTTTGGGAACAACAAAAAATGCGAGGTAAGCTCCGAATACGTCCGCCTCTCTCGCCACTCGCTCTTCCCGTAACTTCGCAGCATATCCCGGTTGATGGCAGACGTGGAATCTGAGATCTAAATCAGTCGGAAGGACATGGTGGAACGGAATAAGGCGTGGAGTAGGTACCAGAGTTTGGCACGGGTTAGCCGAGCTTGGATTCTTGCAGCGCAAGATGCGCAGGTGGAATTGGGGGTGGCGGCATCCACGGGAAGGAGGGAGGGGATCTCGTCGCCGTCATCGTCGATGTCGTCTAAGCCCAGGTCATAAGAGATTGGCTCCTTAAGCCATGCTTCGGTGCTGACAGGAGGTGTCAGCAATCAAGCTGGATGAAGATCGCGGCGAGGACGCACAAGAGAAAATCGAAGTTAAGGTGTCTTTCTCCGAGTTGAAGGTCTGCCTGTCTGCACTGCAGGCGCTGCAGTTCTTCCATAAATTCGGCAACTAACGCATCCCATGGCTGGAGAGGATCCTTCGGGGAAAACGGTCAGCGGGCTGGCCGGATAAGGCCAAAATCAAAACCAGACCGAGCGACCAGAAGGCTCTCGAGGTGCAAAGGACACCGGGTGTAGAGAGAGAGAATCCATGTCGGTCGAGAAATCTGTGGAGATAACTCGTCAGAAGGCGGGGAGAAACGAGCGCCACTTCCGCAGCCAGCTCTCTACGGGGTCCCTGGTGCGAGTCCAAACCTACGAGAGCTGGCCCCGGAGGAAGAGCTCCAGAGAAAACAAAAACTGACCGAGGCTTGAGACAAGCTTGTTGAGTGAGTATACGCGTGATACATGTGTCACACTTCTTACACTCGCGCTCATCTGCCAGACCCCCATGGAGGGCCTCAAGGGCTCAACCTTCGAGAATCCGTGGCTCCTCGACAGCCGCGGTGGTCTAGTCCTAGGTATTTCGCGTTGTGGTCACTGCGAGAAAAGATATTGAATGGGCTACTTGCTTCCAGCCGCGCGCTCCAAACATGGGGCCAAATTGCACAAGAAAGGCGCGGAGAAACCCAAATCTCCAGGTGAGTCCCGGTGAGCTCTGAGGTCTGGGCTGGGTTAATGTCCAGCAGCACAGCGAAAACTCGTCATCTTCAAGGGGCCGCCGTCGACCATCCCGCGTTCTCTGGCGGGGCCGGTGCGCACGACAGCGACAATCCGAAGCGTGCGAGATGAAGCTCATCCGCTCCGCCACGCGCCCGTCGCCAACGGGGAGTTGACCCCTCCCCGGCCAGAAAAGCGTCCCAAGAGCTTGGCCGCTGGGGACCTATACCGCGACGAGATACGCCCTCCCCCGCTCAACGCGCCGAAGCCGCATCACGTTTGCGGGTTATGCCATCGCGTCAAGTCCCACCCCGTCTCGTGAGTCCCGCGTAATCTCTTTTCATTCTCGTTTTTCAGTGCGGACTGCAGATACGAATGTGGCCACAGCCACTGCTTCGTATGCGTGCGCCTCTGGTTCGTCAAGAAGCAATCCTGCCCCGAGTGCTCGCGTTTCGTTTTTTCGGCGCCATACCGCCACTATGGAGAAGAACGCAGCCTCGAGACCGACTACCCCAACTGGCGCGACGACAGCAGGGTCAGCTATTCGTGGCAGGGTGTGGTCTTTCCGCGCCGCCCATCCTCCATCGTATTTTTCGATTCGCCGTAGAGAAAGGAGTTGTGCGTTGTCGATTTCAATGAATTTTTTTTTTTTGTACCAGACTACATGATGACGTGCGCAAAGTACATGACGGGCGCGTGCGACGGCTTAGCGCTTGGCGCCTGGGATCTCCATGCCCCCCATTCCTATTCTCCCCAGATGGGATCGCGGGTTCTGTACCAGATGCGAATTATCTGCATGGGCTCAGATTTGACAGGTGCGGTTAAATCGTAAGTCTTACACGTTGTATGCGGATTCTCAAACGACGCCGTGCTGCATGCTGGGGAGAACCGTGTATTTGTTCTTGAGGCCAGTGCCCGTCCCATGCATCGTGCAACGGGCTATACCCGAAAGTCCGAAAGTACTTGTTGGTGATTTCCGTGAAAAAAATATTTGTCCGGCGCTGGACATGGGCCTCGCGATAAAGAGCGAAATGGTAGCGAAGAAACCTTTTTTTGGCTGGGTCAATTGTGGATGGAGGCATGGCAGAGGTCGGGCTCGGACTCCGACTGACTCGGAGGAGCGCGTCGTGTCTCCTTGGTGATGATATGATCTGTGATGAGATATCTAATATCTTTGATTAACCATTCGTCATCTCACCAACAACATGGGTCTACCAAATGGCTGGCTGTCGGCGCGTACTGTGCCTGACGTGCTCGCGCCGGCCTATTCGCATAGCTCCTGACCCCTGGCTTCGAGGGCACCGTGATGCCCCCTGGAAAGTCGCACAAACGGAAGGTGGCCCCACCCCAGCTAGTCGTTGCCGCCACGTCTTCGGCTTCGACTTCCCGGAGTAACGACAATCGGAGGCAGCGAACGCAGATTGGTCTCGTCGGCCAAGACGCGGGTCCGTCAGCCACGCCGTCCACACATCACTTTTGGCAAGATGATCTGGCGACAAACCTGGCACGAATGGGCGCCGATTTCACTTACAGCTTGGGAGACGACTCACTGTCATCCCAGACGGAGGATGCGGCTCCCGACGGGATCGAAGTCGTCTTACCTTCCGTGGCTCGGAACCAGAACTCGGTAGGCCTGATTAACGTCCTTGTATTTCAAACTCAAAAAATCATCAGGACCGTCCACTGAAAACCTGGTACCCACACAACGATGAGTATGTGGGCGAACAATTGCGCCACGAGGGCCGTGGCTCTCCCGAGGTATATGCACGTTGCGCAGGTGTCCGGTGCAACGACCCGAGGCGACTTTGTCCCAATCGCGAATGCGCGGGTGTCGCGGAGTACCGGTGCGTTGACCAGGCGTGCACGGGCGATATCATGCACTGCGCTGAGTGCATCGTGGCTGCCCACGCCCAGTTGCCCACGCATTTCATTGAGGTGCGAGTTTAGCGTTTTTATTCTGTGCGACGCCAGCTGAGAAGCGGATGGTGTACAGAAATGGACGGGTAAGCACTTCGTGCGCAAGCGGACTTTGCTACGGGATCTCGGGCTGCGCGTACAGCTGGGTCACCCTCCCGGTGTCGTGTGCCCATTCAGACAGGCCGCCCACAGCGATTTCGTGCTTTATGACCTGTCGGGGGTCCACGAGATCGCGGTGGACTTCTGCGGGTGTCGCACCAATGATGGCACAGTCGGGGGTGGTCCTCCGCTGGAACATCGTATACAATTTCTTCGTGTCTGCTGGTGGCCGGCGACAGTTCGCGCGCCAAACACGTGCGCGACGTTCTCGCTGCTCCGGCTGTTTCAGATCCTCAATTGTTTGGGGAAACTCTCGGCTTATGATTTTCTGCGCGGTCTCGAACTGTGCACAAATCACGATGGGCTCGACAAGCCACCAGTAAGTCTTGCCTAGGATACAAGATATCGGCTAACAGGCGTTGCGCAACAGGATCGCCGCAAGCCCTTTATGCATATCGTCAGGCAATGGCGCGAGGTGAAACGGATGAAACGGGCGAAAAGGGGCCACGACGCTGGCGGCGTCAAGGCGACGAAGCAAGGGGATTTGGCGATGATGTGTCGGGCGTGTCCTCAACCGGGGTGGAATCTTCCGGAGGACTGGGAGGATATCGATCCTTTCTATAGGTGAGTCTTTCGCCCCGCCCCTAAGATTTGAGACTGAAATATTCCACAAGATTTATTTACTTCCTGTTCCTCGCGCAGGACGCGAATTTCAGGCTATCCAATCGAAGCGTTTCCTCGGAGCTTGCGGATCCGATTTTCGGTGACGGCTTCGGCTACTTCTGCAAGCGGGAGGGGGAGGATGGCTATAAAGCCCATATCGCGAAACATGTAAACGAGCAAGAGGTCTCAAACTGCTCGGGCTTCCAGGCCATGTTCATGGCCAACACACGGCGCGTGAAGGGGCTGCGAACAACTGGAATCGGCGGCGTGACCTGCTCGCGGCACAACATGTGGCGGGGGTAACGGGATCGGCGACTTGCAGGTCGGCGAGCGGTATGTAATTGTGCTACAGATTGTATTCGGCTGATCGTCCTTCAGGTATTGTAACATGGATTTCCTACTGTTGTCGGCGTTGATGACATTCGGGCTGTTGTGCGTCGTAGTGTCGTACGATATCGCGTGCCAATACGCGATCAATTTCTGGCAGCGGATGAGCGAAATGCCCGAACCCATGCGCCTCAAGCTTGCCCCGAGTAACGTTTGGTGGAAGGTGCCGAATTTCCACTTGCCAGCGCACAAGAAGAAATGTCACTCCCCCTACTCGTTTCATTGGATGTGGGGCGCCGGGATGACACACGGGGAGGGTGTCGAGCAGAATTGGTCCTTTTCTAATGGGGCCGCCGCATCGACAAGGCTGATGGGGCCGGGCGCGCGCCAGGCGACACTGGAAGATGTTTTTGGGTTTCATAACTACGACCGGGTGTTGGCGATGCGTGCGTGGCCCCCTTTTTTTTTGGTTCTGATTTGTTTTCTGATTTGGTTGGCAGACCGTGTCCTGCCGAAGCGTTTGGCGGTCAGTATGAAAGAGGGCACGAAACACAAGACGGCTTTCGACGCGTTTACGAACGGGCTGGAGGCAGTACGCCCAGAGGAGGTAGCTGCTTGGAGGCAGAGAGTTTTGCAGTGGGAGCTGAAGCAGCACACGGACCCTGCGGACTCTCCGTTTGAGCAGCTGGAGGAAGGTATGTGTCGGAATTTACGCAGTCGGTGCGAGATTGACGGTGGAGGTTTCAGTGACAACGCTACGGGATATCCAACTGCAGATAGCTGCGGAGGAGTTTATCTGCACCGACGACGGCGTCGAGGTCGAGCAGGAGCATTCGCCCGGAGCCTTCATCACCATGGGGCTGGAGCTTGAGGAGTTACAGTACGCCCATTCTCAAACTTTGTTCCCCTTGCCTCATACTAAATTACGCAGGCGCAGGCTTGAGGTCGACATCCGGGCTCTCAAGGACCCTTCACCAGCTCAGAGGCTTGCCTTCCTGAAGCGCCGGACCGCGATGCTGAAACAGATATACAAGTTTCGGCAAGTCCAGCGGGTCTACATGCCCGCACTGCGTGCGCTGCTGAGTGACGAACGGAAGCAAGTTTTCGACGGGAACGGGGACCAGCTCCCAGAGGCGACACGGCTGTTCATGCCGTCAGAGCTCGCCGATGCGAGGATCCGAGGGAGAGCGTGCGCCGTGGGTCTGGCGGAGGTGGAGGCTCGGATGCGGGAAGGCGAGGCTAGCGAGGCCTTGGAGGCAGTGCGACAGGGACTTCGGACAAGGACAATGACCAACCGGTATAAATTGCGAAACTACACCGGGCAGGGAATGATGACGAAGGGTCAAGGCATTCTCCGACAGATAAATATCAAGATTCACGGCGCGAAACTTCGCTACCGATACTCACGCGCGGCGCTCCTCATGCTGCGCGGCCACGGCGCATGGGAAGAGCGGCTGAGGGTCCTCGACGACGACGACGTGCGCGCGCTGAACGAGCGCGCGCTCACAACTGAAGAGAAGGCCCAGAATGAGCATTGGGCGGAGCTGGGTGGAGCGGTGATCGAGGGCGGGGTGGCACGGGCTGGTGGGCTCGCCGCCGGGGAGGGCTCCCACACCCTTTCGTGGATCTGGTACACGGCTGGGGTGCGCATGGAGGAAGGGGACCCACGGCTCCACGACGGTATGTGCATTTATGGACGTACATGGCAACTACTCACTTACAACGACTACTTTCAGCGCTCCGGCTGGAGTGGTGCAAGGCCTATTCCCGCGCCAAACGGTACTCGGAGGACGTACGACACCTGCGCGAGGAAATGCGACGCACGATCGCATTTGGGTATACAGAGGCAGGAAAGTGGGAGGCGCTCGCGGAGGAGGAGCTACCGGATTCAGCCACCGAGTTGACGGAGGGGCGACGCGCGTACGCCGCGGAGCACGCCGCGATGGAGCGTGCAACGTGCGCATTCCTGGAGACAAAATGGGCAGGTATATTGGCCAAGGCGGATCAGTACCTGGCGGGGACGGCCGAGCTCGACGCTGAGTCTGTGGTCACGGTAGAGATGGAGCTCGGCGATGAGCTGGACCCGGAGGACGAGGAGGCCATGCTCGAGGGGGCGGATGATTAGCCAAATCGGGCGGGGGCACGTCGTTGGCATGTAAATCAAACATATATAAACACACGGCTTCTTCGGCAGATGCGACAGGTATGACAGGATCATTATACGCGACTTTAAAGGGATTTAAAGGGTGGGAAACGGTCTGATCACGGTATTAAATGGTATATAGGGTATTAAATGGATATTTATATGGTGGGAGGCACCGGTAGTATATATATAGCCTATAATGCATTAAGGTACAAGGCGGCTGGCCGGCCAAGGTGTGCCAATAAAGCAATGTACCCCCCTACCGGGGGTGGGTACAATGCATTATGGCTACAACTATTGGTGCCGGAAGTGCCGGAGGTGCCGGAGGTCCGGCAAGGACCGGAGGTACCGGAGGTCCGACGGAGGGTCCGGGCTGTATACGAGTGATCGCAACACCACAGGGGGTAAAGGGTGAGCGACTACCTTGACCGGCAGGTAGTCCGGTATAGAGGACGACGACCGGAGGTACCGGAGGAGGACGAGGAGTGCAAAGGCGACTCAGTGCAAGGAGTTAGAGCCAAGCAACGTTAATTATCAATCTGAAGTACAAGACGTATTAAAGTGATATATATACTAAGTAGCTAATTGTATTCCATAATAGGAAGGAGGGTGGTTCTAAACAATAGAGCGTGTTGGAGGAAGTGATGACAAGTCCTAAGACAATAAGGAAGAAGATGAGAAGACGGATAAACGGGAAACGCTCAGTAATCCTTCATTGCGTAAAAACCCGATGATACACGGACGTCCAGAGGCTCCGGTCAATGACCGGAGCTCCGGCGGTACCGGAGGTACCGGAGGGGGGCGGATGATGGCCAGGGGTTGGCCGGACGTCAGAGGGAGGCTGCACGGATATAACACCGACTCGTATTCCTCCTTTGTGGTATTTTGTAGAGTCTAGCAGAAGTTGCGCGTTGGACTCACGATTCGGGAGACTTCCACTGAAATGGAGTCTTTTCTTTTTCCGTTCTCGGTTCTGCTCTTTCTATCCTACCAGATCCAGACTTCATGTCTCTATCCAGGAACTTGGCCCATGCAAGGGGCTGCCAATACCCGAAAAATCTACCGCACGTCGAAATTTTTTTCTCAGAGAGTCGGGGACCCCTCCCTCCCTCCCACAGCCACCAGATGCCATCAAATTCCCTTTTGGGGATGGCCTAAAATTCTCAAAAAATTCACTGCATAACGAGGTTACTCACAAGAATATTCAAAGCCAAGGGTATGGCAAAAATGAAATTTTGGAACCTATGCCGAAAAGGCCCTAAACAGGGGTCTGGCACACCCGATCTGCAAGCCAATTCGTCACCCGGTCAGTGGTTCAAAAGATATAGCCATTTTGATCTGAGGTTGGTCAAAAAATATTAATATTTTTTCTGAATTTTTTTTTGGACGAATTGGGTCAAGCCGTGCAACTTTCGGAAAAAAGTCTGAGGCCGAAGGCAACCAACCACGTAAGCATGACGTCATATTATTACCATATCCGGTAATCCATCACCCAAAAAAGGCAACCGACAAAAAGTACCCATATCTTTTGAACCACGCACCGGGTGACAATTCGGCTTGCAGATCGGGTATGCCAGACCCCTGTTTAGGGCCTTTTCGGCATAGGTTCCAAAAATTCATTTTTGCCATACCCTTGTTCAAAGCTTAATATACCAGTTTATTAAGGCCTTCTGTATTTTATCAAGCAGAATCCTCCTTCATTTACGCTGCTAGACTTGAGTATCCGCCGATTTTGTGCATGTCGTCAAAATATGCAAGCCAACTCCATGAAAGTGGCTGGGGGTGCAGACTGTAGGTCGACAGGCTGAATTATGTTACCCCGGACTGTTTCCACTCCAGAATCTTGTGTTCCCATTGAAAAGAGGTTCCAGCCGCCGGGCCGCGATCCGAGCACGTGCCAAATTACTTTGTTCGGAGTGGCTGTACCCCTGTCATCTCCCAAATGCAGTAATAATCTTTTGGTCTCTATCTCGCCAATCACTGAAACTCTGCCTTCCGGATATTGATTTTCGGAATCCCCACAGAAAACTAGCCTATAAATTGACGTGATGTAAAAAAATCGGATCTTGACAGCCCCTTGGGCCCATGCCCACTCTTCGAACTTCGGACTGGGGTGCGCCTTATAATATATTAAGGCCAACCTTCACGATTCCTTACATGGTTATGCAGGTTCATCATCCTAGAGAATCGACTCGATGGCGAATGCATGGCGTCTGCTTTAGTTGACTCTTACGTCTCCACATATTTGTTTTCTTTTACGATCAGCGGCTTTGAATTTGTCGTGACTCCTGTGCTAAGCGCGATCCTCGGACACGCTCGGAGTATGGAGCGCTGTCAAGCTATGATTTTATGATCAAGCTCTTGGCGTCGAGGAAGGCGATTCAGTTGTACGCGAGGTACACCTTCAACGTCCTCAACGTGTTCGACGAAACTCCCCGGTTCTTCCCCGTGATATTTAGGATTCCCGGTCAGTAGAGCCGCCCGTCTTCTCATCCGTTTCGTGAGACGTTTATTTGCGATCATTTATGGAGTAGATTAACTATCACAGCGACTGGGACGAAGATGACTGTAGTGTACAACTAGACACGTTGTACATAGGTACAGTACCTGCTTGTTCCTTATAGGGACCTCTGCAGTAATACTATCTCCTCCTCCTCCTCCTCCTCCTGTTTCATCCTCCATCCAGCGGCTCTGTGGACCCTACTCAGAAATCTCACCCATTCCCACGTAGCGCCATTTCTTCCAATTTTTATACCTGACGCTATGCTGATTTCGACCTGATTTTGCGATACGCTGCTCCGCCGCTGGCGTCGTAGCACTCCAACTTCCATGTATTCAACTCAGTTCTGGCACCCCTTCAAAAAGCGACTCGATGGTGCAAATTATACAAGACCTACTGCAGCAGGGAGAAGCTCGTTCGATCCGAGCCCGAGTCGTACAGATGGGTGTTTGAAATTCTTTTTCCATCCTTACCTCCATGGTACACCCTTTACGGACCACACCTCGTTTGTTTATTCACCGACGTCGAACCTCATTTGGATGAGAAGTTCCCAAGCCTGTTATATTTCCATTCAACGGCGGCGAGTCCTTCAACCTCTTTACATCACAGTGGAGGTTTTCCCCCTAATTCGCTAAAATAAATGAAACAATCAGGATACTTGCGCTCAGCCCAACCTGAGCACATTTCCAGTTATCTACGGTGCGAGGCGATTCTCTACAGGGATCGTGGTTCTTACCACCCACCCAACACCAGAATACCGACTCGGTGGCGGATGGCCCACTTTCGTGCAACATTCTCTTAGGATCATGAGCGCTCACCTCGTATCTCTTTTTACCAATGCTTCCCTTGTGTTATTCAGACATCCCCGGGCCTCTCCAGCTAAAATAAACTAGCCGAGACTCTCACCATGTTCCACTGGTGTTCGACCACCAGGTCCTACTTCGATTTCATCTCTGACAAGGCAACATGTTCGCGATAAATTACTTGGGGTACCAACTTGATAACGGATGGTCCGCGGCTGCTTACCTTGTGTGCGGTAGGTTATCCATCCAATCAGCCCGTTCGATCCGGGCCTAAGTGATTTGCGTGTGCTAAGCAATTTTTATTTTCGGTTTGCGAGGTTTATGAGTTTCTCGACGCCTTGCTCCCTTAAGTTTAATCTGGGTTCTCAGGCGACAGTCACCGAGACAGATTTGCTCAATTTTTTGACACCTTTCTCTTGCCTTTCTCAACTTATACTCCAGCCATTCGCTCGCGCAGGCCGATATCCTCCTTTAACCAGCGCTTCACCTCTTTACAGCGCGTTTCTTGTTTTGTTCAGTTCCCCCGCAAGTCCTAAAATTCGGAGGCTCTGGAAACCCGCCACCTGGGTTCTTGGGAAACACGCCACCCAGCGTTAATTCAGTAGGTAGGTAGGTAGGTAGGTAGGTACTTTGTAGGTGCTTCTCACGAGTCGCCCATTCCATTCAAGATAAACTGCTCTGAATATCGACTCGGTGGCGGGAGGCCGCAGCTGCTTAATTTGGCGTCAATCCAAGAGATGTGTTTGCACCAGATGCCCGTTCGATTCGGGCCGAGTCATTGAGTGCATCTTCGTACGTTTTTTTGCAAATCCCGTGGACAACTTTGTGTCTCCCATTTTCTCTTGATAGCAACGAGAATGGGAATATCTTATTATTTGAATGACACGTTCCTACGGGCTGCGCGAGGTGATAATATGCATCTCGACTTGAGTCACTTACAGCTCGGTGGTGCGTGGTCTGCTCCTATCTGAATCCAGGTGAAGAAAGTCAGCAGAACACCCTCGATTCGGGCGCAAGACATAGCAGCGACACAAAACACTTTTGTTTGAAGATCTTCTGTCCTCCGACATCTCGTTTTTTTGCTCCAACATCCAACCTTGGTCGCTGAATTTGCGTCGGCACATTCAGACCTGTCGTGCCCATTAAGCGAACGACATTTTCTCGGGCATCGTCGTGTCCGCAGTACTCACTTGTGTCCAGATTTGCAGCAGGAGAGGGAATGCAGGAATGTGGCAAAAAAGCGACTATCATCGATTCTACTTCGATGAATAAGACGAGGCGATAAGTGGGCGAGCCACGGCAGATGCGACATCCCCCTACTTGCGATGCACGCGCCACCTATCAATATTACGCACCGCCGCCCACCACAGGCCCCATAATCGCCCGTTCGTGGGCATGCCCGCAGCGAAAGCGAGCACCCGAACGCCTCCGTGGTCAGATCGCTACCCGCAGGATTCACGACCAATACTCCGTATATATGAGACAGGAAAACAGCCCGCACGGCGCACGAATGGTTAAACAGTGCGTGCCCGCCTTGGGATGCTATCTGCGGGCCTCCCCACCGTCCGCATCAGCATGCACACGCCGCACGATGTTATTCCTGATCACCCGCTGTGCGCACACGCACCTACCCCCGCTACCGCGCGCGAGACTTGGGTCCGCATCCCTCTCCGCTCCCTGCTCCCGACCAAATCATCCTCGCACCCCATGTCCCAGCACACAGCACCGCCGCACCGCCGCACCACCGACAACGCCTCGCGCACGCTCTCCCCTCCCCGCTCTGCTCGCACACCCTGCCAGTGGGCTCGCGAGTGACAACCCCGACTCACGCGTGGCACGCCCGGCTGCACTCATCACCCCATGTCCACGGACGCGAACATGTTTCCATGCGATACAGCCCGCATCCGCGCGCTCCCCGGGGGCGCATACATCCCCCGCACACATGACGCCTGCCTCCCCTTCTCTGAGTGCTCGCGACCGCGCCCACGCCCGCCTCCCCGTGTACAGCCCCCCCGTGGCGCCTGGCGTCCGGTCCAACTCGCATCACACCACACCCTCCCCTTCCCGCTCCGCTCTGCTCGCGCACCCTGGCCTCGCCACTCGACAACCGATTCCGCCGTATGCTCCACGCGAATCGAACCCCGCGCGTACACGTCGAGATGCCGGGTCACGTCAAGAGCACGCCCCTCGCGCCCAACTGGCATCGTGCGCGACTCCGCATCTCAGCCCTGGCATCGTCGTTTACATACGACGCGACGCGACGCTCCACCAGGCGCCCCTCGATGCACGCAGCGGACGAGAGGTCTTACGTATCATCGGATCGGGACTCGCTATCCAGCGCAACGCCTGTGCCATGGCCTTCTCCACTGGCACGCTACCCGACGCCCCGCTCTGGTCGTACACCACGCCAGACGCAGTACGCCCTCGCCCTCGGCCCGCGGAGCGTGCCGCGCCCACGACTCGTTGCGGCTACAGACCGCTACATACGTCGGCATGCCAGAGCGTTGCGTCGCCACCCCCTAAACACTCTCCGAGGAGGGACGGGGAAGTGGAGGCGGGTTAAAAAGGGAGGAGGAGGGCGGAGGGATAGTGAGTGTGCGGAGAGGAGGAGGGGGAAGTGGAATTGGGACTCGGGAGGGCGGGAAGGAGGAAGTAAGACGTGAAGAAGGTCAACAAAGGCAGCGGGGAGGGAAGTGGATGAGAAGGAGCAGGAAAGGGAGAGGGAGGCAGAAGCTGCGGAATGCGATGGGCAGCTAACACGGAAAGGGATACGAAGTGGAAGGGGAGGGGTGGAAGGGTGGGAGAAAAAAAGAGAAAAGCAGAGAAAAGACGCACTTGCCACCAGATCCGCCTTATTGACCAGCAGTATACAGATCACATGCGCGTTGGGTGCGCGGGGAGTCCATCTCGGATGTTTCCTCTCTTCCGGCTTCAAGGTTCAAGGATTCGAGGAGTGGATTGGGAGATTCGAGGATGCTAGATTGCCTAGACTCGTGCGCAATTCGAGACGCAAGATTCGGGATGCAATGGACCAGTTACATTTGTATTCGTATTCCCAGAAATCGGTGAGGAATGGGCGATTTAGCAAGCAGAAGACGAGAGACGAGACTCGGAGACGGAAACGGGACAACGTGGCACGTGCCAGTCCGGGCCGGTGACCCACGGTGGGCCGCTCCTTGCTTTCTTCGTCTCCGAAAATTACCTCTCTCACTCGAGACTCGGCGCAGGGAATGACTGGCGAGTGGTGTCGCATCTGCGAGTCGCGCATGACCGACACCACTTCCATCATTAGAACTTGTCCGTCCGACTCGGGCCTGGTTTTGTTCAAGCTTTGTTGGTTTGGCTCAAAACCTCGACAATACTTCTCATGCTTCAAGTTGTGCACGTTCATCACTCTACATCGACTCTGTGCTGAAAGTGTCACATCTGCGCGAATAGCTGTCTATTTCGTGTAGTTGCGGCAGTTCCCCGTTCGACTCGGGCCTGAGTCCTGACAGTTTCCCAAACCCTTTTTTATTGTATGGACTCGGATCTCGGATCTCTGTTCTTGCTCGGTTCTGTTTTCTTTCCACCCTTCGAAAGACTGCCTCTGGGTCTTCCTAGAAAGAAACTCGACGTGTCCGCGTGGGAGAAGGAAAGACTCGGTGGCGAAGTGTGTCGCGTCGGCGAGTCATGACCCAACCCCACCGGTACCACTTTGTAAGCGGGATTAACAAAACTCCTACATCACATACATTACATCGTCGGTACATTCCGCATCGGACACGGTATATTCGGCTCAGACACGGTATATTCGGTTCAAACCCGGCACATTTGCCGGGCGTGTGCCGCTCTTGTTGGGAAACACGGCACATTCCCATGGTCGTGATGTACCGGCCAACAAGGCCTGCCGAGACCCGGCATCGTTCGATCTGACTTCGAAAAATTTCTCGCCATCGCTACATATGCCAACATGGAGAGGGGAGGGTCTTCAGATGATTATTTGGGGGAGATAGACAACGTTTCATGATATTTAAATAAAATATAAGAAGAACATCGCGCTCCATTGAACGCCAGCTCAACCTTGTGTCGCTAGAGCATCGATTCAGAAAGGAGAGAACAGTACGACAGAAGGTGCAGATATACCTTTCTTACTCTTCCCTTTTTTCTCGGGCCGATCCGACACCTCCCCGTCCGCAAAGCGCTTGCGTGCAGTAGGGGCTCGGGAGCGCGTCGAATGGATGATATTTGCTTCATCCACTTCTTGCCGACCGCGCCGCGGCCGCTGGACAGGTTCCGAAGGGTGTTCGACGGAGAGGGAGGGCGCCAGTGGCAACTCAGGTGGAGAGGTAGGTGGAGGTGGAAGCAGTGAGGGTAGTTCATGAATAAATGGTGCACTCGAACCGAAGTTGGAGGCAGAAGCGTCACCGAACATGGCCAGGAATTCGTCGAGGGGATCTGGGGTAGGTATACTGTAATGATTCGAAGGCATTAGCACGTTAAAGTCTCCGCCAGGTAAGCCGAAGACCGCGGGGTCGATAGAAGTCTCTGGCGCAAAAAAAGAGGAACTGAGGTGCGGGTTCTCGAGACTAGTGAGGAGGGAGTCGAAATCAAAGTCAAAATACGATGGAAGATCGACTGAAGCTTGAACCGAATTGGAAGGCATTGGCACCTCTTCCGAGTTTGTCGTGGGGACTGTAACCTCGGCAGGGTTCGAAGAATCATCCGACTCGGCCTGCGCGGGTTGTGTAGGTGCGTCTAAAGTTGATTAGAACCGGTATTCTCGGCGCAATCAAAGAAAAGTACTTGTCCGTTGCCGTGGCGTTCTTACGCGTCCACTCGAGCTCGCGGAGAGAACAGTGGTCGTTGCCTTCGCCTTCCCTCGCTTAGTCGTTGCAGCCATCGGGGCCTTCTGGGCCCTCTCGTGTGCTCTGCGTGCAGCAGCAGATTGGCGCTGGTTGTTCCGAGCCATGCAATGAGACAATTCGTTGTTGGGGTTGACGAGGATCCCCGTCCGGAGCGACATCTGGATCTCCTGCGCAACGTTTTCATCAACCTTGCGCCGGCTGTACAGTAGTCAGAAATAAACAAGGAATTTCCGTTTTATCGACTCACCTTTCAAGCGCCTCTACCGGGGTTAACTGGATTCCTGTCTGAGAATTGGTCCAATGGTGCTGCGCCTCGTTAGTGTTTGTCGTCGAAGGAGTCGCATCCCATTCGTCCGCGGAAAGGCGCGACTGGGATTTGATGAGACAGGGAATAATCCAGTCGTGGATTTCCTTATGTTTCCACCAATCTAAGAGGGTCGTCAGTGAAAGGACGACTCAGAGCGGATTTGAAAACTCACCCGCGATCTTCTTAATACCCAAACCATAAATAAATGATGAGAACTCCGCCAAAGCCTCTTTCGACTCGAGGTAGAATACGTTCTTGATGCGCGCGAGCTGCTCGGGAGACACCAGCGATGCGAAATCATGGATTGGCCTTGGGCGGAGAATTAGTTCAGCAGACGCAAGACAACGGGACTTACTCCTTCCCGTGTCTCCAGTATAGTTTGATGAACTCCGATGCGATTTCCTCGGGTGGGGTATCGTTAGGAATGCCGCTGTACTCGGGTTCGTTGTACTTCATGACGGAGCGACAGAAGCCGAGGGCCTGTGCGCCATCCATATCCACATTCATGACGAGCAGATTACCGTCTCGAACAAATTTCTTAAGTCGAATGGGTTTCCCCGTGACCAGCAGCTTGACGTGCTGAAGTTCGTCAAATAGCTGCTCAAAGAAATCTGTGCTTGCGCCGTTGATATAGGCGCGAAGAATAGATGCCGCTATAAAATCTCGTGAGTGGAAAGAACTCTGTAAATGAAAAAGACGAACAGCGTCGGACGACCTTGGCAAATATGGTGAGCTCCCACTCATTCACCTTGCCCTCGACTCCTTTGTATGTGGTATCCCCGTCGAATGAAGTGACTCCCGGATCGTCGAGAAGCTTCAAAAGGTAAGGGACAAAGGTTACAACAATTGTCTCGCCTTTTTTCGTCTCGATGTAACTGTGGATGTATCGCTCTGGGAGTGGTTTGGTCAATTCCGCGTGATACATTGGGAGGATGGCTGCCAAACGTGAGGATGAACAGGGTTCGATACGCAGAGAAACCTGGCTTACCGTCGAGCCCGAGGCCATTTGGGTATTTTTCGAGTTTTGCAGCGTGCAGTAAGTCCTGCTTGACGCGTTTATTGTGCAGAGGGGCAGCATGCATCGTCAAGGTCTTCCCTTTGAGGAGTTGTTTCGTTGTTGGGGCTGCGAGAAGTCTCAGCTACGAAATAAATACAAACGCGAGAATTCGAACCATTATCGATCTTGGCCACAGTGGCCCCGAGGACGCCGTTTACGTCGATGCACTGCCGATATGTGTCCTTGTGACCGAACGATACTTTAGTGAGGGTCGGCATTGGATGGTTGTGGCCAGTATCATTGTGGACAATAAGCACTTTGAGAATTGAATCATCAGCGGGGACGTAAATCGTGCGGATGGCTTTGCATGGATAATTTCGGATTTTACCCTGCACCTGTAGCCCGTTGACAATGTGAGCGTGCGCTGCAAGTGAATAAGCGGGGGCCGGAAGTTCAAATGAAGAATCGTACGGCAGGTTTTTTTCCTCAGTCCTATATGCGGATGAATGAGACCGCTGCAAGGAGGGGTGTCTTTGGTGGGGTCGTCCGTAAGGGGCCGCCCGGCAAGGGCGTTTGCGAGAAGATTTTCATCGACATTATCCGGAATAAAATGCGTTCGGTGGCCGTCTTTAAATTTTGGAGTCCAACCGCTGCACCCAACAAAATACTGGTGACCGCGCGACGAGCCCTATCAAATCGGAGGTCAGCGAACAAAATCTGGAACTTCTGAAGCGAGTACCTGACGTTTGGGCTTCAATACTGGCCCGCCTCGGCATTTATTCCCCTCTGGATTGACGGCCGGACACGTTGCGCGCCGTACGAGCGTCACAAATCTGTTCAATGTTGTCACAATACATATAGAAAGAAGAAGAAAAAAGGACTCACAGTGCGACCCGCTCCTCTTGGGTGTTGCCTTCTCTGCGTCGGGTCTCTTGCTGAGCGGCGATGATCGCGTTACGCGGGGCCGGATCCAATTCAAAGCGTTCCACACTTCGAAGCGCAGTATCAAATTCACTGCACGCGTATGCACCTTTACATTTGTAACGAAAGCGTTGGCAGTCGATAGGCTTCTCCCCGGGTGCAAATGTGACTTTCGCACCCTCCCGAGCACCGCCTAACCAGACCCAAGAGTCATTGTCCTGCCCACAAAGAATAAGACAAAAGATCAGTCGATGCCGCGAAATTTATGTGAATGAAAAGACAAACGGCGTTCATAATGATTGTGTTAAGTGTATACAGCTCTTTGGTGGTGGGGTTTCGCGCCCGTGCATCAGAGAGATCAACAACAATGGCGGTGGGAGTGCGGTGAATTGGATAAATGACGGTGGGGCCCACCCGATATTCCAAACGTTTGATCTTCACTTTCTGCGTGATAACAAACTTCCCAGTGCGCACAAGCGATGTGGTGTCGTCTTCCCAGACCGTCTCCGACTCTTCCAGGCCGGAGGCGTCATCTAGCAAATGCAGTTAGTATTGGACCCGCTATAACATGATGTTTCGCACCACTCGAGTCCATGTCTGCTCCAGAACTCGTGTCTGGTTCTCTGGAGTCAGATTCGTTGTCAGTGAAATGATTCGGATCTACGAAATTCATGATGGATGAGCGCCGTTGGACGTAATGGACAATTGCGCACCAGCCAAGTTAGAAGATAAAGATGCGACCGCTTCATCGTCGTCGCTCACATGATCGGTATCTACGAATGATAATGATGACCGCCACCAGAGGATTTAAAAAATTGCGCACCGGTCATAGGGATCGCGCTGGAAGACCGAGACGCGTGTTGCAGCGCGTCAATCACCTCCAGGTCAGAATCATGATCGTCGGCAGGCTCTGAATCGGAAAGGAGCTCGAAAACTTCTCGCCCGTCCTCATTCAGCGCGCGCATCTTGATGTCGACTGAAAGCTGTGTCGGCACGTTAATCGCCTGGGGCTCCGTTTTGACCACGGGAGCTGTCCCGGGGGAGACAGACGGCGGGGCCGCTTCAACTTTGATGCGTACAGGAGCGGGGATCGTAGATAAACGCGTCGACCCGTCAAACCCAGAATTGGTTGCCGTGTGCTGGAGGTACTTCCGGAGTTCGCCGATATCCACCCATTCGTGGTCCAGGAACTTGGCTGAATTGAGAGCGATGTAGGTGGGAGCAAACAGCTGGTTTGGTGCGTAAGAATAGCTCCTTAACACCGCGGCGACGACGTACATAATTCCGGAAGTCCATTAACTGACGGGCCGACAGGCTGTCAAGGTATTCTTGCTCGGCAGGCGTGTGCTTCGATCGTGGTTCGGCATCGGGGGGCATTTTAGACGCGTTTTCGACGCGTCGGGGGCGCGCTGAGGTTGAGGATGGTGGTGGGAGGAGAAAGTACGAAAAACGGGGGGTCTGACACGTGTCCACTTCCCATACGAGCCTTTACCGATACACGGTACATTCCGAAATGGGAAGTACCGCGTTTGATACAAAACCCGGCACATTGATGCCATCTACCGTGTCTGGATCGAATGTACCGGGTTTCAGAATGTAAGTAACGGAGGTGTTCTGTATATACTCACTCGCGAGGCACGAGATATACGGCTTGCGCGAGAGAATTAGAGAATGGGTGCGAGATACAGCCTCTCGGACCGATCTGCCGACGTCTCCATTTGGGATATCACAGCCACTGGTCAACATCAACCCAGGACTTCTTGCCCTTCGTTCTGCCAATTGGTGACCCATGAAGCGAAGTACAAGAAAAAAGAAATATCAACACTTAGACTACTACATAGGTACATAGGATAGTCCAATATGTAACAAGCGCGAAAAAATGGGGGGGAGAATGGTAATGATGTCCATAAATATTATGAGCGTGTACAAAATAGAACTTGTTGGTGCAGAATCTGCAGATATATGTCAAAAGAATGTGGTCAAGTAGTACAAAATGAATGTGGGCTCAATTGAAGTCAATTTTTTTCACCCACACCATGTGGGTTGCCTGCCGGCGGGGTCAAACTACTGGATTGACGTGAATATGGAGCGTCGAGGGGTGGGTAGGTTTCGGCGGCGTCTTTCTGGTCCCAGTTTGGAGTGACATAGCCCAGGACCCCTGATTATCCCCCTTAAGGCCTGGTCCCGCCCAGCCCCAATTTGTCGGGACTGGGATCCAAAAAAAATTCAAAATTTGTCGGGATTGGCCCAGGCCTAGACGCCAAAATTGGCCGAAATTTGTGCCGAAATTACCGAAATTTTCGCCTCAAGCGGTCTTTTGAGCAAAATCTTCGGCCTGCGGCGCAAACAGTACGAAATTTGTGAGTAAAACCTCAATTTATAAGCGCAACAAGGTGCTTCAGGCGAAGAAGTGGTCACCTACCAGATGTTTTTGTCGGGATTCGGGACAGGCCTCCACCGGATTTTGGGCAAAATTGTCGGGATTTGAGACAGGCCTAACGCGAAAATTTCTCAAAATTTGTCGGGATCAGGACCAGGCATTTGAACCCATAATCAGGGGTCCTCATAGCCCTGGAAAGACTTACAAGATGACTGGGCGTAAGCCCTGAACCGCGAAAGCCGGCGTGTCTGTTTACAGTCGGCACATGTGCTGCATTTGATTCGAGAAGTGCCGCGGTTAGCTGATCAGCCACAGCCGAATTTATTATGCAAGTTACTCCTTCATAATATACCTGAAGACTTTGCCTGAACCCAAATCTAAATTCTTAACCGAAGCTAAACCCCAGGGAAAGTGGATACAGAGTTTGCCGAGTTTCGGCATGTACATGCATCATGATGGAATCACACGGCACTTGCCATGTTTGACTCGAAGTGCCGGCTAGTAATAAGTAGTATGTGCGGGCCGAATCTCATCCATCCCGGGTAGCCCGGAGGCGGGCGGCATGTGGCGGTGGTATCCAAATGGAGACAACGGCAATCCGGTCCGAGACAGCTATATCTCGCAAGAGGTAGCTTTGAGGTAGCTTGAGTGACTTGTGGGTGTTAACGTCTCGTAGAAACACATTCGGATATGTCTCGGGGGTACACCTGTCTTCCAGGGGTATTTAACTATCTCGCAGGTGAACCGAACATATCTCGTTGGGTCCCAAATGTCTCGCTGATGGAACATCACAAAGATCCTCGCGTTTTAGTTTTTTTACAAATTGAACAGCATATTGCTCCCGCTTTCACCAGTTCAATACAGGCTCGCTCTCCCAAGATGGAAGGGAATATCTCTTTGCCGCTCTCTCCAGTCTGTTTCGTTTTCCGTCCTCCCAAATTCTGACTCCATATAGACCGTCCTGAATAGTCAACATCAACAATGCGGCCCAGCTGATTTTTTCGTGCTCTCCGACTTCTGTTCCCTACATCACGGTCGCTCGCAAGCTTCCCTCGAGAATCCTGGTAATTCCTTCGTGCTTGTGCAAGTTCATTAGCCCAACTCGGTGATGGAAAGTATCGGGTCTGCGCATTATAATGTATTCCAAGCTCTGGTATGCATTTCCAGCAAAAGTTGTCATCCGTTCGACTCGGGCTCGAGTCCTGCCCCCCTTCGTCAACCCCTTTTTTCTTGCTACTGTCTCTGGTGTGCCTTCGATTTTCCCTCTGCAGGACTCCGTGTCTTCCACCGAGAACTAGGGCCGCCGTGCGCTTTCCTCAAACCTCTCTTGAGATTTTCTTGCAGATGCTCTCGGGATTAGGCACCAGAGGATGGGAAGACTCGGTAGCGAAATATCATCAGCTGTAGAGATTGCCTTTTCAATCCGGGGCCCGGGGCTCTTCGAAGATTTTCAGCGCTTGTTTTTTGTTGTTGGCCTTAGCCGTCAGTGTTCTCCCCAATTATTCCTATGCGCCTCCCGCATTCCACTTGTCCTCAAATCTTTTCCCCTTCTTCCGGAAAAATTCAGGGAGTCCGGCCTGCTCCAAAATGAAAAATAAAAATAAAAAAAATAAAAAAAATATGCAGACTCGTTGCTCAACCGTCTTTTTTTTTGCTATATACATACCTGCATTTTTCCCCGACATTTTTGGAATCTGCTTCCGAGCCCATATATAATTCGTATCTCAAATCGGGCCTGAATATTTGGATGTAAGTTTTATTTTTATTGATCTCTTTCTGCCTACCCACCTAGCATGATGCTCAGCCAAATTTTGATCTATTAGAAGCTTGCAACTTGTTCAATCCACCCGAAATACATCGGGTAGTCTTGTCCGCACGTTGTTGCATTTTCCGGAGGACATCGGACCGAATACTTACAGCACACCGCCCAGAAATAGTAACCCATTAGCGCCTAGGCCGCTGAGCGCCCGCATGGCTGTGCGGGGCTGTGCGGGCAGTGCCATGGGAGAAAGATGCGCATCAAAAGATGAACCACAAGTAAAGCTGTACACCCCTTCTCTTTCCTTCACTCCTCGTCCATGCCGCCCTTGAATCGCCAGCAATCGCGCGCCAGCATATATAGCTGGTGGTCCGACAGCAACCCCGGTCTCCAGGGCGCAACAATCAATCTTCATACAGTGGCGAAGCCTCTCATCAAGTTGATGTATCACCGTCAGGCTCGGGGCCTGATCCAGAGAAATGGTGATATACCACTATCCAGTGAAATGCTGGAGATTTACTCCACATATTTCTTGTATGGGTGCAGTCCTACGGTGTGAGAACATGCTCACTGAATTGTTCATAGATGCAAATATGTGTCTCATGTCACACAGGGAGAGATTCTCTGGCATGTGGCGCAAAGAGTGAGATCAGAGAATGATGCATGCGCAATAGTCGATTCTCCTATTTGTGCCCAAATTCCACAGCTGTTTGAATCAGCGGACAGATGGGTCCGAGCAGATGCCTGCGTTCTGGTCAGATACTTGGCCCGCCATGAGTCCAGCTTGGCCGCCATTCTGGCTGCAAAGCTTTTTGACAGACTGGTGTCTCATTTGTGGCAAGTCTGACTCCAGAATTATCTTATTGAAAATGTGCCTTATCATGAATCAGGGACACAGATTCTCACGTTATTCAACAAGCAATAGCCGCGCTGGCGAACATTGCTTGCTGGCCCGATGGTGCACGGGCTGTCATCAATTCGAACACATTGCCTCAGTTGCCGGAGCTGCTCAAATCAGCGAGCAAATGGGTCCGGGTAAATGCCTGCATTTTGGTCAGAAACCTGGCCTGCCATGAGTCCAGCTTGGCAGCCATTTTGGCCACAAACTCAATTGAGAGGCTTGTGTCCACTTTACAGTGAGTCTGATCTCAGAATTATGTTATTCGAAACGTGCCTTATCTTGGTTCAGGCATGCTGATTTTCGTGTTATTCAAGAAGCAACATATGCACTGGCGATCCTTGCTTACTGGGCCGATGGCGCACACGCCATCATCAAATCGTTGCCTCAGTTGTCAGAGCTGCTTGAATCGGCAAACGACTGGGTCCGACTAAATGCCTGCACTCTGATCAGAAACCTGGCCCGCCATGATTCCAGCTTGGCAGCCATTTTGGCTGCAAACCCATTTGAGAGACTGGTGTCCCTCTTGAGGCAAGTTTGTAGGATATGTTCCGCTAAAACACACTCATTTTGAAACTAGTGAGAAGAATGCCCTGGTAATGGAGGAAGCAATATATGCATTAATGCAAGCCTCTTGGTGGCTTGACGGTGCGCAAGCAACAGTAGACGCAATGGGGGTTTATCACATTCCCGAACTCCTCAAATCCGCCAATTCAGAGATCCTGCAACGTACTTGTTGGTTAGTGGGAATCCTGATGTCTCATAAATCCACTGTTCTGGCTGTTCTGGCATCGAAGCCCTGTTCACGGCTCGTGGAACTTCTGTGGTGCGTCATTGACTAATATACCCCAAACATAGTCCCTGATTTGAGGCAGCGACACCAATATTGAAACCCGTGCCACGGCCGCATCCGCTCTGACTAGGATTAGTGAGCATCCAGATGGTGTTACGGCCCTCGTGGGCACAGCTGTCATGCAGGCTTTAGAGGAAATGGGCGAGTTGTCGGATAACAACGAGAAACACACAATTCTAGAAAATCTCACTCGGCACCAACAGGCGAGGAAGCAGTCGAAATGTGATGCATGAGAAGCTGACTTCGATGGATTTGGCTGGGAGGAGTGATACTGCAGACCGTTTTGGATGTATTCGTAGTTCCGCGCATGAATAAATTATGCATGATAGATATCCACTGCGAAAGTGAACATGCATCACCTCCGCCCTGTGCGCGTGCTTGTCTGGAAGCAGACACAGATGCAGATACGCATCCCTTCGCACACCCTTCCAACGACGCCCTACCACTTAATAATCGTATCCCGCCCACGCCCATCTCCCAGTACGTCGGTGAAGCTGCATGCGATTCCCTCACGGTTCTGCTCTGCTCGCACACCCGGGCCTCACCACTCAGCACCCGACCCTACCGTATGCTCCACGTTAATAGTATCGCGCGCCCCACGGGCGGTATATACCCGCCAAGATGCCGCACCGCCGCCGAGCAACAGCGACTCGCATCGTGCGCGTCTGCCTTCTCCCCGCAGAGCTTTGACTTCTCGTGGCATCTTCCTCGTCAAGTTCTGTGCTCCCAAATTCTGACTCTATGGCCTACCCCCCCAAAAAGTGCTTCCGCTCTTGCCTTGAACTCCCTCCTACTCATGCTTCACGCTCGCTCCTTGGCATTCTCTTATCACGTCTTTCGCGGTCGGACCCAGAACTCGACAATACATGCCATGCTTTTGAAAGAAAATGACTCGTGGTGGAAGGTATCACGTCTGTACGTCATGATGCGCGAAAGGACATTTAGCAGAAGTTGCCCGTTCGACTCGGGCTCGAGTCTTATTCGTGATACTGAGGTTTTTTCTTGCTACTGTCTTGATTCTTGATTTTCTTCTCGTTCTGTCCCCCTAAATGCCGAATCTGTAGACCCTTCTAACAGGTAAACAATGCTGGGTGGTTCCCCGTGCCCACTGGCGAAAGTGTCCGCGTTAACGTGCATGATCTACCCAGCGAGAGTACAGCTCGCTCCACAGCCAGTTGAGTTTTATAGATGAAGTTTCAATGAGGACGGACGGGTACAGCTGCTCATGATCATTTACCCTTCGATCCGCGAGATAAGCCTCTGGACTTACATGCAGGCACTGCAACCCATAGGCACTGCATGCATGAAGTTGCCAAAATGGAACCTAATAAATACTGCGATGTATGTTTCTCGCGCGATATTCAAGTAAACAAAATGGGTCAGAACGAGTTTCCTTTTGAGATGGATCTCAATGTGAACGAGAAGCCAGCACTACATATATATTTATTCGGTCATGGCAAGGGTGAAGGAGTAGGTAACGCATCAGCATCTGGGGATGGCACGCCGGTGTCGGGCGGATCGAAGCCCTCCTGCTTGGTATCGGCGGATGGAGTGGGGGTTGGCTCGGATTGGCCCTCGACTAGTAAACCGTCCTCCGGCCTCCCGTCACCAGCATCATCTATATTCCCGGCCCCAGTCTCACCAGTCTCACTCGCAACTAGTGTCGTTGCCGGGGCCTCGAGTCGTTTCTCCACCAGTACTAGCAATTTTTTCGAAGTCGCAGTGTCAATCGAGACTCCGTCTTGCGATTGCGTTTCTGCCGTGGCATGGTAGATTTTGAGTGTTTCTCGAAGAAGTTGGAGGCAAGGCCGTTCTATCCACAAGATATTGGGGGAACGGCGGGAGTCATCCCAACTAAAGAACCAGAAAAGCTGGGAGGACCACAGCTCTTTGGAGATGGCGGCCAAATAGTGTAAATCAGAATTACCTCGCATATTGGCGAGCTCGTCGGTGTGTGCGCGCACCGTTTCGAAAAGAGTGTTCTGTATCTCAGCGTCCACTCCAAACCACCATCCCCCGTACCCAAAGTCCTTGAACACAGATATCGCCATTCTGGCGGAGGTCGGAAATACAAGGCCGTGGAGGAAGTTGGCCAAGAACAGGAGATGCTTATCGAAAAGATGGGCCCGCAGTGAATCGATCGCCATCCGGGCATCAACATCCGAGGGTAAAAAGAGCGGAGAAAGCGGACGCAGCATGTCATGGTGACACATTTCCTGGAGCCGGGGCAAGATGGCGGGCGCCCCAGACAACTCCATGTCTTCAGCTTCAGTTTCAAGCTCTCGCAGAACAAAAAGATGCCGAATTGCCCGAATGGCGGAGTACGGATGCAATAGTTCCTTTAGTCTGTCGTCTAGGGCCTCATCCAGAAGTTCGCACGCCCACGAATCCGATTGAACACAGTTCACGACCGCCGTAAATGCATGACTGATTTGGTCGACCGCGTAATAGTTCTGGCTAGATTGACTAAGTTCTTTGGAGAGCGCGTCGCTGAGGGAGCGCAGCAGTTGGCGCTTGTCACAGCCCCTGAGGGCGTACTGGATTGCTTCTACATTTCCCCTCTGAACGAGATAAGGTTGATAATAGGGGACTCGGTCGCTGGAGGGAAGAAAGGAAGACAAACGAAATGCAATCTGGGCCAAGGCATCCAGTTGGGTTGGGGGATGCACCGTAAATTTAAATTGATGCATAGCGGGCGGAAAATCGAATGCCACATGTTTGACGGGGTGCCGTGGTGGGTCGAGATCGATTTCTGATAGAATTGCGTGGCAGGTAGTTGCCGGCTCGAACAAGGTCGTATGATGTTCGGTGGCAATCATGGCTGTTTGGAGAAAGTTTGCAACGTGGACAATGGTGCGAGACGCCCAATCAAATGAATCATCCAAATTGCGCATTATATGCTGGGCCCTGTCAAGTTGCGAAGCTGTCGGTGTGGAGGTTGCAATCTCAGCACTCAGTGCTCTGAGTTGCTCGAAGGATTCACTCGAGGACTTGTTCGCTGTGGGGAACAGGCCGTTGGTAGGAGGGCGCACGAAGAAACCTTCCTGCGCGGCAACCAGGCCTAGGAGTCTCCTAATCTCCGGAATGACCTCATCCGAGAAATGTGCGGATGACCGGTCGGGATTGGTGAGTAGGTCACATAGTTTTCGAACGAGGTGGTGCATCCACCTCTCATCGTGATATCTCAGGGCCAGGAAAGTCGTCGGAAATTCAGTGTTATCCATGGGGAGGATAGGGATGTTAAAGTTAAAACGTCGCCCCCATGAGGACGGCATCATGCTCAAAGCCCAAAGCGCCTTCAGGCCGGCCGCACGTCTACGGGCGACGATTGGGAGGTCTTCGGGCAGTCCTTGAGTCCCAAGGATGAGATTGGATATCCGAGTTACGAGAGGACTAGCTGTCTCGATATCCCCGAGCATTGGGATGAAAAAATGGTCGTTGACACGGCGGAACCCGTTTGGGCCATGAATAACATCGGGAATGGCTTCGACGAATGGAAGAAGCTCGGTATCATCGGTGAGGGAGTCTAGTGTCCATTGGAGAGCCCGCTGGTCGCGTTCCTGGGTGTCCCACAAAGCAGAATCAACGACGGCTTCTGTCATCGTCAGCTTCTGGGAGAGATCCCGGTGAATGAAGATAAATGTATTGTGGAATAGGGACCAAAGGGGTGCCGACAATGGGGTGCGATATGGGCTGTCGAGATAGACGAGGGGAAGAACTGTGAGGGCCGCGTAGAGGAGGAGGAAAAGCAAGAGCGCGATGCACATCAGGTACATTATTATCCGGTTGACAGGTAGGAGGAAGGCGATGAGGCCAGCGAAGAACAACAGAAGGGAGGCGTGAAGGAGGAATGGTATCGCGTCTACGACAGTTTGCATGCGAAACTGTTTCAATCCAAAGTAGAGGAAGGAGAAGATCCTGGCGCGACGGGCGGGCGAGGGACGCATCTCGGTCTTGTGAAGAAATTCTCGTGCCCACTGTTCTACAAGCGTCGCCAGTAGCGCACATGTGAGGCTAAGTGACAGGCTGATAAACCACAAAGCATTGCACAGAAGGGACTCAAGGGTGGGATTGAAAGGTGCGGGCACCTCCAACACGAAAGTCTCGCCGCTTGCGATCGCGGCGAGCTGTTGCGAGACCTGTGATATGGCCGCAACTGTGAGATCGCCAGAGTCTGGCTGCAGATTCCCGTAGCTCTCTATGAGGAATGCTGTAAGGCTGGCCGAGAAGAGACCGGACTGAATGACGTCAGAATCTAAGCAACGAGAAGGCACAAAAATCATACGAAGATCAGCATTCCTTCCATATCGGCCCGCCAGCTTTCAACCAACGCCGCGTCGTACCGCTCAGCCTCTCCGACGTAAGTGGACCATAATTTGGCACAAGCTTCCTCGTTCTCCGCTTCGTTGTGATTCACTTGTTCTGCATTCGATATAAGCGAGGGGCAGACTCGTATGCTCAAAAAACATACCCGTAGTCGACCTAGACGCGGTGCTATTCGCGTCTCGATGATGTCTGCTAGTCGTTCCGTGGGGACTAAGCACTCCAGACACCACGGATGCGAGCCGACCGAGGACTGATTCTGGAAACCAAGAGTCACCTCGTGAGCTCTTTGTCAAGTTGGAGACTTCGCGAACCTTTTGTGGACTTGTGAGACGGCGGGAGCCCTGCTTCTGATTCAAGATCTTGCATACAGGGAGAGAGCTAGCTGGCGTCGGCTGATACGGGATCTGATCAAGTAGCCGGGCCCGACTGTAGTTCCGGTTCCGCCCGACATCCCCCGATCCACTCCGGACACGATGAGAAGGATGTCGTCCGTGCACGGGCGGGTGTCTTGTTCCGTGAAGCACGAGCAAAATAAAGCAAAAAATTAGTGAAGAGACCTCTGAAGAGAAAACCATTTGCCAGAGGAAAATTGGCCCTATATGACGGTCCTAAACCTATATTCTTGCATCCAACCGTGGTCACGTGGTAGTGCACATCTGCTCGCGTAGTGCGCGCATTCACTTGTGTCGCTCGGATTATACAAAATAAATTACCTGGAATGCGAAAAATGAGTTATGGGATATATATAGCCAGTGTAACGCGTTCGAATTTGTCCAGGAGGCCCAACATTGCGTGCGAGGCCGGTGTCCCGTTATTTAACGGCCTTATCCTCGTTGGAGGTGGTACGTGGCCGCAGCCGAACGGCGTGTCATTCTCTGGAACGGCGGGTAAGAGCCAAGATGCGGAAAAAACCACTGGATGGGGATGAATGAATGTAAACTGAGGGTGTGGTAACTTCGTGTTAACCACCTGGACTGCGCATATTGCGCAGCCATTGCCGCTTTGAGAAAAGAAAGTGAGGGCAGAGATCGATGAGCTAGATGGGGATGGAGCCAAACAAAAGCCGTGGATTTCGTTAAGAGAGCGATTAATGGCCGCGTTTTTGCCGTTACGTACCGTCCTGCGTCCCAGAAGTCAAAAAAGACGGCCGCCACAGTGAACGCCTGTTGCCATCTTATGTCTGCGAATTGACGGCCGTCGCCGTTTACGTGGCGGTGGACATCCCAGGTCCCTACTTACAACACGCCGCCCAGAAATAAGCCATTAGCTCCACCATGGCTGTGCGGCCAGTGTCACGAATACGAAACAAAGCTGTATGCCCTTCACTGTCCACCCTCTTACCGCTTCATCGATGCCGCCCTTGACTCGCCAGCAATCGCGCGCCAGCATACATAGCTGGTGGTCCGACAGCAATCCCCGCCTCCAGGGCGCAACAATCAATCTTCATACAGTGACAAAGCCTCTCATCAAGTTCATGTATCACCGACAGGCTCTAGGCTTCATTCAGAGAAATGGTGATACACCACTATCCAGCGAAATGCTGGAGATTTACTCAACATATCTCTTGTATGTGTTCAGTCCTATAGTCTAGAAACATGCTGAATTGTTCATAGATACAAATATGTGTCCCCTATTACACAGGCAGACATTCTCCGGTATCTGGTAGGAAGAGCTGAATCAGAGGATGATGCATGTGCACTAGTGAATTCTCATATTTTGGTTCAAATTCCCCAGCTGCTTGACTCAGCGAGCAATTGGGTCCGGGCAAATGCCTGTGTTCTGGTTGGAAATCTGGCCCGCCATGAGTCCAGTTTGGCAGCCATCTTGGCTGCAAAACCATGTGAAAGACTGGTGTCTCTTTTGCGGCAAGTCTGACTTCACAATTATTTTTATTGAAAATGAGCCTCACCTTGGAGTAGGGATGCAGATTCTGATGTTATTCAACGAGCGACATTCCCACTGGGCAGCTTTGCTAAATGGCCTGACGGTGCACAGGCTGTCATCGATGCAAACACATTGCCTCATTTGTCGGAGTTGCTTGAATCGGCGAGCAAAGGGATCCGGAAAAATGCCTGTGTTTTGGTTGTAAATCTGGCCCGCCATGAGTCCACCCTGGCAGCGATTTTCGCCGCAAACCCATTTGAGAGACTTGTGTCTCTGTTACGGTGAGTACTACCTGAAATTATCTTTTGTTCAACAACAGCCTTATCTTGGATCAGGGACGCGGATACTGGCGTTATTCAACGAGCGACACACGCGCTGGTGAACCTTGCGTACAGGCTCAACGGCGCACAGGCCGTCATGAGCGCGAATACATTACCTCATTTGTCGGACCTGCTTGAATCACCGAGCAAACGGGTCCGGAAAAATGGTTGTTTCTTGGTCGGAAACCTTACGAGGCATGGGGCCACTTCTCCAGGTGTCCTGGACTTAAAACTGTGTATGCGGCTTGTATCCCTCTTGAGGCAAGTTTGCAGAATATATTCCCCAAACCAAGCTCATTTCGAAGCCAGTGACAAGGATGCCGAGGTGATGGAGGCGGCAATATATGCATTATCACAAGCCTCCCGGTGGCTTGACAGTGTGCAAGCGACAGTACTAGTAGATGCGATGGGGGTTTATCACATTCCCAAACTCCTCAAATCCGCCAGTCCAGAGGTCCTGCAACGTACTTGTCGGTTGGTAGGAAACCTGGCATCTGTTCTGGCTGTTCTGGCATCGAAACCCTGTTCACGGCTCGTACAGCTTCTGAGGTGGGTCATTAGATCATTCCCCATTAAAACAGTCCCTTATTTGAGGCAGCGACACCAATATTAAAACCCGTGCCGAGGCCGCATCCGCTCTGGCTAGGATTAGCGAGCATAGAGACGGTGTTGCGGCCCTCGTGGACACAGTTGGCGTGCAGACTCTGGAGGAAATAAGCAGGTCGTTGGATGACGAGATTCATAAGGGGAGACGCACAATTCTAAAAGATCTCAGTCATCACGAACAGGGCAGCAGCACTCAAAATGTGATGCACAAGACACTGAGTCGGATAGATTCAGCAGGAGGAGTGATACTATTTTGAATGTGTTCACGGTTCCGCAAATTATGCATAACAGATAGCGTGGAAGATCGGTGCACGCAAACTTGGGCGACGTCGCGACCGTGCGTCGGTGAAGCTGCACGCCCTCCCTTTATCATTCTGCTCTGCTCGCTCACCCTGGACTTACTACTCAACAAACGACCCCGCCGCACGCTCCGCGCGAATCGTATCGTGCACCCCGAGGGGGGTAAGCATCGAGTCGAGAGGCAAGACTCGCATCGCGCGCACGCGTATCGCGCCCGCAAAGATGAAGATGCGGCTCCCATTCCCCGCCCGGGTGTCGTGTCCACCGCGCCACGCGATGCACCAACGCGTCTCGACGCACACAGCGGACAAGAGGCCGCGCGCGTCACCAAGGTCGCGATATCACCCGGAGGATCGAGTCCAAAGTATTGCACCACACCACGGCCGTGTGCGCGCAGCCTCCTCCGCCCGCGCCTACACGCGAGTTGACGCGACGCAGTACGATGCACCATACAGCGCCGTTGCCATGCCGAAACGTCGCTACGCTCGCACCCACCTAAAAAACACTCTGCCCGAAGCATCCGGGAGTGAAAAAAAGAGATCCGATCCAGTAAAGGGCGGATGACGAGTCACAATCCTGAGGAATACAGATCTAGCCTGGAGCTTGGAGAATAAGCGATGCACACACCGTCGGATTCCGAATTCGAGCAGAATTGATGGTCACAAGCCACGCAAGCAGGGACGATTTCCGCCTTGCGTCGCTGATAAGTATAAAGCTACAGACATATCTCTCGCATCTCTTTTCGCTTCTTGAGATTTCAAGTAGATTTCCGCCGGAGTGAGAGATTCTGAGAGTCGAGTCTAGTCGAGTCGATTCATGTGGAGGTGGCACAATTGCGTCCAATTCGGGATTCAAGTAATAGCCCAGGATACACCGGATAATGTCGTATGCCTATTCCCAATAGCTTCAAGCTGTCGTCGAGGGCATAAAAGCCAGGAAAACAGAAGATGGAGGCAGGGAGGAAACCGAAACGACAAATTTGAAATCACTGATCAACACGTGGCTGTACATTGTATGGGCCGGTGTGCGTCCCTGACCTCTATCGACCATGTCAAAAAAAATCAACGATTGAGTTTCTCTCGGGTTTCGATGACGTTCTCTCTTCGGGACCGGGACAATCTCGGCGAGCCATTTGTTCACGAAACCTTAAGGAACTTCGAGCTGCGACTCCATTGAGTTTTCCTATTTATTCCGAAGTCTGCAGTAAAAGCAAAGCACAGCTCTGGAACAACTCAAACCGCTGCTCCCAATGAGTTCTTCCTCTTGCGACTCCTAGCACCCTAAACTTTGATATGACTAACACGAGATGATTTTTTTTGTCAACCGCCGCATAGATATAAAAACCTCGAACCCCAGTCGCAATCCGATTACAAGCCAAACGACTGCCTGACTCCACTCGCCGCTCCGCCGCCGGATATATATGTCGAACCTTCCGCTGTTTTTGTGGTGTAGATAGCTTCGCTCGTTTATCTCCCCGCAACGCCGGAGTTTAAATCGACGGACACATCCAGGTTGTTCAAATTTTCTGCGCATTAATACGAAGTCTACAGCCTGGCAATTCCGAAATTCATCGCTTCAATGGCTCAATCAAGTCTCCGGGGATTCTTGAAGGCGCGGGCCACGATCATCGTCAAGGCGCCTAGATCGAAATCAACGTCTACCTCCGCACGAGTCATTCTTCATCCTCCTCTAACCCTTCGACTTCGCATACATAGTGCTTTCAGCGACGAACTCAGCCACACCCATGATCTCAACACTCCCCGCCCTCGGTCTCAGCTCCGTACTGATACTAAGCTGTCTCAGGCTGGCGCCCCGTGCTACCGCGCAAGCGACCACGGTCCCGCAATGTGCCCTCGGGTGCGCGAGGCAGGCGGCGATTCAGGTTGGGTGCGCTATGTGCGTTTTCAGCTGCTCACCGTACTCCGCTCGCTGAGTTGCTCTCGGTGTGGATACAAAGTACGGACACCCCATGTCTCTGCAAAACAACCTTCGCATCGAGCGTGCTACAGTGCGTCCGCACGACGTCGTGCTCTGCTGAGGAGCAGACGGATGGGGAATATCCTGGTGGGGATGTGTGCTGGTGAGTCTTTCGGTGCCCCGAACGTGGCGTTGAGTCCTTTTTTATCGACCTCCACAGGGTCGGACTCCGCCTCGGCGCCGAGCGCTATATCTTCCGGTGCGTGATCCTCACGGCTTCGTCTTCATGCAGGCTGAACGTAGGCAATTAGCGCCTTCCAGCACTCAGAGCGCCAATGCGTCCACCACCACTGCTACGACCCCCTTCAGCGGCTCGGGCTCCGCCTCCTTGACCACCATCCTTACCTCCGTTTCAGCCTCCCCGCCCATCTCAACCACCTTAAACTCCGCGTCCCCTTCCCCTACTCGACTCAGCCACCGACACCCTCGGCATCACCTACTTCGCGCGCTACTAGTACCGGCGTAGCGGAGCTAAACCGATCGAATATCGCCGCGTATGCTGCCGCTGCGGGCGCTGTGATCGGGGCCGGGATATTGATTTTGTGAGGCGCCGGCGATTTTGGAAACCGAATCCGAAAGTATTTTGATTTTCTGTTGTTTACTTACTGGGCACAGCGGATTTTCTGTTGAGGGAACCTCGGATGGTGCATCGATACTCGTGACTGAAGGTGTAGTCGGCCGGTGAGCGCGCGAGATTAATTTTGCGCCACTCATCGTGTGATGTAAAAGATCTAGGGAAAGCCTTTCCCGTATTATGCAAGCGTCAATCCGATATTTCGGGGATCGACACTGAGCGTTCCGAGTCCGGCTGTCAAACAGATGACCCGAAGTCCGGTATTCAACATAATTTTTAATTATAACTCCACCACCGAATTCAAACCATGGGCAAAGAGAGAGATTATGCCTGGTTCAACTCAACGTTAGACGAATACATTATTATACATCAGCTCTGATTCAATATCCAGCTTCCATCCATAGCATAGGACTCGGAGGCCATCTCAACCCAAATGATCACTCGGTGACTAGGGAGAGAAACCACCGTTTTGAGCATGTAATTGGTTATAAGCGGTGAATACAAAATTCTGGGGTTTCTAGCTTTCGCTCGGATACAACGTAGCGGGCAAGGTGAAGACGACCTATGTCGACTATCACCGAGCTATTCTAAACGCTCCACCAGAAAGAAAAGGAAAAACAGGAATGCCAACCCAACAGCACTCTCATGCTTGACTGGGGGCTTCGAAACCAGCTACATGTGGTCCGGGACGCTGATATTTTCCAGGGACCCCGCACACAACCTGAATATGGAAACCCGGCGTCCCAGTGTCAACCGGATCGGTTAGCATAGTCTTGGCCAAATGGGCGCTCGATATATATGTCAACTGGATACTTAGCGTATAGGTATAGTTGAGTGAGCCCATTCATCGGAACAACTGAAGGATTTCCGGGTGCCGACTGAGAATGATCTCCTAGGCTATTGGACGTCGGAACGCTGAAACTATTTAGAGGCGCCGGCGCTGTTGGACAATGAATCTGTAATAAACGACAGTTTCTAAGGCGTTGGTCCTCCGCTTCGAAAAAATAGCTCCAATGACTGGCTCTACGACTGGAAGTAGTCTTTTGGGAAGCTGCAACAAAATTTATGTTGTATCAATGGCTGGACGCCAAGTATCTGGAAGCACTGGCCACAGTAGGTCTACTCGGGCTCGAGGATGACCACCGAATGACATACCATTCATCCGAATTTTTTCTCTTCAAGTTGCCTCTATTTCTCCGTCTTAGGATCTTCCCTATTCCAATTCATGACCTGAACTTGTCATTGGCTGCCCCGCCGCTGGCGTCTTAGCATTCCAAAAACTACGCGTTCTACTGAGTTCAACCTTCCTCGGTGGCCGATTCACTTCTTCTGCCCTTACTATACAAAAAGTGTTGCAGGAGCAAAAGGCGCTCGTTAGATTCGAGTCCGATTCCTACGCTGATTCGATAGTTCTTTTCGAACCTTATTTTCTCAAGTCTTGCTTAACGAACGCGTCTTGTTTCCTCCTAGCCGCCCTTGTTTTATTTGAGGTTGAACAATATCTTTCACAGTTGTTCTCAGTGACGCGGCGGCCAGTCCTCTTCGTCTTTTTTTTCCCCAACTGCCGCAAAAGTCAAGGCTTGGAAAACTCGCGTCTGAGATTCGAGATACGCCAAGGCGCAATTCTTTTCCCGGAAATCCCAGTCGTTCTTCAGTTTGCCACATACACGTCCTTGCGATTATCCACGGACTTGGTAAAGGTGGGCGCCAAACAATGATCCACACCACGTTCAGGATGACGATGCGAGTATTACTCATCTTTCCGGATGTTCTTCCGGGTGTTCAATGGATTACTCAACCGCTCGCTAAGCGCTGACCATGGACCATTAGCGACCCCAGTATATAAGAGACAGTGGCTTTGAGTAGTTCTCCCAAGATGGCGCCCATAACTAACGGCCGTGTGGTTTTCAACTCCATTCCGACGGGTAAGTATTTTCCAACTCGGCATTCAAGTTATTTTGCACCTCAACGTGTTCAACAGAGTATCCGATCCCTGGGGAGACTACCATATATGATACCACTCAGACGATTGATCTGGAAACCCACCCACTGAATGGCGGCTTCCTCGTCAAAACCCTTGTCCTTTCTGTGGACCCGTACATCCGCGCCCGGATGAGGCATCCGGATGTTAAATTATTTGTGGTAAGTCTCGAGCTCTTCTTCAGTCAACTATTGGTCGGATTGCTTTTCTTATTGATACTCCCCTAGCCCGCGTTCAAACTGGGAGCGTCGTAAGTGATCCATGGCAGGAATTTCTCCTTTGAAAATCAATTCACGTCGGCAGAACCAATGGCTTTGGCATCGGGGTCGTTCTACGTTCGGAAAACAGCGACGTCCCCATCGGGGCGTACGTTTACGGGGGTCCGTTCCGTGCGTTCCTTGCGTTTCAATCTTTACCTCGGAGATCGGCAGTCGTTGATTTTGTTCGTCAGCGCACGAGGAGTATTTCGTCCTGCCTAGTATGACGGGCTTCACCTTTCTGGAGAAGAATTCGAGTCTGCCCTGGACGGTGTATACTGGCGCAGCTGGGCTTCCAGGTACCGTGATTCCCGCTGCCATCACCTCGAGGTGATAACGCAGGAACTAGGCAAGACGGCGTATATGGGTTGGAAGGAGTATTCCCATGCCAAGAAGGTAGGCAGTGTTGTGCGTGAACGTCAAAAATGCAGCTCACCGAAGTCCTGTAGGGTGAAACTGCATTCGTTACCGCAGGCGCAGGTGGGCAACATATTTTTATGATCAACTCCCTTAAAGCGAACACATCATAGGTCCCGTCGGCTCGTACGTGTTCAAATTCTTCCGGAGAAACCCAATATATGTGACTCACACGCCTCAGGATGGTAATCCAACTCGCGAAGCGCGACGGCCTCAAAGTGATTGCCTCCGCGGGCTCGGACGAGAAGGTCGAGTTCTTGCGCAGCATCGGCGCGGACGTCGCGTTCAATTACAAGACCACCGATACGCGGGAGGTCCTGGCGCGCGAAGGCCCCGTCGACATGTGAGTGTGTTTCCCTCTGACGCAGTTGACGCGGACTCAACCCGCGCAAGTTATTGGGACAACGTGGGCGGGGACGTCCTGGAAGCGGCGCTGGAGAATGCAGCAGTTTATGCACGGTTTCTCGTGCGTCTCCCTCTAGTTCATCGCCTCGGGTGCGGTTCTGATACTTTTCCAGGAATGCGGGATGGTCTCAGGTACTCACCCCTCCGGTCAAATTAACTCGGACATATCCATCCGCTCTAAACTTCCTCCTTCCATCTAGGCTACAACACGGGGTATAAACCCATCAAGGTAAATATTATCTCCTCCTCGCCCTCCTTCAATATTTCGAGCCCCGATCACTCATCACTCACAGAACCTAAACCCAAACATTTTCTTCAAATCCCCCACCCTCACCGGGATAGCCAGCTTCCGCCTCATCCCGAAATACGATCCGGAGTTCTACGCCACCGTTCCGCAGTTGCTCGCGTCGGGGGAGCTCAAGTATAAGGAGGATGTCGTGCACGGATTGGAGAAGGTTGGGGAGATGATATTGGCGGTGCAGACTGGTAAGAATATGGGGAAGGCGGTGGTGGTCGTTGCGGACGAGTGAATGATGTGGCTAGATTAACCAGCACCCATGCTTCTCGTATATTTTCACGCTCGAGTCCATTAATCAACTCCAATCGCCGGCGAAGGGCTGTGCCATGACATTGTGCGTGAGGGGAGTAGATGGCATCAGAAAAATAACCATGAAAAACTCGAGAGGCGAGGTTTGCTACATAAATAATGGTTCGGTTTCTTCCCCCGCACTCTATCTGCCCTCCACCGCGGCGGCACAAGAAACGGGGCCCAGTGCAGGCGGTGTTCATGTCAAGAAACCCTGCTCACCAGCGTGTATCCACGTACTTTTGGTCAAGGAAACGGGGAAAAGGCATGCGGCGTGCTCAGACATGACCTCAGCGTGAACACATGGAAATCTGCATCAGTGCAAGAATGAGATTCAATTCAACCAAGAAGACAAAAGGACTTATGCTCACCGAGTATACCAGCCACGTCTTCATCCCGGCTGTAGAGCGGCCACGCGAAATTCGGCGCCGTTATGCGAATGTTCGTGCCGCGCGCAACAAGTGCCTCCAATTCGCGTAAGATATCGCGCGCGGGTGGCGAAAAGTGCAGATGCGCGTGGCGGGAACGCAAATGTAGCTCGGCGTGCGTCAGCGCGGGACGTGCGCGCACCACGGCCAAAAACGGTGCAGACATATCCCGGTGGAGGAGATCCGTGATGACCAAGCGTCGGAGGCGCGGCAGGAGATCTGCGCGCTCAAGGAACGCGTACCGCGTTGGGCCGGCACGCTCGTTGGGGAAGGATAGATCCAGCGTTATGAGGGCGGGGACTTCCGCGAGGGACTCGGTCAGCACTGCGCCGCCGATATGCCAACTGGCGATGTCGATTGAGAGGCACGTTAGCTGACCCGCTGAACGGGAGAGGAATGCGGCCAGGGAGGGATGGGACCGGACTCCGAGAAAGTCGAGAGCCTGTGCGTCGATGAAGTCGAGAAGGAAAGTTGAATCCGTGATTAGGGACTGTAAGACTGGAAGGACCACGAGCGGCGCGCCCCCGCTTTGCATGTCGATCATGGCGGGGAAATCCGCGGTGGTGCCCAACTGGCGCAGGTGTGGCAATTGTTCGAAGAAAGATGAGTAGCTCAAGTTGTCACCTGTACGCCAGTACACGTTCTGCAGAGCCGTCAGAGACGCTGGAAGCACGCCAAGTTGTCCAGAAGTCATCCAAGTTGGTGGAAAATTCACGGCCATCAAGTTTGAGGCCCGTTGCAACAAATTGACAGCTGGAAGCTGAAGTCGATGAGCCATTGGAGCGATAGTTCGGATTGCCAGGCTGCGCAGTCGGGGAAACGGGCCAGGAATTTCGACGAAGGCCCGAAAATCCTCCGCAGTTACCTGGATCTCAACTCTCCCCCATTGAGCAGAGTGAAGGGCAACCAGATCTATCAATCTGGGCGGGATACCAACGCGTAGGTCGTTACATATCATTGTGACTGATAGTGGATAGCCAGCGGCGCGAGTGAACCACAATTCCAGGACATCGTACGTGTGGTCGGGGTCAGGTTCGGGGTCCACGCCATCAAAAAGCATCGAAAGGCCATCATATGGCCTACGGGCGGTGAATTCGAGATATACGGAGCTCCAGAGTTCAGGAGTGGTGAGCGCTACCTCTCGCCACTGCCCGCAGATCTGCGACAGCCGCAGGGAAACACATCCTCGGCACGGACGAATGCGGCGGTGAAGAGGAAGGCAATGGAGGAAGATTTTGGAGATGAGCTCATATGGAAGTTCGAGAGCACAGGCTTGGGCGGATTCATCGAAAGCCATGGTGGTAGTTTTGGCAGAAGACCTGCATGACTCGTGATCTCCGTGTCGTGCATACGTAAGCATTTCGGGACGGAAATAAATAATTCGTAAACTGATTAGTAACATGAGCTGCCTGAATCCTGGAGGAGGAGGAGGAGGTATATTATACTGACACGGTCCCACAATTGGAACAGCCAGTTTACTACGTAGGACATGGTAACTTATATAGGCTAAAAGTCACCCATCCTATACATAGAACACACGTACTACCAGAGGGGGGCGGAAAGTCTGGTGAAACATCCATCTCTGGCACTGGCAAGGTATCCTATCCTATCCGCATCTCCACAAAATATTACAATCAATATAGCCATCGCCTGGCCATCAACCGGCATATCAGGATCAGATAGTGCATCCGAGGCGATTTTGTCATACGGATTGATCCCTCTTGTTCTCGACCAGCGCTCATTCCAAGAGGCTAAATGCTAGTACACCGAAAGTACTGGTGTCTATGGGCTGTTTGCTTGGAGATCCTCTCAGTCTATGGTTCAACCTCCGAAGTATTCCAAGAAGAGTTAACAATCCGCGCCCACGGCGATGGAAAAGTCTCCTCTCGTTTCTCCTTTAGCACGCTTTTACAAGGCGCAACACCGCAAAACCCGCAAAATATCTCTTCAGAACAGCAATGTTCGTCCTTTCAATCTCATAGTTGGCCTCATCGTGTCATATCCAACAGCTCAACACTACACCGTTTTCCCGCTGACTCTGGGGCAAATTCTACGCGAATTTGCAGTCACCGAACTGCATCTCACATTAAATGCCGGAAATTGGGATTATCAGAGCTGGGGGTATCCCGATGAACCCGATGTAGGCTCTGGTGCGGAGATGTGGGCCTGGATGGGGGACGGAGCAGTTGCCACGTATTTGATTTCTATTTTTTTCAGTTATGCGTGTTATTTACATTGAATATGCAGCGTGGACGAACGGTGGCGGGGCATTAGAAGCGCTCTCGCCGGTCTCTTCTGTGCGTCACTCGGATCATTGGACGAGCTGCGCACCACCTCGCCGGCGTTCTCGTTCACACCGCACGGCACATTGCCTGACTGGTCCCTACCCCACGCAATGCGTCACGCCTCACTGCCGTCCGAGAACGTATGTACAGAAAATCTGACGCCCTTTCTCAAGCTCCTTCCGTGCAAGTCCCTGTCGGGGATTGCGAGTTTGTTGAATCCACACCGTCTCTTCGATGCCGACTGGCATGGAATGGGCCTCCACGTCTCCTGGCTTCCCGATGACGGAGTCCGACTACGGCTTACTTTCCAATCAGTCACTGATCCGTTGCGTCTATCGTCTCATAACAGAGGTATCTGCGATCCGCTCCCTGTTGTCCTTGCGAAGCAATAACTGAGTCATAGATTGGTCATTCATATCGATATTCGATCGCGCAATCAAAAGGAAGTGTCCAATTGCCACGTCAAGTCGTGTCGTCGTTGAGTTACCGCTCGACGCTGCCTATAATATCCATCCGCACCCCTCGTTCATCGAGCAAGGGCAGGTTATTTTCGATCTGGGAAGACGTGAGTGATTATCTGCTATATGTGCATCTACTGAGTACGCAACAGAATTTGATGCACCGCTGGACGTGTTCATGCGGGCGGTTGACCGCTTCGAATACGGTGAGAAGATCCCAGCAGTCTGCTTTTCTGGACGGCCTTGCAAAAACTGATCCTCAAATAGCCGCGAAGAAACTTCCAGCTGATGAAAAGCCTCTTATTGTTCGGCGGACGCTACACGGGTCAAGCCAGGATGTTGGCACACTCTCCGTTTTCTTCGTCAACGATGGTCCCGCCGACATTCAAACGGCATACCTGGAAACCATGCCATGGATCGTGCAATTTTATCTCCACACCCTGACGCTCCGCGTTGAAGGCGTTAATCGCGGTATGTCTCCTCTCTCCAGTCATCAACATCACGCCTCATATCTGAACCGCAGCCGACCTCCTCCAAAACATATCATACATCCCAGCAATCCCGCACTCGCGCCCGATGACCTTCCAGGCGGTGCTCACTGTCCCGGCCCGTAACACAGTGCACCTCACCATCGAAATCACCAAGGCGTTCTTGCGGTATATCGAGCATCCGCCGGACGCGCAGCGCGGGTGGGACCTCCCGCCAGCCGTGGTCGTGCCTCTCTCCGGCTCCGGGGCACATCACGGACGGCGCATATACACGCCCACGCTCCTCGTCGACCTCGCGACGCCGGACTTCAGCATGCCATATAACGTCATCATAATCAGCTGCAGCTTGGTGGGGTTGATCTTCGGGACTGTGTTCAATCTCCTGGCGCGTAAGTTCCTTGTCTTGCGTACGGAATTGGAGTAAAGGAGTGGGTGCGGTGAAGAGATTACTTGGAGCGGCTGTTGGAATCCAATGACAGGAGTATGGTGACACTGTCCGTTCTCATATGCTGCCTCAATGAACCCTGTACGGAGAACCATATTTCCTCGGGGTATCGCTTCGATATCCTGCGCGCGTTCATGCGGAAATACGGTCGAACAGATTGCCGGAAGAAAGCTCCAATCAAGCATTGAGACTGACCGGTACACACAACCTTATTTCATTTCGCGCCAATTTTGCTTCTCCAGCCTGTCTATCCAACCATTCAGCAAATCCGGAACCTCACCATTTTCTCTTCTCGTAATCCGCGATCAGGCCCCGGGAAGCTCCTGCAAAGGATTATCCGGGAAAATGGCTTTTTTAGGGCGAAAAATTGCGATTTCCTTGTCCCAAGATTGGCTTTTTTAGGCCCAAAATCCACCAGCCTTGTCCGCCGAATGGCTTTTTCAGGCCGGAGTTTGGCATTTCTGCCGACCATGCCGGCGGCATTATCGGTACTATCCTTGCCAAGCAACCTCAATCAAGTCCCAACTCACATTTACGGTTTTGTGTCACTTTCGTGTGCCGCACACCTTCCCACAAGGCCTTGGCGCCTGCAGCGCGGCGGAGAAAAAAAAATGTTTATTTTACGCTCACGTGACCAGCCTTGTCCGATAATGGCTTTTTTAGGCCCCAAATGGTCGAAATCGATGGCTTTTTTAGGCCGGATTTGGCGATTTTTTCGGACAATCCTTTGCAGGAGCTTCCCGGGGCCTCCGCGATCGTCCCCGCCGCCGTGCGATGTGCGAATCTCGAGGCCTCATCCGTGACGCCCTTGCTCACGCGGAAAGGCCTTGGCAGTGTCATGGCAGTCGGATAGCCGGCCACTTAGAGAAGACGACCTTGTTGCATTTTTCCGGAGCTCGAAACATACCCGGCCCGGAGTGTTCGTTCGAGTCACGCGCGATGCCGGCTTATAGGCTTTCCGAATCCCGGCTTGTCCACAGCACTCACGTCGCACGACGGCGGCAGACTAGTAGTAAGCCAGTAACCTTCTCTGATCTGCCTTGGTTAAACATCCGAGTAGGCCCATGGAATCTCCCTTCAACTCAATACTCCATACCAACGCGGTACATCAGCAAACCCTGGATTTGACCATAGTTGGCTGTAGTTGCCATAGTTGCCATAGATTCCGCCCAAAGTATATAGGACTCTGTAGTGGTCTGTAGTTTTCAGTCAAAGCTACATAGTTGTACATAGTTTTGCTGCCAAGCTGCATAGTTTCGCATAGTTTTTTGATTTCCTGTAACCACCCGAGCCTCAAGGCAGTTCAGACATGCAATTAGATTCAAAAAGCCATATTATTTCATTGAGATAGAGCAAAGAAGAGCTCTTTGTTGAACCATTTACATAACCAAAATTCTTCGCAAAAATCCAGACTGGTTTCCATTGAGTATCGCCGTTCTGCTACTTTCCCAAAGCGCGGAGTGAGCTCGATAGGCACCCGGAGGCGATCCAAGGGGACAATATCTCCCATAATGGACCCATCTGCCCTTCGCGCCCGTTTCAGCAAATACATTCCGGTGGCTTGCTCCGGAAAAGTGCCTCTCTCACCACTTCCATTCATTTGTGGCACGATATCGAATCGCTGGACGTAAGCCAAAAACCTGCTAGTTCCTGCTGGAGGTAACTTATCACGTCGGGGAACAACACGCAAAATCATGCGTAACTGGCACACCGCATGACCTGGTAGGGAAGTGAATCAAAAGAAACGTAGGAGCCATATGGAAACTAAAGCTTACCAGTCAAACCACTTCTCGGCCACTTATAATCTGAGTCCGTGTTTACTATCACAGCATCGGCTCTCCCCACCTTCCAAGTAGTGTCGGGGGGAGCAGCATTGACGGTCTCCGGAATCAGGATCTTGTCAGTATCATGAAAGGACCATGATTGGATGCGAATATTGTGCCATATTTCCAGCTTTTCAAAGGGCAGAGTATCATTACGAAGAGCAGGGCGTCTACCTCCTATCACAAGCTTTGGCCCAGATTGGCGGTGTAGATAGGTGGCAAGGGCAGGGCGTAGATCTGGGATTCGGAATTTCGTTCCCGCTGTGTCAACGTCCATCTGTCGCCCCACATGGTCCCGGTTCAAGTGAAACCCGGTGGTGTTGTTGGAGTCGACAAAGGTCCTGTAGGGTATTGGTGCACGCGGAAACTTCCCTCCTTCTAGTAAGGAGCTTTCCATGAAATAGTTCACCGCCACCCTCCCAGTACCCCCAAGTTTGGTGACGGGCTCAATCTGATCCAGGAGGTCAACTGTCCCCTCGACAAAAGACAGTTCGTTGACATCCGGCTGTAGCTCTGGAGCGAGAAACCCGACTCTAGCCGTCTCCATCGCCGTAGCCAAATCAAACTGTCGACACTTCTGGCGTCTGTCAAGATGACGACAAATCTGAGCTTCGTAACTCTGGTGGTTAGAATTGGAGGCGGGGTCTTTCACCAGAGTGATATGTGCATGTTCGGTGACATCAGCGCTCCATTGAAGGGGAACACCGTTTGCTCGGATCGCAGGAACGACGCTCTGGAGGAATTCAAGCTTGGGAATGTGCCTATTGCTGAGGTTAGATCCGAAAAGCAAAAGACTAGGTCGAAAACGTACCAATTTTCAATCGGTCCCTTCTTTCCGCGCCGAGCTCCAGCATCAAGGATAGCCTGTTTGTGGTCATGGAATCGCCCCAAGCAAGCGTCCATTTTGGTCAGTATATCTTCACTGATTTTGGGTGCTTGGCCATGGTAGAAAAAGTCCACCAGAGACGTGATAGCAGTCAGGAATTCCTTGGTAACCCCGCGTGCTTCGGCGATGATAGGGACTATGTAGCGCATAATGTCCCTGTGTTCTCGTCCGGTTGTCTGCTTGGCCTTGGAGATTCCCTCCCTGAAGTGCCTCATCCCCGTATGTGGACGTAAGACGGCAAAGTGGAAGTCAATCTCCGCTGAGCCAACAGCTGCTAGGCACCACTTGACCAGATGGTCATAGAACATTTTTAACCAATGGTGAAGAATCTCCGGAGTAAGAAAGTCGCACGGCTCAGCCAAGGGCCAGTTCCGCCAGAAAGGGCGGTGAACACCGTTAAGGCCCTTAGCCTTAGCGCTCTTGATGTACGTGGGTAGATCCCAGGGGTCCAATGTCTTCTCAAGCTCAGCTAACTGGTCCAATGTAATGCTGGCTGAACGAGGAGGGTGACGAACGGCGTCTCCAAAGTCCTTGTAAGTTGCTGTCGTAACTGATGATCTCTTTCCCGCTACACCAGCAATTAACGTCGATTCAGGAGTATCGACGACATAGCCCACGAGAGGTGTAAAACACCACCTCTGCCAGCCTAGAGGATCTGTCATCATGAGCCCGATCTCCGCACATTTCTTGAGGGGCGCCAGAATGAAATCTAGAACTGCATGGAAGAGGCGATTGGCCAAGACACCCCTAATTTCGGTGTCTTTCTCTCGAAACTTGGGGATAGGAAGAAGGGCGAGGAGAAGGAAGGCATGATGGCATGCTTTCATACGGAAATCCATATCCAGGTCCGCCATACTGATAAGCATGGGGTAGGCAGAACGATTGCCCGTCATGGATGTTAATTGAGTTTTGTCACTGGAAAGGATCGTTCCAAGAACAGTGGCCCCTGGTGGTAGTTGTTCCTGGTCTTACATGTCAAAAGGTGGGCGCTGGGGACACAAAGCAGACGCACCTGTATTTCCCAAGAAACATCACCAGATAACCACTCTGTGTAGACGCGCATTAATTTGGCCGAGTTGGACCAAAGCCGAAAAGGGGTGAAGTGGACAAAGTCCTGAATGAGGGGATTGCTGAGAAGAGACTGCAGACATTCTAGGGGATCGCGATAATATAGTGTTAAAGGTTTTTTCGTCGGATGTGTCGTTGACCAAGGCGTAGCTTTCCATGCGGGCCCTTTGGGGAGAATTTCAACGCGACTGCGTAGGTCTTTTGCCGTATGAAAAGAAAGGTTCATCTTTGCTGTCTGTAAAGTTGCTGATTAGGGTGGGATACCGCTCGAGAGAAGAAACGTACAAGCCGAAGTTTCAGCAGTTCATCAATGGCTGCTTGGGACAGATTGGAGAAGGAAAGGAAAGAGGCGTACTCCCATTCCTCTCCACTGGCAAAGGGAAAGTAAGGGTTTGTTTCTCTTTCTGCAGCAAATTCATTGGCTCGGAACTTGTCCATGAAGGTCTTGCCTCTCCCGTATGTACGGGAAGCACCAGGAAAGTATTCGCGCTTTGGACCTTCCATTGGAGAGTCTGGTAACGGACCTTCTGAGTGCAGACCCTCCAGCGGTGGAGAGTTCCGTGGAGAGTGAGAGTTGGCGAAGCCTGGATTAAAATCTGAGGCATGGTCTCCGAAGTCAACATTCCCCAAGTCAACGTCCCCATCCTGCTGAGGGTATAATCCAGGGGAGGAGGGCTGGGAAGCGCCAACAAGATCATATTTTTCTGACAGAGTTTTGCCTGCCCTGAGAACGGAAGGGTGTAACGCGGGGTGGCAGCGGCCATGCGGTTGGTTGAGATGTTGACGAACGTGAGTTATGCTATTGAACCGTTTGGAACAACAGGGACAATAATGTCCAGATAATTGAGAGCGCTCAGCAGGCATTTGGGAGAAGAAAGAACATGCACGTGAGCGGGATCTGTCAAAGACCCACCTCATATCGCGACCACCACCATCCATTCTTTGTCCATTATTGTGGCACTACCTACTCCGTACACCATGGCCAATCTCAGCATTTCGGCCTCTGAAAACAAAACCGGGATGGATCCAAGTATTCAAGGAAGCCTGGGTACGCCCATGAACCTGGTTTGTAACTCGTGTTCAAGGAGCCAATTACTGGGGCTAATTGTTATTAGAGGGCGGTATCTGCACTGGGGCCGAAGGAAGTGTTCGCCTTCAGACTGGATATGGCATCAGAGCTCCTGACTGACCTCGAGTCGGAGGCTCACCTCATCCACAGTCTGTTGGCCTGCGCCAAGGCCGAAGTTCGATTAGCTGAATCCCGCATGACCCAAGCTCGGCGTCGCGTTCAGTTTCTTTCACGTCTGTGTTAAACATCCTCTGAGAGCATGGACAGCGCCAAGGCCAAGTACGCGGAGGTTAAGGCCGAAGCAGCTAAGGAGGGCGTTGACGAAGGTGAGTGAAGAGCTCAAGTTTATATCTCAAAAGTTGTGTTCATTAGGATACCCAGCTAGTGATGACAGCGACGACCCTCATAATAAACTCGTGAACATAACTTTGGACTAAGTTCCACTCTGTTGCGCCTGAGCTGTTGTATTTTCTGTGCTATTATATCTTGTAGGAGACGGTTCAGGATATTCAGAAATATTTGATATTGGTTTGATGAAATAAATTCATCCTATATAATTTTTCGGAAGCACCAAAGTTGCCAACCTGAGTGAAAGAGAATGTCTCCCCCTGATACGGAGTTTACTGGGTGGCCCCGTCTGCCATCTCCTCCTCCCAACCTTATTCCGAAGAGAATGTGTCAGTGGTAAAGAAAATCAGTAAGAATGACATAGTTGGGCCCACCTTGTGACAGTGATGGGGCAGGAGACACAACACCGGCGCCGTTGGGCACGAACGACTCGTAGCCATGTTGGGGGATCCCGGGGTACACGGCGCTTGAAGAGATGGCCCTATTCCGAAGAGAATTGGGTCATTTATAAGCAAAACCAGCGAAATTTCAAAATTGTCCTACCTACTGTACGGCTAGTAGCCGGGTTGGGGCGATCCCAAGGTACGCGCTGCTCAAAGGAACGACCATATGCATCCGACGGGTCAAGAAATAGCGGCTCAACTTCTTTGTTTTAACGACTTCCAGAATACGGGGAAGGTACACCAACATGAGCAAGCTCGGACTCGTCATCCAAGCCGTCGATTTCACGGCCGTTTTGGGGCACCTTGTTGGGGTCGCACTGATTGATGTTGTATTGCATATACGCAAGAAGCTCCGAGTCGGCACGATTCATGAGATGCAACAAGCAGTGGTAAGACGACCACATCCTGACGAACCCAGTTCCAAGGAGGAGTTGAGTCGAACATCGGCTGAATTCCTTCGATATGAATGTCTCCGTGCTCCTTTGCAATGTTGTCGAGCTTGGTCTGCAGTGCTAGAACGTTGGCCTTCTAGTCGAGAGCCCTCTCACCAGCCCGAGAATCACACTTCAAGTAGCTCATGTAAAGCTCCACATGCTGGGCGACAAACTTCTCCTAGTTGGATTGGAACTTGGTGAACTCCTCGCTGTTGATCGTGGGTCCGCCAGCTCCAGCGCTGCACATAGATCACCACTATACCATCGCGCCACGACTGTAGAAGTTCCTCACCCTTCTTGGGCACCAAGGAAGTCTCGAGCTGAAGGTCACCCAAATCTCGTTCTGAAGCGTCAACTTGCCCCCCACGAGATCCTTGATTGACTTCGACAGTGGCACCTCATCCACCCGCTTCTTCGATTTCTGGGCAACAATGACGCTCAAAATATCGATTGCCTTGAGTGGAACTTCCTCGATTGTGGTGGCCGGCCAGGATGGCACCGCTGCAACTACTGGAGGGACTGCAGCGACGGGAGCTGCAGCGGCAGGAGTGGGGGCAGGGACGTCACCGGCTTCGGAGTTGGACGGCATAGCCTCGAGCTGGTAATAGATCTCTTTCACATTCTTGGTGTGGCAGAGAATGGTGAGGGTGCGGCTGATAGAGTCATCCTCTGCTTCGTATTTAGCCTTGAGCGTGCAAGTAGCCATTCCTGTGAGAGTGGGAGAGGGGCCCAGCCGATCCTGAGTCTGAATCTATCTAATCGGCGAGGTGTACTGCTTGACGTGAATGATGTAAGCAAGTTTCTGGAGTTGTTCGTCACTGGCCCAGCGTTCTTGGTCCCACTTTTTAAGCGCTTTGTCGAGCCGCAGGAACGAGGTTCGGTCGTAGATGATCTGGGCGTATTCCTTGGTGATAGCAAAAGGAATGGCGATGACATTGGGGATGTATTTCTCCATCAGCATGTCTGGGTTCAGATGCCCGGCGTTGATCTTCTTCGAGAGATCTAAGAAAGAAATTTGAGTGGTTTGCTTACATGTTCAACAGAAAGGAACGTACAAGCCCGGAAAGGCAGAACTCCAGCTCAAAGGCAACGCAAGTGGAAAGGAACAACGATTCCAGGCAATGGGATGGTCGCGAATTCACGCTCGAGCTTGATGTGCCCTTCGGCCCTTTGCTGTGCCGTCGCATGGGCGTAACTTTCCGTGATGATGTCACCTAGCATTTCCTCAACTTTTTCGACCGTGAACGCCTCCGTCAACTAACTAGCCATGAGCACCAGAACTGGGAAGATAGGGGATTCAGTACCTTTGCAATGTCAATCTTCTGGACTTAAAGATAGCTAAGAACGTTGGTCATGGTTTGGAGGGCGACAAGTTCTCCAGCACGAATGAATTGTTGACCTTTCAGAGATCAATATGTGAACATGGTCGAACAGGAGAAGGTATTACTCACCTCGACGTTGTAGTTGACAATCTCGAGAAGCGAACCCGTTGAAGTACTTTGTGGATCGGCTCTCTGTGCTCCGACTTCACCGTCAGGATACCGCCCGTCGGCTTCACATACGTCCCCTCCCAATCACGGTCGTCAACACCAGGGCGGTGACAATGAGGTCCTTGACAGAGGAACTAGTGTGCGCCTCTTTGGTCACCATCACTCTGGTGGCGAACAGGAACCCATCGAACGGCATGGGCTGCATCTCATAGTGGACGGACCACTCTCCACTCAGGTATGGCCACCCGTCGTCCGCGGCGCCGAATCTGCTTCCACCGACGAGGGAGATGTTGCTCTGAGGCCGAATCACCCGGTACGTCTGCAGGACGGGCTGGTGGAAGTCCTCATGCGAGTGGTGGCCACCAGCACGCCCTCCAGTCCACTGAAGGATGACGGGGAAGTCGGGATTCGCCGCTGCGATGTTTGCAACCTGACAGATGTCTTCCGCAGAGCCGGGCTTGAAAGCGACGTGACGGATGCCGGCGCTTCGGAGACCCTCGCTTCATGTGGGTGTGATCGCTACACGAAATTGAAGGGGTGGGAGGGGGTGGAGGTGGAGGTGGAGTGAAAGCGGAGGAGGCGGAAGTTGAGGCCCGTTTTCCATCAGCCACCGCATGCGCGGTCGGGGGCCTCTGCAAGATTCCATGGGTCCATTCCTTGATCACGAGGGGCGGAGGCATCGGGACCGCTGGCAGAGATGACGGCGTGAATGTAGGGCCGCCGTTTTCCGATGCAACCATGTTGGCGATGTTCAGCGACGCCGCTGCGGCTGCGGCTCATCGGGATATTGGCGCGGCTGCTGCAGCAGCAGCAGCGAGGGTCGCAGCATCCAGTTCTGGGAACCCGATTGCGGGCGTTCGACACGAACGGATAGGCTCGCGGTCCGGCAAGGCAACACCGCGCCGTCCGCCTCCAGTCTTCTTCCGCCGTTTGTTGAAGTCCTTGTCCCGCTCTTTCTCGTTACGCTCAAGCTCTCCGTCGCTGAGATAATTGAGCTGGGGGGTGAAGGACTGGACCTGGTCCATAGAGCGTGCGCCTGAAGACAGACTCGGCAAGAGCGAGTTGCGGAGGTCCTCATCTTGCACGGGTGTATCATTGGTTGGCTGCCCCACGAGAAAGAGGGACTTCTGGTATGCCTGCACCTGCTCCCTAATCGAATGGGCGATCGCAGTTCTGAAAGGCGGATGCTCAGTAAGTTTTCAACGGAGACGCTGGCCGACTCACTTGAATTCCCCACCAAGACCCAACTCCTTAGCGTAGATCTCTGCAAAGCCCTCTGGCGACGCATTTTTTCGGCATTGTCTAGATCCCACTCAAACTGGTCGTCAAGCTTGATTGACCCAACAATGATGTCGAGCTGTTGTCATAGTCAGGGGGCATCGCTCTCCAAGCTCTTGATTACGCACCCGAATCAAAATGTGCCTGTCATCGTGGAGCACCTTCTGGTCAAACGTAAACTCTTCCACTGCCATGGGGCGCTCGTCCGCCGCGTCCATGTTGTCGTCCTCCTTCACCACTTTCCGCCGCTTATTGCCCTTGCCGCGCCCGGGGCGCCCGGACACATACTCGGTCCGCAAGCGTTTTCGCCACGCGCTCCACCACGCGGCGGTCTCACCTTCTAGGGACCCTGGACGCAGCGTGTCCTCCGTAATCGCAACGTCCCAGCTGTCCCCGTCATAGTTCGCCGAGTGCGCGCGGAAGTCGCTCAGTTGGTCCTGAATCGTCTTGACAATGACCGCATGGTAGGTCGGGCGAGCTTGTAGTCCTCCACCACCGTCTGCGCAAAGTCCTCCGGACTGATGACTGGGTCTGCGGCGCGTCAGGAGGTGCCGAATAAGGGGAGAGTAAGTAGACTACAGTACCGTTCAAATTCCACACAAACGTGTCTCGCATTTTGTGGTGTTCGACATCAAACTCGAGCCGGATGGGCACGAGCTGCTCCGGCCGGTTGGCGTCCTCGGGGTCGATCTTGCGCGGCCTTGCAAAGAAGTATAAAATAAGCACCTGGCAGCAATATAAATGCTCATCACCGTGCACCGCAGCTCCGTGCGATGCGCGGGCGCGCCGTGGTAGATCGTTATGGGGATCTACGAAACGGGGTTAGTGTGCAGAGGGGGGAGTGGAGGGGGTAGGGCAGAGGGCAGAGGGAGCGGGGGGGAGGAAGAGGAGAAGGCAAAAGAAGGAAAAGCAGGTAAGTGAGGCTGAGGTAAGGTAGAGTAGAGTAAAGCCAAGAACGCCAAACACGTGCGAGGCAAGAAAGACAGGCGGGCAGAGACGGCGAAATGAGTCGCAGCGCTGCGCAGACCCGAGGGGCTGGAGAAGCAGAAGCACCCTAGCCAGCGTAACGGACGGAAGGAAGCGTGTACGCATACTCCATGTAGCCACCCACAATGGCACGACGAAGCCAGCTGTCCGGGCGGCGCGACGCCCCACAGAAGAAAGAAAGCAAGAGAACACATCGCGCAAAAAGAGGCGCAAAGCGCCGCCTCGCGCGCCGCAGATAACATAAATCGAAGAACGAAGAAAGGAGGGTAAAGGGGATGATGGAGGAGGACGACAGAAGGAAATTACAAGAAACGGCACTCACCCCAGGCGCGAACCTCTCATACTCCTCCTTCCAGTTATGCAGCACGCTGAGCGGGCAGACGACCATGATTGGGCGCGAGAAGTTGCGCGCGCAGAGGTACGCGGTGAACACGATCGTTTGGAGTGTTTTGCCTAATCCCATTTCGTCTGCTGTGAGTGGAAGGAATCGCATTAGATTTAAGATGATAACGAGAATGAGGAAGCACCAACCGAGGATCCCAGAAATCCAGCTCATATGGTCAGGATAACTAGTTATCTATAGGCTCGAGCCCAAGGGCTTAACGCGTTATTCGTAGGGCTACCATATAGGGAAGGAGGTTCTATAACATGTTATCTCTTGGGTACCTATATAGGGAAGGAGACAGGCACATGAGCAAGTCACCTGAGATTCTGAGGTCACATGAGGGAGTCAGGTGATATTTCACATCACCTGAGGTCACACAACGGAGTGACATGCTGTTATAACGGGTTTGCGAAAATAAATGTGGCACTTGCCAGGCTCGAACCCAAAACCTTATAGGTATTACATTAGCATATAATGCAATGTATCATAACCACTGCTCTAAGCTGCCATGCTGGTAGAGTAGATTTGAATACCTATCACCTATGGCCAGTCAGCTCAAACAAAACCACATACCACATATACCTAATCTAATGCCGATTTGCTCAATCTAATGACTTATAATGATTGTTTATTAATTGTCCTTTAGCTGGCCATTAGTTAATGCTAGTTAGCCTTAGTTAGCGTTAATTAGCACTAGTTGACCTTAATTAGCACTAGCTAGTATGTTAATCAGTTGGTTGGCCACTAGTTAGCACTAATTAGCATTAGTTGGTACTAGTTAGCACTGGTTAGTGTGTTAGTAAGTCAGTTGGGCACTAATTTACCTTAGTTAGTGCTAGTTAGTGCTAATGGCCTTAGTGAGCATTATTATCCCTAGGTGTGGGGCAGGGAGCCCTCTAGGTGATAGGTATTCAAATCTACTCTACCAGCATGGCAGCTTAGAGCAGTGGTTATGATACATTGCATTATATGCTAATGTAATACCTATAAGGTTTTGGGTTCGAGCCTGGCAAGTGCCACATTTATTTTCGCAAACCCGTTATAACAGCATGTCACTCCGTTGTGTGACCTCAGGTGATGTGAAATATCACCTGACTCCCTCATGTGACCTCAGAATCTCAGGTGACTTGCTCATGTGCCTGTCTCCTTCCCTATATAGGTACCCAAGAGATAACATGTTATAGAACCTCCTTCCCTATATGGTAGCCCTACGAATAACGCGTTAAGCCCTTGGGCTCGAGCCTATAGATAACTAGTTATCCTGACCATATGAGCTGAGAAATCCCCTGCTGGTCGAGCGAGACCATCCACTGCAGGCCCTCGAGCTGGTAGTCCTTCAGTCGGGCGCCGGTCACGAGCGCGGGTTGGGGAAAAGCGCTGGTGTCTTTGTCGTCGTCCTCTGCGTCCTCGCCGGCCACCTCCTCCTCCTCCTCTTCCTCTTCCTCGGCATCCGAGTACACAACAGCCTTCGCCCCCCTTCTCCTCCTCTTCCGTGGGCGCCCCTCCTCCTCCGCCTCCCGCTGCTTCCTCCTCTCCGCCCTCTCCGCTTTTTTCGCCACGCATTCCGCCTTCGCCGCCCGCGTCGCCTCCCGCTTCGCCGCGCGCTACAAGCGCCTCGAGCACCTGCTCGAGCAGAGCGTGATGTACAGCGGGTGGTGCAGCGCCTGTGGAGGCAGCGGCATCCGTATGTGCACAAGCGGATGCACCTCCGTCGGCTGCTCGTCCCCGGTGACGACCTCCCCGTCTTGCACGCGCGCGCCAAGATGGCTACGCACGTCCGCGCGCCCGCCGTACGGATTCACAGCGAAGATGTGCACCGTGCGCCGCCTCGTGGCAAGTGTGATGAAGCGCCTGTCACGCACGCCAGCGACACCTTCGACGACTGTGCCCGTGCACCCACGGCGGAGCTCCTCATACAGCTGTGCGGGCGCCGCGAGCGACTCGGGGGATGTGCCTAGTTCCATCCCAGGCGACTCCGGCCACATGCCCCAGACTCCTGCTCCCAGCCCCGTCCCTCCTGACAACGAACAGCCGCGTCCCGTCCTTGGCCAACGCCAACGCACCCACCGCCGCGCGCCCCGCCTGAAACGCATGCACATCGCGCACCCCGCCTCCCTCGTTCTCCAGGGTGCGCAAATCGACAATGCGCACCCACGCACCCGCACCCACGCACCCGCAGCACCGCCCGCGCCGAGCAAGGCGCTCGAGGATGCGGATAGAGCACTTGAGACAGATGCGAGGGCAGCGGCGCCAGGGCTACCTGGGGAGGCCGCAAAAAGGCCCACGGCGCTGGTCTCGACGCGCTGGCGGCGGGCGCGCTGCAGGAGAAGAAGCCGCCGATGCTCCCGCCGATGGAGCGGCCCCACTTCTCCGCCTTTGTGCCGTCCATCGCGGGTGGTGCTGCGGCGGGCTGGGGCGCGAGGAAGGCAGGGGGAGGAGTCGGCGTGGGGAGGCGAGGTACCCATGAATGGCGTAGATGTGCTGGGGTCACCGTAAAAAGCGCGGTTTCTGGGGCCGTTCGTGTATGAAGAAGGCGAGACGCCGGTGGGTACGCTGGGTGGCAGGGGGGGCGAGAGCTGAGGCGGGGAAGACGTGGAGTGCATGTAGAGATGGTCGCGCCAGAACGACAAGCGCGGGTGGGGAGTGCGTGGCCTGTGGATGAAAAGTCAGCATGGACTCGTATTTTTTATTCACGAGAAAAGCAAGAGAAAGATACAGAGAGACGCAGACTCACCACGACAACAGCGCCGCCCGCCGCTTCAATCCTCCCAAACCATCGCGTTTATCGCCCGCCTCCGCGTCGGCGTCTGGCCGCCACACCAAGACGACCCGCCCGAGCGCGAGGGAGTAAATGTACAGCGCATGTGGGGTCCTGCAGAGAGCGACGACTTGGTTAAAAGAACGGTGCGGAAGAGAGTGAAGAAACTTACAAAACCTCCATCTCCAGCCCGCTCCCCTCCATCCCCTCCTTCGCACAGGACGGTAGCACCCCCGCCTGCACGACCGGGCCCTGCGTCTGCGCTGTGAGTCTCCCTTCCTCCTCAGGCGTGCGCCGTTCTTGACCCCGACCCCCTACTGCAGGTCTTCACGAAAGGCGAATTTGCGAGTCAGAATGAGAGCATGAACAAGTGAAAGACGACGCACTGGATGCCTCGGACGCGATCCCCTCAAAGATATTGTTGGCATAGCTGTTCAAGATAGCCATGGCTTTGTTCAAGATACAGATGTCGGGGTGGACCTGCTTCAGGACTAGGGAAGGAGTAAGTCGAGGAGGACAAGACGTGTGGGTGGCAAATGCACCCTTGTAGATGTAGGGCGAGTATGTTTCCTTGCGCGTCTTCTTGCGCATTTTCTTGCCCTTCTTCTCGTCGTCGGTGGGTGCTGCAGCTTTGGAGGTCTTCTTGCCTGCCTTCTTCTCTGTGGTTTTGGACGGGGCTTTCGATGCAGTGGCAGTGGAGAGGGAGAAGTGATGTCTCAGAAAGGAAGTCTCAGAAAGGAAGTCCCACTTCTTGGTCTGCTTCTTGCCACGACAACGACGCGTCGACGCGATCGTCTCTCTGGTCTGGAGAGTCACAGAGCTGCCGGTGCGTTACGTGACAAATTTAACGGACTGCGTTAAATCCTGGCACGTAGGAAGAAAAAAAATGCCAGACTCTGCCCCTCCCTCCCCTCAAGACATCATAGCCGCCATTGCTGCTCTCGAGGCCCAGGGCATTGCCGTACCCCAGGCCCTTGTCCACTTGCGAGACCACCATGCTGCCGCTCTGCAGCGCAGCCCCTCCTCGCGTCGTCCTCAGGGCCATCCAGCAACACAAGAGCTTCTCAACCATCCTCCAAATCCACGGCCGTTCAACAACACCAACGACACTTCAACGTCAACTATGCCTCCTGCCGCTCCCACCCTGTACCCTCCTACGCCTCCCCTTATGTCTCAGCGCCGAGCTCAAAGTCTTCCACTGCTTAATTGTAAGACACATCTGACGCTCACAATTTTTAGCCTCCCCCTTACCACCTTCCTCTAGCTCCAAGAACAATGAACACGCTGTCATCCTTTGGAGGGTGGGCGCCAGCCTCTTCGCTCATAGCATCTGTCAGCTCAAACGCGTCGAACGCGATGAGTGGCACCGCGTACGCATCAAACATACCCAGCCCACCTCAAGACGTATCTCCCGCTCGCTCAAACGCTTCAACGTCAACGTTGATTGGGGCCTCCTCCCTGCGCAAAGGTGCATATTTCCTTTCTGTTTAAGGCAGTACCAAGGCTAATATCCTCTTTCACTGTTTCAGTCATCCTTTCACCGTTGAGAATATGTACCGACCTAGATTTTGATATGCGGTCAACATCCCTATCCCCTCTCACGCCTTCTCCGTCCCCCTCTTCGCCTACCCTGCCCTCAAACTTAGGCAAGCGGAATACTCGGAGTGAAGATACTAATGAGCAGAATGGGAACACCAAGAAGCGCACCCGCTTGACAGTCAAGATACCTCCGCTCGGTGGAGGTGGCGCAGGTGGGCCCATTCGCTGGGTGGATAAATGCGTACGCGGAGGGGATCGGGAGCGTGAAAATGCTGATTCCAGCATCGGTGCGATGCCCTGTCAGCCGGGAAGCTGTCCTAGCTGCGACGATCCTCAGACGTCTGGTCCACAAACCCGCTCCACCGCCAAGGGGAAAGCCGGGAAAGGCCGCAAACAGGGAAAGAAGAAGGAGAAGGAGGTCGGTTGGTGCGAGGATCCTAGCGGCGGTCCCCCAATCACCAAGGCTGCCGGCAATTTCCTTGCCACGCTCCTTCATATTTGGAACTCCAAAGGCCGCCATGCCTTGGATAATCTTCTGAAGGGCCCAACCCAGCCTCCCTCGTCGCCCTCCTCCTCTTCTACCAAATACGACCCCACAGATACTGCTGAAGTCCTCAAGCACCTCGATCATCTAACAGATAAATCTCATGTTCTCGATCTCGAGCAAATGCTAGCTCTGATTCAACTGGCGCTGAACGTGGATAGGTTCGTTATTTCCTCCTGTTCTCCATTCTTGCCTTTGCTCAAGTCTTTGGGCAGCGAAATCCAAGGGGCCGCTCTCAAGGGTCAGTTTCTCGGGAAATCACAGCTGGCCCGCACGTACACCAAAAGCGAGAAGGCCAGAACGACTTTTTGTGATCGAGTTTCTTGGGGGCAGCGTTTTGCTTTTCTGTGCGGTGCGGGTAAGTACTGTTGTCTTTTTCTCTACTTTCATTGTTAATAGGGTTCATAGGAACGCTTGGGATACTCCCGATTCTGGCGGCTCTGGAACTCCGAACTACAGTTACACGGCAGTTGCATGAGGTTGATATCCAGTGTTTAGGGTCTGCTTTGCGGGAAGTTCGCCGTAAGTTATCCACGTTATTATTTCTTTCATTTTTGCTGACTTACTTTCAGATGGCAAATGGCTTCCCATGGTGAGGCGGCTCATGCTGCCGATCCATTATATCCTGAATCAGGGGGGGTATGTCAAAAGCCTGGAACTCACTCATAGCACCCCCTTCCTCAACGCCTCCAAAACCATCGACTTCAAGTCAAAGAAATTTGGATTCAAGGGAGTTGAATTATCCGACCACATTTTCGACGGACTTGTAACGCAGTAAGTTCCTGCGGCTTCTGTCCACTCCTAGTACACAAACTAATTACCCTTAAGTGTTCTCAAACCCATTGATCGCTCTAGGGAGTGGAATGGAATCATGTATACCTTCAACGGTTTTGAACAATGTTCCAAGGAGTGGGACTTCGGCAGCCCTCTACCTAACTGGAAACCCATTCCCGACGCTGGAAGTGTAACTCTCCCGGAGCCTGTAACTGTCAAGTCGCCACTCAAGCTCGGTACTACCCCCTGCCCTGTGAACAAGGTCAATAGAAACGGATGGACAGAGAAGCAGCGCGCGTTGGCGGAGCAGGCAGTGAAGACCACCTCAGTGGCTGATCTTCAAAACAAAGTACGTTATCTATTCTATCGCTCTCCTGTTTAGCAACATCTCTATGTCCTCAGGTGAACCAAAATCACGCTGGTGGAAAGTGCAAAGCTGGCAAATATATTGAAATAAATTCTCGCATTTTAAAAGAGTGAGCTACTGATCATTTCTGTCGGTATAGCTCTGACTGACCCTCAAAAGCCAAGCCCTCTTTATAAGAGACGCTGATGATGAATTGATATCGCTGCTGTTTTCCGTTCCAGAAGAGTACAAGGCCAGTTTGATTCGAGCGCTTGATCACATCAACGCTGTGCTTCAAGGGCAGTTCACGGACGCCGACTCACGCTTGGCTGCTTTCAAGTACCTCTCCATTCATTTTTCTTGGTATTGTCGATATGCTGAAAAGGTATGATATCTGTCCAATGTCTATAAAGATATTCAAGGTGATTACAGGGCCACTCTGCTCCGAAAAATATACATCCGGACAAAATAAAGAAAGCCCATGGAGGACGGGTGAATATAACCCAACGTACACCCCATAAATCCAAGGAGCTTTTGGACCAGCCGGAAGAGTACACCATTCTCGCGGAAGCCTTCACTGATTTCTTCCAAATTCTGCGCGTAGCAGTGAGCTGTCATTTCCTTTATCCGATCCTTCCTTCTCATCTTAACTCCAGCTTGAAAAATATCTACCGGAGGACACCCGCGAGCTAAGCTTTTATATAGACAAGCTACCGCTTGGTGCTTCCTCCCCCTGCTATCCCTTTGGGGGATTTGTGGTCAACCTTGATGCCTGTACCTGGGCACACAGAGACAAGGACAGGCGTCTCTGCCTGGTGTTTCCCCTTGGCAAGTTTACCGGGGGACAGCTTTGCCTGTATGAGGTGGGCTTCAGCTTTGACTTGCAGCTGGGAGATGTTCTCGTCTTCCCATCGTGGCGATTGACCCACTTCAATCTCCATTTCCGTGGAAAACGTGCAACCATTGTACTACACACAGATCGGGCGGCCGAGAGCTGGGTGCAGGACTATCACGGCTGGCATACTCACATCGTTTCTCATGAGGTACAAGAGCAGGATGAGGACACTTAATAATTAGCTTAGCTATCTCTTTCTAAATGCGCAGAGGCCCTTAAAATCACCCACAGTTTAGCCGTAAATGTGAGATGTGAATTTAGTACGTTAAGAATGACACCGGATACCAACTTCCCGACTTCCGTCACATGTCAACTTCCTTCTCCGTACCCACTTGCGAATCGTACCAGTCGTCCTCCACAGGCTGTGAACCATCCTCTATATCGGCCAGAATCATATCAGGATCGTAGTTCGATCCGACTTCGGAGCGCCAACCATGAAGATCGGGCAAGTGCTCAACTACTTCATCAACATGTCCCTCAACACGATTCAAGCGAACCCCCAATCCCCCTACTCGTGCTCGTAAGAATATGCACTCACGCCGCATGAGCTCCCATTCGGATCGCAGGTCATCAATGACGCGCATTGCAGCCTCCTGGTTAGTCGCCATTTGACGTTGAAGACCCAATACTTCGCTCTCCAATTCCGAGATACGTCCTGCCTGTTCTGTAGGAGTCGGAGTCGGAGTTGCGTGTTCCTCGCTTTCGGCAACGCATTCTTCAACTCGCACTCGTTTGAGCAACTGCTTTGGGACAGGGGATAATGCTGGCTCATATCAGACCAAGGCTTCAGTCTGAATGGAAAGCAGGGTTTACCGGTGGGTAGCTTATTTTCCTTCTCGATTTTGACGACTATAGGCTTAACTTCGGCGGTGGGTGTCTCTAATTCAAATCTGCTGGCAGTGGGGGTACTCTGTGAAGGCTCTTGCAGCTCTGCCTGAGTTTCCTCCCCTGCTGAGGCCGGTAAATGATGTTTGAAGGCATCCCTGTCCCCCACTTGGGAATTGAGGTAGCCATATTCTGGATTAAGTGCGCTGGCAAGGACGGTCAGAAAAATATTTTAGCTCCCGACATACACTGATTCAGCTTACAATGAGGACTTGAGTAACCCGACTCCCCTTCGCGGTCTGGAGGAAGCCATTGTGAAAGACGACTTTACGCCAGAGCCTGATGCTGTCAAAAACGTTCACGTGGTCAAAACAAACAACGGTTGAACATCAACACATCTTTCCTTCCAGCCACCATGAGCCCCCACAAGAACAAAAAGGTGGCGTCTAAGAAAGTCAGAAACTCAGCAGGTAGCAAAGCCAAGGCTCAAATTACAGCAAAGACGCAGCTGGCCAGCCAAGCGCCTGAATCCAGAGGTATCGGTCTGGAACTTCTCTTGTTGATCACTCATAATTATACTAGAAGACCACGGCGTTGCCCCACCTAAGACCAAAAGGAGTGTCTTACAACCAGTCAATGACCCGACATCGCCACCGCCCCCCAAGAGGAGTGTTTTAACCGATATCAACCAGAGAGAGGGAGGCCGTCAGCGCAAACTTACCCTAGATCGCTTGACGCAGGAGTCGGAGGCTATCTCCCGGAACCCTAAGGCCAAAAATCCCAAGCGCAAAGCCGCTGAGGCTCAACTGGAGCAAGAAGCCGAAAATGAAGCAGCTCCCCCCCCCAAGAAAGCGAAAGGAAAATCCCGTGTACGTACATCCTTCACTTACGTTGGTTGCATCGACATTCACTTTGACTCTAGGCACAACCACCACTCCGTGCTCAAGTAACTGAATCCCCCTTGCGTCCTAGACCAAAGCCCAACCAGAAGGTATGCCTTAAACCAGTCTTTGACGTGATTTACATTGGCGAAATCATAGGCATATCAGCCTGAACCACGATATGCAACCCCACCTCTGCCCCCTCCTCAACAAGGGGGGAGACCTCCTCCACAGAAGGTGTGCCTTAAACCAGACTTTGACGTGATTTATGTGGCGAAATTCTAGGTACACGAGCCTGAACCAAGACATGTAATTCAACCGTCTTCCCCACTTTCTTCACCTCCGCCCGCTCCTCAACACCGGAGAAGACCCTTACCTCATGATGATGTGCGTCTTGACGGTCTTCAACTCTTCACATGTACTAATCCTCACCGCAGAGTGAAGGTAACTTCTTGTTCCAGAATATATCTCAACCTAGTCTTATTATTGCAGAAGACGGTGAGATTATTTATTTCCCTTATACTGGCTGATTTATCCCAGCGGTCACAGACGTTTACGAAGAGCACCGCGAGGAAATGGCTGCTTTCAGGGACAGATGTAAGCAAAACTCGCACAAATCTTCCCCTACTGACACTGTACAATGTTTAGATCCACCAGCCGTCATTTTCGGTGTGAAGTTTTTTAATCAACTACTGCTTGGATCTCATCAGTACTCAAGAGTCTGACTCCGATTCAGAGCATGACGAGGAAGATCGAAACGGTGGTATGTGCTTTCAGTTAATGTAGTTCGACACTGAGAACTATAGGAGACGACCAAGGAGAACACGTCAAGGATAACGAGGGACAAGACTTCGAGGACGACCATGGTGAAGAACACCCTGAAGACCTGTTCAATAATACTGGCGACCAACTGTTTGATGACGAGGAGGACCAACTGTTCCACGACGACAAATTCTCCAATGGCGACGTCCACAACAATGAATTCTCCGACAGTGATGGCGAGGGAGAGGGCGAGGGTGACAGAGACGACGACAGTGATGGCGAGGGCGAGGGAGACAACGACGGCCACAGCGAGTATGAGCTGGATGGGGAGGATGACGGGCGCCAGCAGGACAAGAGAAAATGGAGGCAAGAGGAGAAGAGTGCGGGGAAGGGCAAGCAGGAGGCAGAGGACAAGCGCAAAGAGCAGGAGGCGATGGAAAAGAGGCAGCGGGAGCAGGAGCGGGCGGAGGAGCAGGAGGCAGAGATGCGCAAGGTAGAGGAGAGGCGAGAGAGGCAGCGGGAGCGTGAGAAGGCTAAAAAGCAGGAGCGAGAGCAGCGGCGGCAGGCTAAGGAGCAGGAGCAGCAGCAGGCTAAGGAGCGGGAGCAGGGTAAGAGGGCTCATGGCTCCGGGGGAAAAACTTCAAGAGGACGCAGCCAAGGCAGTAAGTGTTTTTTTTTTTACTAGATCTTTTTGCGGACCAGAGCTGATTATATGTTGGCATCCTCAGCTTCCACTGCTGCACAGGGTAAGTATTCTATACCTACCGCTGTCATCAACTTGTTTCAGCTCCCTCTCCTAGGACGCAAGGGCGAGACTGGCGCTGGTGGGGGAGGACGGGGCGCTGAAGAAGGTCAGCTCCATAATGCAACCAGACACTCATCTCAGCTGATTTTCCTAGGCTCAGGCAAAGACGGCGCTGGGGGCAGTCGACAGAGCGCTAGCTCAAAGTCCAATAGTGCGTTCTTCTCTTTGAATTCCTCCCCTTCCCCTTACTCCAGCTGTTAGCCTACGATGTCTTGGACCACCATCGGTCCAGAAATCGTCCAACACGTCCTCCTAACAACCAGGACCTCAGCCGCTATCGACAGAAACAACAAGGCGCGGACGGGGAGGATGAGGACCAGGACGATGAGGAAGCTGAGGACGATGAGGACGATGAGGACGATGAGGGTGGTCGAGGTCACGGTAGAAAAACCCGCACGAAAACCGTTGGCCCCACTTCGCAGCAGGAAGGGTTCTACCCTAAGGCCTGGAGAAAGGTGTTTGCACTCACCAAAGATCGCATCTACATACATCTTCTCAACACCGACTTGTGGCCGGATCGGGAGCGCGAAAGCCTCTTTAACCCCAAGTTACTTACGTTCCTTCAGAAGAGCATCGATTATGCTGAGAGGAAGCTGGGGCTTGACCTTTCTGCTGAAGGAGGTACGTTATTTCTCTCGACGCTTTTCACCTTGCTCATTTGTCATCTCAGACTTCTATCCTGAATATCAGGACGATATGGTCGAACTGGTAAGTCTCGTTCTTCAGGCCAACTCAAAACTAATGATCTTAAGCTGTGGGCGTTCGTTGCCACTTTTCGGTCAAAATGTAAGGGCCAAGCTCGCGACATTGTTCAAACATATTTTCAAGAAGAGATATGGCCATCCCGTGAACAATACCCCGACATCAAGCGGTACCAGCAGAAGGTGGCGTCCAACGTCAAAGCCCTACTCGAAGGGTCAAGCTTCCATAAAAACGGCAAAGATAAAAGCGTAACTTGACAAAACAATGCTAAAACGAGAAACTGACTGGTGTTGATAGGGAAGAACCAACAATTTTATGAACCCAGCCATGGGTGCACTTGCGTTCAGAATACTTTTCTCTGGCAAAAGGCCTCTAGGTCGTTCAGAAGATTTCAAAGAATACAAGCCGAATTTCATCATGGCCCTCGTAACCTTTGTAACGCCCTGTTGTCTTCCTTCATTTCTCCCACTCATCACTATTCTAGTTACGAAGTGGGATTGACGAGTTTAAATCTGGAAAAGCCGGAAAGGCCTCTTTTTATGAGGCTGAATACGGACCAGTTTACCGTAACGGCTTGAAAAAGTTCGACGACCTGAAACGGGACGATTATCATTGGAAAAAGACCAGCGATACATGGGACGAATGGAGGCTGGATAATATATACAGCGCCGGTAGGGTGGATGAGGATGGGGAGCAGTCTGGCGACGATATGGACATTGATCTGGACTAATTTTGTTGTTATATAAATTTGCAAAGTCTTTTCTTGCTTCCTGTCTACTGCTTTCGGAAGGACCCAAAGAAAGGGGGGACGGGGAGACAAAAGCTTGGAAACAGCCAAACTATGGAAAACTATGGAGAACTATATTGCGCTCCCTGAAAACTATGGAGAACTATGTAGCACTCCCACCAAACTATGGAGAACTATGTAGAGGGTACCCTTCCTATGACAAATACAGAAGCTATGGCAACTACAGGAACTATGTAGACCTAGGTAGCACACCCAGGGTTTGCTGATGTACCTTCGGATAGCGAATGCAGCCAGATTCAAGATCTTCTCGTGGATCCGCGCAAGCAATTGGCAGATATATCCCAACAGATTGTGGAGATACAGCAGCATCTCGAAGAGCTCACACGCAAGCGGGACGAACTGTTGGGCTTTATTGATGCTCATCTTGCCCTTGTATCTCCGCTGCGCAGGTTACCCGGGGATGTTATCTGTGCAATCTTCATCGCGTGCATGCCTTCCCATCGAAATGCCGTGATGAGCCCAGAAGATCCCCCTCTCATTCTATCCCAGATATCGAAACCATGGAGACTCCTTGCGTTCTCGACGCCACAGTTGTGGGCATCGCTTCACATTGTTATTCCCCACAACGACAAAATGGACCGTCTCGTGGACATGGTTGAGGCTTGGTTTTCACGCTCTGGAGTCCCTCCTCTGTCAATTTCTCTTGCTTTTTCCCTTCAAGCAGACTGGTTCAACTGCCACTTGTCACCACTTTTGCGCTTGCTTGTGGCATTTGCCCGCTAGTGGAGAAACATTATACTGCCTCGGCTCCCTGATCACATAGAGCAGAAAGACTCCATTGATCTGTTCACCACCATCTCTGCCGAGGATGTACCAATTTTGCAGAGTGCATCAGTCAGAGATGTGCTTCCACTACGGTCACCTGCACCTGGTTTTTTCCCGTTCTTGTCAGGACACAGTATCCAAAGTCTAACCATCTCAGTTGGATCCCACTTTCCAAACTCTCAACTACCATGGAGCCAGCTTATACATTTATGCCTCAGGGGAAAAGATCACCATCACTACCCCTTCTTGACAACCTCTGATGCCCTTATTATATTGGTTCAATGCAGTCTCCTGGAGACATGCGAGATTGAGGTCAGGGATGCAGCTGTGGCCGAGACCGCCCTGCCGCTAATGTCTCTGCCTCACCTTTGGCATCTTGATTTCAGCAACAAGGATTTCCAGACCGTTCCAACAGAATTTTTCGAAAGAACCATATTTCCGAAGCTGCGGTCTTTGAAATACTCCTGCCCCTACTTTCCCCCACCAGCTAATATCTTCCTCCCTTCCGTTGAGTCCCTGTCTCTATGTGTCTCTGGACTCTTCAGGGACGATCTACCTCATGCACTGGCATCCATGCCACACCTGACAGAATTGGAGTTCTTGGAGGAGCCACAGCTAATGTCTCAGTCTGGGGGGGTTCCTGAAAACCAGGAGCACAGAAATGGACTCCTGTCATACCTCATGCCAGATGACCGGTCTCTCCCATTACCTGCCCTGCACTCCATCCACCTCCTTGAATTTCGACAAATCTCGGATTCTGAATTACTTTCCTTCATCCGAGCAAGAACAGGTCCTGGTTGCAGTGCTGCAGCGCCTCTCAAATATGTCAGGGTGAAGATGGAGCGCGAGATCGAATGGGACATTATGCCCCGGCTTGAAGCTCTCATTTCGGGCGGATTGGAGGTATCCCTTGAATATGTGGCTCCCGTTCCTTATTCGCCTTGGGAAGGCCTTGATTTAGAGGACTGAACCATGCACACGGTGGGTGATCAATTTATTCTCGATACTTTCTGACTATTTTAGAATAACGGTTTCCCAGAATGAGATAGTTGAACTCGGTCTAACTCATATTTATGTCCTGGGCCACAGATCCGAGTCCTCCTGTATTTGGTTTCAATTGTCTTTATTATCTGTCCTGCATACATTACTTCTTCTTTTTTTCTTTCTGTGGTGTTTCTTTGGCGCCGTGCGGCTATATATAGCGCGGAGGGTGTGAGTTCCATCCCTTGATGATGCAGCCCTTGAGTCGCCAGCCAACGCACACCAGCATATATAGCTCGTGGTCAGACAGTAATCCTGGGCTCCGAGGCCCAACACTCAACCTTCATGCAGCAACAAAGCCGCTTCTCAAGTTCATGTATCACCGACAAGCTCTGAGCTTCATCCAGAAAAATCGGAACGTCCCGCTATCCAGAACAATTTTAGAGATTTACTCAATTGATCTCTTGTATGGGTTGTGCAAACCCTCATTTACGCTCCCTGAATACCATCATAGGTTCAAATATGTATATCCTTTCACGGGGGCCGCCATTCTTCGGCATTTAGGGAACAGAGCTGAATTGGAGGACGACGCTCGCGTGATAGTGAACTCCTCTGTGTTGGCTCAAATTCCACAACTGCCAGGAACGTCGAATGAAGAAGTCCGGAAAATGGCATGCGGATTGGTGGTCAACCTAGTCCGACACGAAATCAACATCCCTGTAATTTTGGAGACAAACCTGTTGGAACTTCTCGTGTCCGTTTTGAGACGAATTTAGGTTCCTGTTAGCGGCACACTGTCCTTATCTTTAACTTTAATTAGGGACGGGGACGTTGAGGTTACTTTCCTCGCATCTCCGAGATCAGACGTCCGAAGTTGGGCATGCATATTAGTGAGGAACCTGGCAAGCCATGAAACGATTATGTCGGTCGCTTGGATGCCAAACTTGATTCCTAATCTCGTATCTCTTCTAAGGTCGGCCTGCGTCATTCGTCTGGAAATAGGGTCCTTACCTGAAGCTAGCGATACAAACGGCGAGGTTGTCCACAGGGCTACACACGCGCTGGCCATACTTGCCGAATGGTACGAGGGCGCACAGGCTGGCGCCAACGCTAACCTGCTAGACCACCTTTCGGACGTGCTTGAATTTATATCTGGCGACGTACGCCCCGGATCGAGTTTCATCACACCGCACACGCTCGCGAGGTAAAGACCCTATTCGAGGGAGAGGTACCAGAACATGGAAATTGCTCGAACAATCGATCTCGGGACTTTGGAGTTGACCATGCCTAATGGTCGGAACCCCGGCAAGACACAAATCCGTTCACTGTCATGGTAAACACAGTTCAACGACTTATTCTCTATTTGTTGCGGCAAGTTTAATTCCTCTATCCTTTGCGACGGTACTCACCTCGAATAGCCCATGAAGAATTCAGAGAACGTACGCGCCGGCGAGAGTTTCCTCTTGGCCTGAGGCGAGGAGTCTGTGGTCAATACAAACGTCCTGGAGTGCATTTGTGGATTGGTTGAGTCCGCGAGCAAATACGTCCACGGAATCATCTTGTGGTGCAGCTGGAAAGACACAAGGCCACGAGGCCAAGGCAATAGAAATATGATTCACAGCAGCGTTCCAAGGTGCGAAGAAGATTAGCTTCGTAGTATCTCCATGTCTCGCGGGGCCGTGAATAAGTGAGAAGGAATCCGAGCGAGGAACTTCGGTACGCGAGGAGGGAGCAGACCCTATAAGATGTTGGCTCGTAGGCTCGTAGGCTCGCAAGCGTTGAGATCAGAGGCGTATCGGCGGGAGACTGTATCGCAAAATGGTGTATCAAGAACTTTAGTCTTTCAGCGCTACCAGCGTTCCTAGCCATGGCCTGTGTGTGAAGCACCGTGGCGCTGATGGAGGAGGATATTCATGGATCCAGAGGAGGTAATCAACCATATATTTTTTGAAGTCAGCTCATCGAGAGTAGGAAGACCGCAGGTGGAAAGTGGCCAGCATGTGGTGACGAATTTCAATTTGAAGCGGCAAGGACGTGGCAGTACGGCCCGGACAGGATTATGTCAGATGTTCGGGTGCAATTGCGTTTGCTGTCTGTCCCTCTACCGTAACATCGATGCCCTCTCAGAGTTCCTTTCTAACGCTGCCCTCCAAGCTTCAACATTCATCGAGTCTTTACCTGTCCCCTTTAATCTTTCTGCGTCCCTTTCCCCTTAAAATCTTTCTGCATCGCGTGCTCTTCAATGGTACTGGAAAGGGAAAGACTCGGCACCTTACATCCACCGAAAACTGCAGTAAATCGGCGCGGAAACCTGAATATCACTTTCTCGGTCATAATTTTCTCCGTTACACCGCCCGCCTCCCGTCATGTTCCGCTGCAAACTGTAACCTAAAGTCTCGTTCCGTGGGCGCGGAGTTATGTTTGTTTTTATCGCTGTACGTGTCCTAGACTCGAATTTAGCCCTTTTACTGCTCATGTTTCAAGGAGATACATGCTGTACTAAAGCAATTCCCTGACTCGCTGCGCCGGGGGAGCCCCTGTGCGACATGACTGGACATCTACGTTATTCTCAATGCATCTAAATGTCTCAGATCTCTCTGCTACCGCTCCACTGGATCATATCGGAGCTTGTCACCAACTCCTCGGTTTTCCCTCCGAGTAATCCTGGTTTGGTAACAAATACAGCACTTGTCAATGCCATCAAGTCTACCTCTTTCGGAATAAGGGCATCCTGTACGCGCAATACGGCTTTCTGCAGCGACCCTGATTTGGTTGTGCACGTCGGGAATGTTCCAGAATACCCTCCCAGTGCGTGATGAGGGCGACGGCGGAATCCTCGGACCTCAATCCGCATTTTTCGGGAGAGATCATCTTACGTATCGAGCTCAGGCAACCACGCGCACAAACAGTTCGTATCCTTCACGCGGGTGTGTGTGGGGACACCCCTCGCTGCCTGCTGTGAAGATGCTTCATACTTTGGAGTCCTGGCGCTCTTTTCGGTGTGGGATACCACGAAACGGAACGTGAGTACTTTTCCGCTGGGACCGAGGGATTTTGCGTTCGTCGGGAGCTGATGCGCTTTGGTATATTCACTGCGACGCGTCACTTCTATCACATTGCGATGAAGTTCGGCACAACTCGCACCCTCATGCCGGCCCGTCCCTTACCACAGAGGTCCAAGCAATCCCGTTTACCTATATATGTGCGCTCCAACCGCCACTGTATCGCATGGACGCATCCCTCGACCGAAATCTCGCGAGAATTCTGGTTGATGAGTTGCGTGCCCTTATCATTCACTGGCTAAGCTGTCTTAGCATGGCTTACTCCTTGTTCGGCGAACTCCCCCCTGGATTCCCGTTCACTTCGGTCCTCAAAGTCTTTGAATTGCCGCCCCGGGGGTCCTCCCAGTCTTCCCGCACCTATCGAGTAACCTTCGAGTACGGCGGCCGAAGCCACACCTCGTCGATATTCTGGCGAATTAAGTGCAGTCAGTGGCGGTGCTCTAACGAATTCCAGTGTACTCACTTTCTCTCTGCCGCAGGAAATGTCACTCTCGGCGTGTTCGAGATTCCTCCCGAAATCTGTGACAATCTCCTCCGTCCATTCAAACCGACCGCAGATCTCGTTCTGCGTGCGATGGAGATATCTGTCGCGTCCGACAGGGCTGTTGGCTTGATCTCGCGCATCAGGGTGCACCCTGTACAGGACGGCCCGGACGTGCTCTACTATCCGATCGAGCATTTCCACTTGATGATACTGCCCGAATTCGTGCGTTTACGACTGGGGCATGTCGCAGCCCGGTTCTTGCAACAGTGCTTGTTATGTGGCGAACTGTTGCCGCACCCTGGGCCGCGGCTTTGTCCCAACCATGTCTTCATCAACGTGGGTTAGCTCAAGAAAAAGACCAAGACCAGCGTGCGCACCTCTTTCGCACCCTCAAACCCATAATTCTGATGCGCGTGGTAGTGAAACAGAATGTGGCACGCCGTTGGCCAATACCGCCCCCTCTCTCCACTGCTCCGCGTTATTTCATGTCGTTCAAGAGGTTTGGTATCTCGTTTGGGGTATCGTTCTCGGGGCGTGTGGGGTTTTCGATGGACATCGTGTACACATGGAATGGTGCAGTCGAGGCGTAGAGGTCGCTCATAGCTAGAATGAACATTTTTGTAGGTCCTTGTGGACGCTGTACGCTACGGACTATAACACGACGATTAGGCGCCTTGCGCCACAAGTACAAGGGCGGCGCCTGATTGAGAACAAGAGCAGAACAAGGGCTGGTTGCCGTTCTCTGGTTGGCTTGGCAACTTAAGTTTTGTGGCGAGGTTATCTCCAGCGCGGTCTGCTATTACAAGGATCCATATGCGAACTCGATTAGCTAGGCATTCTATTCGCATTTGAGTTGTGGCCGCAGTCACGGTGAGGACTTGTGAATCTTCAAAAGTAATATTAATCCTGTCTATACTCGATATATAGGGAAAGACTCTGCCTCAATCGTAATGCGATTATCTATGCATGTTGCATTCCACCCTGGCGTGTTGAAACCGACGGCCCAGCTTCGGCCGATCGGCCGAAGGCCTCCCGGGCCATAGATGTGACCATTGATTAGTAATCATTGCTATCAGATTCGTTTGTCCTGAGCTTTCATGGACTCGGAGGTGACAGAAGACGTCCGTTTCAACAAGGAGGTTCGGATTCGGCTCAATCTCTGTCCAAATTTGAAACACTGAATTGGTTCGCTCAAGGGCGGAGAGTTATTCAAGAGCGGCCGATACGTCGAGGCTGCCGAGCGATACCAATCTGCTATTCTTGCAGACAGGTCAAATTCACCCGTGTACTTTTGCAACCTCTCTGCTGCATACTTGAAACTCGCAAAGTCAGTCACCGAGACTCAAGGCTGGCGTTTTTAAGACGCTTCTATCTTAACAGGTTCGCATTGGCTGAGACAGCGGCTCACACCTCTCTCGTGCGGGACGCCAGATCAATCAAGGCAAGGTTTCGGAGGGCGATGGCAAGGAAAGAACTGGGTCGCCTCGCGGAGGCTTTAGTCTTGGCAAGCCTGCTTACGACCGCGCCGATGAATCCTGAAGGACTTAATGCATATCGAGAAATTTCAGCAGCATACGCGGCAAGCAAAGGACCTCGCATCTCACCAGAGGATATCGTGGAAGCAGACTTTCCTGCGGCCTACGGATCGGTTCTGAAAATGAAATTTGAACGTGCCACGCCATCCTCCGTCCCACCACAGGGTTACTACCCACTGGGGAACTTGGGTACCCCTCCGGACCCCGGCCGTACAGACCCGCTCATGTTTGCGACCTGTCGAGCATGCAAGGCATCGAAAAATCGGAATGATATAAAGACATGCCGGAAGGTCGGGCATCCGCATACGGCTCCTGGCGCGATCTCACTCGGGTCTTACCCTTAGTGCCAACGCGCAAATTACTGCAACGCGGCGTGTCAACGAGCGGACTGGTACGTTTCAGAAAGCCTTCGCCCTCAATTTCATTCAAATGCTTAGGGCGAGCCACAAAGAAAGCTGCAACCGCCCACCGGACAACAATCTGACCATCCGATTTGGGCGCGAGCTCCCGGATCACGTCTACATCCGCACCCATCTCCTATTCTACGGTGCGCGCGCCCTGGGCCTCCTCGCCGCAACCGACCCCACCGTACCATCAACACGCCTCCTGCTCGTCATCGTCGACATGGTCCCGCTCCCCGACCCGGCCTCCGAGCGCAAGCGCATCCGCATCAAACAACTTCTCGCTGCGCCACTCGCGGTCCTCCCGGAGGAAATCGAGGAAACCCACGCCGAAATCATTGGGCGCACTCAGTTGATGTACCCTGCGACACCGCTCGTCGGCGTTTGCATCCTCACGAGCGGCGTGTACGGCCAGGACGAGGAAACCCGCTACCGCGTTGTGGCGCTTCCCCTCCCGCCTTTCTTACGCCGCGATGACGCCAAGCTTCCGCTGCGCAGCCACTCGTTCGGCGTGGAGCGTACGATTACGATGGACTTAGACTTTCTTCACGCGTACGTGGGACCTTGGTTGATTGACTGGGATTGCATTAATAATGATTACGCATTAGGAGTCTCGAAGACGAATTGAGGACGGACATGGACAATCACTATAAGCTACAAACCTAATTGGCGGCATTTTAATTGGTCGTGCAGATTTGGGCTGATGCGCATGTGTAACTTCGTCAACGGCTGGTCTGATTTCAGCGAGCATATCGTCCCTTCAACATTCATTTACTTCCAACGGTCCTCATATGCTACAATGTTGTTGGAAATCTCATACAGCGAAGTCATGGAGGAGCGTGAAACATTTAAAGCACACTGCGGCAAGGCAGAGAGACTTGGGCTGAGGATTGGATTCCCGTGCTTTTACATCATCATATCCAGAACTTTCCGAACCCATGATATTCCTCATCGACGCGACCAAGACAGTTGCATGTATGTATATTGTGCGGGTGACACCGGTCGTGTCCCTTGGCGGAAAACCCGGTGACTGAGCGTCTGCAAATAAGGCTCGATGACCAAGTTGATAGACGTTCGACGGGGTTCCATGGCACAGAATGCTTGAATTAGGTACTCCGTGTATTGATCATCAATCTACCTGGTCCGTCAATACCCTTCATTCAGAACGCGAACTAGGAACAAAATCGTGGCATCAGGTCGGAAAGTAAAATTGTATTTTGTGGACAGGTTGCATATGAAACGATATTGATCCGTTATACACACAGTTGCTTCACATTCTAACATACCACACAGCGGTCGTATCCGGTCGGAAATCTATGTATGCCAGGTGAGTTGCAAAGTTAGCTGCGAGCATTTAACACAGACGTACTCCACCGCAGAGAGATTCTCGCATCGAGGGACGGGAAGTATTCGTCTACGCTCTTCGTGAGCTTGGGCGTTGGCAGATGGACAGCGACCTCCACGATCTTCAAGTTCGGGAAGTCATCCTGGATGCCGGAGATTTGGCGGTCCAGGTTAAGCAATAAACCCACCGAATCAGTGTCTCGAAACCGTAGAAGAAGGAACCGAATCGCCTCGAGGTGCGCGCGATTTTCTGGAGCGATCGTCCGGATTGACATGAAATCGAAATCGAAACCACGCCCAAGCGACGATATTTCGAGTTGGATCAGTCGTCGGAAGACCGAGAGATTGATGGCACAGACGACTGGCTACAGACAAGGTGAGGATGAACAGCTGAAAGTCCGGTGTAGACATACATACAGCGATGGCTGCCACTTCAACAGTTTTACGGGCTCCAGACAGTTCACCGGTGAGTTGGTCCTCGACCCGATGGAATTTGTATGCTTTGAGAGCGGACACGTCGAATGGGCATCGTGGATCATTGAGCCACGTCTCAATGACCGGCGATCGATTCCAATCGACCAAGGAGTGCAGCCTGATGCGTTTGTGGCTAGCATCGGTGGATGCTTGCGAGCTTCCACCCGCAATATTTCCCCAATGGGTGAGATGTCTGATATTGCCAGAGCACCCCTCCCATATCCGAAAGAACATGTCCTTTTCCAAGAACGTGCAGGCGATTATAACCGATATCAGCGACGGTATCCTGAGGAGACGTTGGATCGGAAGGTACGCCCCGAAGGGCCGGTCGCCGAAGACGGAGAGCGTAACCAATGTTTTGTAAGGGAGAAGGCTGAGAGCCTCTAGATGACTCAGTCGAGTGAACTCCACGTTGCATATGCTGAGACACGATATGAATCCAATGAGATGCGGTGAAGCCTCGAGTGTTGCTAGCAACCTGGTAAGCAGGGCACCGGTGAGTCGGGCATCATGGCCCACTTCAATTTCTGAGAAAATGCGAGATTGGGTGGGATAGACCCATGAGCGGCCGACTAGGGCGCATGCGCGAAGGTCTTCTGCGGCATCGAGAAAGCCTAAGGTGTGATCTACGAGTTCCGAGATCTGGAAGGGGCCCGGGTTGGTCTCGGTATTCATTTGCTGATTGCGGTCAGCTATCGTTCGGTCACTCTGGAGAAACACTTCAACCTACCGTCGTGGACTCGTGGCGAAGGCTGAGTGCGAGGAACAATGAGTCACGGTCACGTCACGGCGCTGAAGTCAGGGCGAGCACTGGGCGAGCTTTTGAATGGGCCAGATTTACGATTCTGAATTTAATTTTGAGCAAAACTTGAGGCCGCAGTGACGTCCGTAAAGAAATAATTACAATCGAGCTGTCTCTTGGCCTCCAATGCCTCGTTTTCGTGGTAAATACATGTGAATGATTCCGATTTTGATCCGCCGACATGCGGCGAAGGCATAGGCACGAGCCGACGCCGGCATCCATCGGCATTACCATGCACAAGTGCGGCTTACACGGCTCGCCATTAGCGGCATATCAGAGAAAGCGCTCCCCAGTCTGGATGGCCGCGTTCAAGTTTCCACAACGGCTTCACCTCAGAAAGATGCAAAAACAGGTTGCCTGTGGATCGTGATCAGAGATTGGGGGCCCGCGGTCTTGTCGTTCCTGTTTCTACATATCTTGGTTGGAAAAAGATCTACTGGTTAATCGCGTGGGATAATACGTTCATAGTTGGCTGAAAGAACGACACTGTTTCGGACGGGAGCAATTTGCAATAAAATTTAGGTCGCATAGTGAACCCATAGTAGCTGGAATCCGCCAGGAATCCGCATCTGAATTCCCACTCGAACCCTGCACGCCCGAACTTGCGGCACTGCCCCCCTGTGCGGATCCCTAAGCTCCTCCGAGTGACGTGTCAAACGATAGTGACCTGGTAGAGCGAGGATACTTGAATCTTCGACCTTCCCTATCGCACTCTCGTCTTCAACGAACTATTAATAACCTAGTCTATGTATGCCCTCATCGTGATGCGGACTCCAATTAGTCTCTTATAATCAGATGCTACAACAGTTGAAGGCTCATACTACCTCGCTTGTTGTAGATTGCAATCAACTATCCCGATCTCAGCCCGGGAATTATCGCCAAAGAACCATTGCCGAAGAACCGCGCTTCGTGTTGATATGGATCCCCGACTATCGAGTAGATTGGCAGCTCTCGAAGAAGACTTCTGGGGCGATGGTGTATTTATGCAGCTGCTTGCTTTGTACACCGGGAGAATCTCTGGAACCGGCGTTCGTGATTCGGACCGACCGTGTAATACTACCTACCTACCTGGACGCACACAGATGAGGTCATCGCCAAGCGGATGTCGGCTCAAAAACCCGACTGTGAGCTCATTGTTGAAGCTAATGCCCGCTATCCCTTCTACCTTAGGCTTACGGTCCTCGACAGTACTGCATGTCTATATCTACGCTGATTCTGTGACATGCATAGTTCAATGCGATCACCTATCATATACTCGTAGAGGTTCCATAACCTCGTGTTGGTTCTAGCACAGAGGTCAACTCGATCAGCGTTCCGTGACGATCGCGCCAAGGGCGCGCATCGGACTCGACTGACAGGCAAGTCCGAACGGAAACGTATCGCGCACCGTATGACGAGAGAATGGACCGTCGGTGAGTCGATGCTTGATTTTCATCTGGATTATTGCTGTTTTCAGAAAGTTGGCGCGCGTGACTTTTTGTGATTTTTTGCGCATTTTGCTGGCCCGACGTCGGCGGCCCATATCTCCACAACCCCTACACCAAATCGCTCGAGTCCAGCACCATTGGAAAGCGCTCGTTCAGGCCTATCCTGCCCGGGCATTTTGGAGAGATTCTGAGCAGTGTGAACATGCTGATTTTACGTGATGGCTAAAATGCATCGGCGACGTCCAGCATAAGACGGAGAGGGTATGGGGCCGTAATAACTTGTAGATACATTCTTGAGACTGTGTACAAGGGTGCCCCAGCTAATTCATGGAAGTGTCTGGTGCCAACGGTACACAATACTCGACGTCGAAATCACACCATGAAAGCCCCATAAACCATGACCTTCCGCTCGTTTTCACGCAAATTGGAACGTCCCCCTATGTCAGACGGGTCAAACCGATTCTATACCACACACTCGTTAGGATATGTGAGGTGAAATAGAGGTGGAAACGCACCTTCTGCTGCCTGCAAATTACATTGTTCTCCTCGCATTTCAGGGCCATCCAAAGCCGAAAAAAATATCCTAGATGATTGGAGGTGTTCAGGGAATGCTACTGTGGAGATCCCAGGGGCTTCCATGTTTAGGGAAGGCCGGATGGAGTCGTTCAAAAGTGGTGTGAAATGTCACCAACAGAAATCAGCCATTGTCGGTGCTCTCATACATAGAACTTCATGGGGCTCCCTCCGGGTGGTGACATTGAGGACCTATGGCCACAATTTGCAAGAGGAGAACTTGTTCGTCCATCGCTAGGGCCCGCGGTTGTGCGTAGAGATGACTGAGAGATACCATCAAAATGAGTGTGCAGTCAGCCTCAACAATGCCGGGGCAGGATAGGCCTGAACGAGCGCTTTCCAATGGTGCTAGACTCGAGCGATTTGGTGTAGGGGTTGTGGAGATATGGACCGCCGACGTCGGGCGAGCAAAATGCGCAAAAAGTCACAAAAAGTCACGCGCGCCAACTTTTCTGAAAACGGCAATAAAGTTTACCGTGTTTCTCACAAAGTTTCAGGCACGCGCCGCGGCGCGACCTTCAACTCTAATCGCCTGTACCTGGAACTCCATCCTCATAGGACTGGAATATCTTTAGAGCATTGTTCCAAGATACGAAGAATAACATTTTCACTTGCACGATATATCAACGATATATATGTGTGGCTGACGAGGACCCTGCATTTTTGCTCGAATTTTAAATGACCCCGGGCTTTACATAAAATATGCATTCATTACCAACGTAAAGGTTTGCGCTACAATATTGGTAAGGTTGTTTTCTCAGCGAGGTCGGCCATTGACCGTTGATTTCGCTTGATTTTCGCTTGATTTAATGATTACTATCACATACATACCTGGTTCCAAATAGGACTTGAATTTAGATTGACTGTCAGTCTCCGATGATTCGAGCGCGTCAATTGAAGAAAAAATTCAACCCAGGTTGTCGTGTTACATGATGGCCAGGTGCGGACTTTTAACGTCGAGTTCAACTTAGAGGCACATATTAAGGATGCGATTGAGGAGGTTACATAAATACAGTGGCAGGGAAGTTTTCGAGAGAATGCCGGGCCGTGGGAGGTGAGGATATCGGGACGGAGCCGGTTTACCGCGGATCACTGCCACTCAGGTGCTGCTCACTAAGCATCTCCCGGAAGATATAAGAGTCTCCCCAGTCTCCCAAGGAGACTTCGAACGGCCCTCCGCAGATCATCATGGCGCCCATACCCAACGCCCGTGTCCTCTTCAACTCCCCGCCCAAGGGCAAGTGCCTCCTTCCCATTGAAACTACATACGCAGTGTGTTAGGAATAAAGCTCAGTTGGGCACGTCGAGGTGAACAACTGTATATTCTGTACCTGTTAGGAATAAAGCTAGATACAGAATAAGTAAGAGAGAACAATAAATAAAGAGATTGAGACGAACCTCAGTTGGGCACGTCGAGGTGAACAACTGAGGATCGTCTCGGTACAGAGATTGTATATAAGAGTGATCGGTAGTTAGGAGTAAATGATCAGACGGGGTAGTTACAGATTAAGGGGGATTGGTCTACGCAGGCGGGCGACTGCCCGCCTGCCGGCTATATGGCTGGCCGAGCCACTACTTCGACACTCCCCCTGGCGAGCAGACATATAGTATCAGTAAAGTATGACAAGAATCAATGGAATTGACCGTGGTATGAGCGATATGGGGGAAAAGAAACTCCCCCTCGCATGGAAACCGCCCGCTCCAGGGCCTCCTATTCCGTCAGACCAAGCGCACGAACAAGGGAGAGATGGGTGTCGCGGGGAAGGGACTTTGTGAATATATCAGCGATATTGTCGGCGGAAGGAACATGCTGAATGTCGATGTCGCCGGCTGCGATGCGCTCACGGATGTAGTGCTCACGAATGTCGATATGCTTGACACGTGCATGACCTTTCGCATCCCGCGCAAGCGACGCCGCTCCCATGTTATCCCCGCGCAACTCAGCCGGATGCTCCTGCGGCATGTTCAGCTCCTCCAGGAAGCTGTACATCCACATCGCCTGCTTCGCGCTCCGCGTCAACGCCACATACTCCGCCTCCGTCGTCGACAGCGCCACCGTGGCCTGCTTCTTCGACGACCACGACACCGGCCCCCCCGACATCATGAAGACTTCCCCGGATGTTGACCTGCGCGTGTCCAAGTCTCCCGCGTAGTCTGCATCGACCCAGCCAATAGGCTTGACACCGCTCCCGCCGCCCCGCCGGTACGTGATCTTGTAGTCAAGGGTACCCTTGAGGTATGCGAGGAGGTGCTGAACGGCCTTCCAGTGCGTAGGCCCAGGATTCTGGACATACGCGGCAAGGCGGTTCGCACTATACGCGATATCCGGGCGGGTAGTGTTGGCAGCATGCTGGATAGATCCAATCGCTTCGCGGTATGGCTTGTCTGCCATAAATGCGACTTCGGCGGGCGTACTTGGGCTCTGGGATGATGAAAGTTCGATGCCGGTGGGGAGAGGCGTCGACTTAGGGTTACAATCTGCCATCCCATAGCGTTCGAGGACGCGCTCGAGATACGGGCGCGATGAGATGCTGATAATGCCAGCGGCCTGGTCATACGCGATAGTCATTCCGAGCGAGGTCGCTGTGCGAGGGACATCTGTAACAGCGTAGGTGGATCGAATACCATCCTGCGCTTCGGCCGCTGCTGCCTCGGAAGAGGATATGCCGTCGATGTCGTCTGTGTAAACACCGGCGATGGAGGTACCAGCAGGGGACGACCTGATGCGAACGGATGGGTCAGCGCGCGAGCGAGTCCAGCCCAGGCTGGAGAACGACTTCTCGAGATGGTCGGCCCAGTTCCGCCCGGACTGCATCATCCCATACAACGACAGCCTCATCAGGCACACCTTCTCCTCCGCACCCTCCACCACAAACCCCTCGGGCTGGCGCATATACACCACCTCGCTCATTGGACTGTTAAGGTACGCGCTCACGACGTCCATGGACCACATCACCCACCCTGGCTGGTCAACGCAGATAGCCCACAACATCCGCAATGACTCGTAGCAGACGACTCCCGCATACGTCTCGAAGAAGTCGACGCCAGGGATCTGCTGGAAACCCTTGGCAACAAGGCGCGCTTTCCACTTGATGACAGCCCCCGCGATATCGTACTTGACAGCATACACCCACTTGCTGTCAATGACATTCGCGCCTACGGGGAGGTCGACCAAATCCCAGACGCTCCGATCCATTAACATCCCGTACTCCTTCTTCATGGGTTCCATCCATAATTCCGGGTGCAGCATTGCCTCCCGAAACGATTTAGGAACACCAGAAGAAATGGTAGAGACGACGAGCGCCTGGGTACGTGGATTCGGAGCTGCGCGATCGGTTGCCCAATCGGCGCCTGAGGCTTTAGCTGCGGCTTCAACTGTCTGGGATTCGCGAGAGTCTTGCAGGTTTTTCGAGGGCACAGCTGGAAACTCACCTGGTAGGCCCAGGGAAGAAACACTAAGGATCAAGAAAGGATCAAGAAAAGAAACAGCTCAAGAAGGGACGAGGATGAATATGACCAGCGTATGATTTCAAGATGGAGGTACGGAGCAAGAAGGTAAGGTAACATGTGATCAGTACATAGCTGTAAACAGTCCGTCATGTTTACAACAGCCTGACGAGTAGAGCGACGAGGAGGTGCAGCCGGGATAGGCGCAACCTCAGGGATTGTGGGCGCAGGGACTGCAGGTGCCGCAATATCAGCTTGGAGAATAGGGATTTGAATCGGAACATGTGGCGCGTCGCCTCCAGTAACATCCACATCTCCCCCTGCTGGAGCAAGCGACCGATGACCCCATCCCTCCTCGAAGATCACATCGCGCGAGTTCAGGAAGGTGCGTGTGGCGGGGTTCCAAAGCCGATAGCCAGCCGTTTTGTTGTAACCGACTAGCCGGGCCTTCACAGAACGCGAGTTGAGCTTCCCTCCGGCGGCCTCGATGGGGACGATCTTGGCGTAGGCGATGGCTCCAAAGACGCGAAGGTGAGATATATCGGGTTTCTCGCCGTGATAGAGTTCCCACGGTGTTTTGCCAGCAGCCCGGCGCTTCGGATGATACCATTGCACGTACGCGGCTGTCTCGAACGCCAACGGCCACATACTCTGGGGGAATCCAGAGTCTGCCAACAAGCAACGCCCAAGCTCAACTGTCGTGCGAATGCCACGCTCGCCCGGGCCGTTCTGGGAGGAGGAATGCGGCGTGGTGACTTCGATAATAATCCCCATACTGCCGCAAAAATCCTTCCACAGCTCATTGATCCACTCCCGTCCGCCATCCACCCGCACCTTCTTCAACCGCTTCCCTGTCTGTGTCTCGAGCTCCGCTTTAAACACTTTGAATGATTCCAAGGTTAGTTGCGCCGTCTTGTGAGCGAGAAAATAGACCCACGGTCCCGCGCAGTGTCCATCAACGAGGTGCATGAGCCAGTGCACGCCGCCAATCCCTGTTACCTGCGCCGGACCCCACAAGTCCATGTAGACGCAGTCACCCACAGCCTTCTCCGGCTCGTGGACACCGTCGAATGGACGACGCGCGTGCTTCCCGAAGATGCAGTCTTCACATAAGCCATCCATGTCTTCCCCGAGAACATGGAGGCCGTTGACATGCTTCCCCGAGATCAGCGCGTCGAGACCTGAATTGCCGATGTGAACGAGACGACGGTGCCACGTCTCTTTGCTGGCTGGGAGATCCCGCGATCTGGCGGCCCACGCAGCAATCACATCGGCTTCCTCAAAATCCAACTGGTACATCCCGTTGACAAGAGTGCCCTCCATGAATGCTAACCCATCCGGCTTCTTGAAGACCGCCTTTCCGCGCCCGAATTCGACGGAGTACCCGCCAGCATCAAGCTTTGCGATGGAGATGAGGTTGACGGTGATGTCTGGGGTATGGATTGCGTTCAGAGCTATTTCTTTTCTCTGACCTTTATAAACAATAGTCTTGTGCACCACCCCAGTCGCCAAAATGCGAAATTTCGAGCCCTCGGCAGCCTTGCCTTCGCGCTCGACAGGGTAATATTCGGAGAAATCCTCGCGACGCCAGAAGCAGTGGTCCGTTGCGGCAGAATCGGCAACGACGAGGTACTCGCGAGGCTGCGGCGCATCCGTCATGAAGGCAAGGACCTCGTCAGGGTAGCCCTGAGCGGAGATACGCTGGTGAGTGTACCACTGTGCAAGGTCGAACGTGGGGTCACGAAGCAGTCGAGTAGGCACAAACACATCCTCGTCAGTGTGGTTGTCGAGGATGACATGCTCCGTATCGGACGTTGAGTACACCAGGAAGCGGCGGCCGAGAGGAACATCTTCGTCTCCGGGGTATGGCTGCGCAGCATGCAGGATGTGCTCTGCATGCGCTGCGAGATTAGCTTCGGGGCTGATAGTTGCCTGGGGGAAACCCTGGCCAACGACGCGCGATGGGCGTCGGGACGTGAAGTCGAATGCGGGCCCATCGTCGTCATCATCCGACTGCAGCACAGGCATGTTGTCCTGCTCATCGTTAGAGTCCTCACCCTCCTCGCTGTCCGATTCTTCGTCGTCCGATTCCTCGCCCACTCGCGCCAATGCAGGCATCTCGTCATAGTCTGTGTCGTCGCCAGACACAACAGATGAGATATCGCTCACAAGCTCAAACTCTGAGCTTGTCGTGTCCAGAAGCTCGAAGCTAGAAAGCTCCGAGGGCATGGCCATGCCATCCGGAAGCATGCTCGCGATGGTAGCCTCCGCGGCTTCCTCCCACGCCATGAACGACTCGGGTGAAGCGAGGACCTCCTCGCCACGGAAGTGCACGGCTTGCGTGCCGTCAATGTCGTACGGATGAATGACGGCCTCGGGAATGGTCCACACCGAGAATGCGAAAGTCTCGACTGCGTTCGCGCTTGCAGCGGCGGATGTGGGACCTCTCTTGCCCTTCCACCAAGTCGGCCATTGGCCCTCCTTCCCGCCACCGGGCCAAAAACAATCCTCCATTGTATGGCCCTTCCTGCCCGCCGTGACACACTGCGGGTTGGTACAGGTGAGTTTCTTGCGAGCTGCTCGAAGAGCGCTGAAATTGGTGTTGGTCGCAAGGGCCTGGGGAACGGGATTGGAAGTGGAAGGCGCGCCGGTCCGATTAAGGCGTTCAGCATGCATGGTGACGAAACTGATAACCTCGGCAGAAGTTTTGTAGGTGTGAAGAACGGGAACAACATTGTCCCATTCCTCTCCCAGCAACGAGATGAAGATGGTGCGGAATTGCCCATCCTCAATCTTCGCGCCCATGTCGTTAGCCACCTTCCAGAGGTTGCGGAGGCGAGCGACATGTTCTGCCATCGGAGTTCCAGGAACGAGGTGGGCGGTGTGAAGATCACGTTGCGCATTGACTAACCCCATGTCAGTGACTCGATTATGAATGTCGCGGAGCGACTTGATAGCCTCGAATGCGGATCCGTCGAGTTTCAAACCCAGACCGATCGGATTCTTGACGTTGAGGACAATCAAGGCATGCGAAGTGGCATCGCGATGAACCCACTCGTCGTAGGAAGGTGTCATGGAGTAAATAGGTGTCGGGTCGGGAGGGGGGCTCGCAGTCTGGGTGGTATTTCCTGCAGCAGGCACAGGGGGCTTCAGACAAGTCCCGTCGAAGTAAGCCATTAGTCCACGGGCTCTGGCTAAGGCAAAAATCTTGGTCTCCCATCCGGTATATCCTGTGCCCTCAAACTTCTCCGCATCTGGGAGAATGGGCACGCCGGTGGAGTTCGAAGTCATGTTAGGGGTTCGGCGACGACAACACAATATATGCTGTAGGGTTTATTCGCAAGGTCTGTGAGTTGTATTATGCAATGACAAAGTGCCCGAGTGTATTCTGAAGCAAGTTAGAGGGCGGGGCCCATAACCTGTTAGGAATAAAGCTCAGTTGGGCACGTCGAGGTGAACAACTGTATATTCTGTACCTGTTAGGAATAAAGCTAGATACAGAATAAGTAAGAGAGAACAATAAATAAAGAGATTGAGACGAACCTCAGTTGGGCACGTCGAGGTGAACAACTGAGGATCGTCTCGGTACAGAGATTGTATATAAGAGTGATCGGTAGTTAGGAGTAAATGATCAGACGGGGTAGTTACAGATTAAGGGGGATTGGTCTACGCAGGCGGGCGACTGCCCGCCTGCCGGCTATATGGCTGGCCGAGCCACTACTTCGACACAGTGCGATTGAACTTACTCTGACTCAATGCGCGCCTCTCCACTACAGGGTACCCGATTCCGGGGGAGACGACCGTGTACGACGCCTCGCAGACGATCGACCTCGACACGCACCCGCTGAACGGCGGCTTCCTCGTCAAAACGCTCGTGCTCTCCGTGGACCCGTACATGCGCGGGCGGATGCGCGTGGGCGTCAAGTCCTATATCGCAAGTCTTCTTTACTAGCCCGGACCGCCGCGTGCTCATCATTAGTGCTGCCTGCTTAGAACTCGTTCCAAATAGGCGAACCGTGCGTGTGATGCTGCATAGGCTGGTGCCTGCGTCGACTGACTTGGCTGGCAGGATCAACGGCTTCGGCGTCGGGCTCGTTATACGCTCGGAAAACAGCGCAGTCCCGACAGGGAAGTACGTTTATGGGGCTAACTTCCGTGCGTTCTGTGCCTTGCGACTTCTTGGCAGGTATTGATTATATTTATCAGCACACCAGGAGTATTTCGTCCTCCCCGACGCGACGGGGCTCACCTTCCTCGAGAAGAACCCGGATTTGCCGTGGACGGTGTACGTCGGCGCCGCCGGGATGCCTGGTACTTCTTCTCCTTTTTTCTTTTGAAAAAGAAACTCGTCTTGGATGAAGGCGTCGCTGACGCACGGTTTAGGCAAGACGGCGTACATGGGGTGGAAGGAGTATTCTCGTGCGAAGAAGGCAAGCGGCATATTATCTGCACATCCGCAATGCAAGTGAAGTAACCTATGTGTGCAGGGCGAGACGGCGTTCGTCACCACCGGCGCCGGCCCCGTCGGCGCGTGCGCATCCTCCACTCTCCCCCAAACGCCTACACATCTGCTGACGGAGGTTTCCTTGACTTTAGGATGGTGATCCAGCTCGCGAAGCGAGACGGCCTCAAAGTGATCGCCTCCGCGGGCTCGGACGAGAAGGTCGCGTTCATGCGGAGCATCGGCGCGGACGTCGCATTCAACTACAAGACGACCGATACAAGGGAGGTTCTGGCGCGCAAGGGGCCGGTTGATATGTGAGTTTACCCCTCTTGCTCCGTGTGGTAGTAGTGAGATGCCGCGTACTGACTCTGAGCGCACGGCGGAAGATACTGGGATAACGTGGGCGGGGACGTGTTGGATGCGGCGTTGGAGCATGCGGCAATTTATGCGCGGTTTTTGGTGCGTCTTCTTCCATCCGTTGTTTATATGTAGGATAGTGATACTGCGCCAGGAATGCGGGATGATCTCAGGTACTGCCTCCCTCCAATCATACGTATCCCCTCTAATCAGTCTATCTTCCGCCCAGGCTACAACACGGGGTCCCAAGGCATCAAGGTGCATTTTATCTCGCACCCTAACTCGTCCAAACTTATCCAATCGCGACTCACCTAGAACCTCAACCTCACCTACACCAAGTCCCTCACCATCCACGGCGTCGCCGTCTTCCGCCTCACGCCGCAATACGACGCGGAGTTCTACGCGACGGTCCCGGCGCAGCTCGCGTCGGGGGCGCTGAAGTACAGCGAGGACGTGGCGCACGGATTGGACAAGGTGGGGGATGTGATATTGGCGGTCCAGACGGGGGCGAATCGGGGGAAGGCGGTGGTGGTCATTGCGGAGGAGTGAGTGAGTGAATTGGCTGCGACCAGTTGAACGAATCCAGAATTTATCTACTTGTCTTCCTTCTCAAGACCAATACATCAAGAGGATGGCATGCGTTCCACCCCTGTCGTTTCGACATGCGTTAAAGCATACTGTACTGCCCAAGGCAGAGACTTGTGTTGAGGAGTGGATACCCTTGCTTGTGCATCATCGTATTCAGGCCTTTCCGCCATGATATTCCGCATCGATGCGACCGAGACAGTTGCGTGTATATTGTGGGAGTGACACCGGTCGTGTCCGTGTACTTCCCTTGGCGGAAAACCCGATGACTGAGCGTCTGCAAATAAGGCTCGGTGACCAAGTTGATGTACGTTCGCCGGGGTTCCATGGCACATAATGTTTGAATTTAGGTACTCCGTGTATTTCTCATCAATTTACCTGGTCCGTCAGTACTCTTCATTCAGAATGCGAACTAGGAACAAAATAATTATCTTGTGGACAGGTTACTTATGAAATGACATCGATCCGTTATACACCCAAGTTACTTCCCATTCTAACATACCACTCAGCGGCCGTATCCGGTCGGAAATCTATGTATGCCAGGTGAGTTGCAAAGTCAGCTGCGAGTATTTAGAAAAGACACACTCCACCGCAGAGATATTCTCGCATCGAGGGACGAGAAATATTCGTCTACACTCTTCGTAAGCCTGGGCGTTGCTAAACGAACAACGACCTCCACGATCTTCAAGTTCGGAAAGTCATCCTGGATTCCGGAGATTTGGCGGCCCAGATTAACCAATAAACCCTCCAGATCACCTTCTCGAAACCATAGAAGAAGGAATCGAATCGCCTCGAGGTGCACGCGATTTTCTGGAGCGAGTGTCGAGATTAACCTGAAATCGTAAAAACCATGGCCAGTTGACAATATTTCAAGTTGGACGAGTCGTCGGAAGAGCGAGAGGTTGATATCACCGCGAACTGCCTACAGTCAAGGTGAGGACGAAAAGTGGTTGAGGGTCCGGTGTAGAGATACGTACAGCGATGGCTGCCACTTCAACGGTTTCGCGGGCTGTAGATAGTTCACCGCGGAGTTGGTCCTCGAGCAGATAAAATTTGAATGCCTTGAGAGCAGACACGTCGAATGGGCATCGTGGATCATTGAGCCATGACTCAATGGCAGGCGATCGATTCCAATCGACCAAGGAGTGCAGCGTGATGCGTTTGTGGTGAGCGCCGGCAGATGCTTGCGAGCTTCCACCCGCAACATTTCCCCAATGGGTGAGATGTCTGATATTGCGAGAGCACCCCTCCCATATCCGGAAGAACATCTCCTCTTCCGCGAATGTGCAGAGGATTGTAACCGATGTGAGCGACGGTATCCTGAGGAGGCGTTGGATCGGAAGGTACGCCATGAAGTGGCTGGAGTCCCGGTCACCGAAGACGGAGAGCGTAACCAATCTTTTGTACGGGAGAAGGCTGAGAGCCTCCAGATGACTCAGTCGAGTGAAGTCCACGTTGCGTATGCTGAGACACGATATGAATCCAACGAGATGTGGTGAAGCCTCGAGTATGGCTAGCAACGTGGCAAGCCGGGCACCGGTAAGTCGGGCATCGTAGCCCACATCGATTTCTGCGAAAATGCGGGATTGGGCGGGATAGGCCCATAAGCGGCTGACTAGCGCGCATGCGCGGAAGTCCTCTGCGGCATCGAGAAAGCCCAAGGTATGATCTACGAGTTCCAAGATCCGGAAGGGACCCGGGCGGGTCTTGGTATCCATTAGCTGATTGCGTTCAGCTATCGTTCGGTCACTCTGAAAAAAACTTACCGTTGGGACGAAAGCTGAGGCTAAGAAGCAATCAGTCACGGTCACGGCGCTGGCGATGAGAAAGAATTATGCGGCAGTGACATCCGTAAAGAAACAATTACAATAGAACTGTCTCTTGGCCTCCAATGCTCCGTCTTCGTGGTACCGATTCCTATTTCGATCCATCGACAGCGGCCGCCGGCGAAGGGACCGGCATGAATCGGCTCACGCTAGCATTCATCGGCATTACCCATGCACACACCCTAGGCTTCATCGCGAAAAAGAAACAGTGCGGCGTACACGGTTCGCCATTAGCGTACCTTTGGGTCGTCGTCTGTGAGCTTTTTCTTTACCAGATGGAACTTAGATTCAATATGCATTCAGTTTTGATGATTTTTCATCGCCTTTCTTTCCTTTCCTTTCCTCATCTGCGCTCCACAGAACGATATAAATCCGAGAAACATCTTGCTCGGCAATAACGCGAGGCTCCTGGTCATTATCGACTTTGCCTTGTGCCACAAAGTAGGCAGGCGCCTCGCTCAAGGGTAAAATAGCAGGAACACCGGGGTGGGATCACACCAGTGATGTCTCCCTCCCGCAAAATGATTTTGATTCTTGACTGGAAAAGGTTAGATGGGACATGTAAGGTCCTACACCCCCGTTTGAAAAGGTATTACGGGGGAATGTTTCAAATCAAATGTTGTCTCGAACAGCGGAACATGCTCACATGCTCAAATAAATGAATAAATGGAAGTCAATCCCTAGAGGCTTTTCTGAGGACAGAGATTGTGGGAGGAGGACGACGAAGTAGATCATGGTGAGATATCGGGAGGAGTGCGACAAACAAAACAAGGACCGCACGTAGCACTCAACCCTCTCGCGATCGTCTTTCTACGGTCAACTCCCTCGTACATATCGCATCCGAAGTTGCGGCCCTACATACACTTTGCAATGTTCTTGAATTTTCTGTTAGCATTTACTTGGACCTTTTGCGCCTGATACTTGGCGTCCGTGCTCGGTCGAATCCAAAGAAAAGAAAAGAATTCAGCGAGGAGGAAAATCACGATTCCTGGCTGTCCTCTACACGGACTAATCCATCCTTTTGGCAATCCCAAGGCATCTGGATTTGTACTGCTCTATCTGGAGTACATCAGCGCCTGATCGCGTGCTCTGCTTGCCGAGACCCCCTACAATCATGATAAGTATGGCGACACGGTTTCGTGCGGGATTGAAGTTTAGCGTAAAGTTTCAGATACTCCTCTCATCGTGACCCATGCCTGCATCCCCGACCGTCTTCGACTTTGCTCGCCTGTACCTACCTAGGATTCGACTCCATCCGATAGGACTGGCATGACTATTAGCATATTGTATTAAAAAAAATACAAAGTACGGAGTTAGTTGCGTGTACATTTTCACTTGCACGATATACGCGGCTGACGAGGTGCATTTTGTTTGATTTGAAAGCACCGCAGATTCAGGCCCCGGTAATTAAGTACATCAGATATGGATCCATCGGCAACGTAATTTTTTTTGTTCTATTGGTGAGGTTGTTTTTCAGTTCAGCGATGGCCGTTAATTCTGCTTGATGCGCGATGATTCGAGCGCGAAATCAAAAGTGCAACCCAGGCTGTCGTGTTGAATACAGTACCTGCCAGGTCACGCGGATTTGAGCGATCGCGGCGCACGCCGCGGGTTGGCTCCAACTAAACTACATCGTTGAACGGGGGCGCATTTTGTCTCATCTCGTCTACTTGTCCGAGTAATTCCTTCTTTCTTTCTTAAGTGGTCGGAACGGACGACGTTGGTTGGTGGGTTGTGATTTCATCCGGAGGAGAGGGACTAAGATTGTCGGAGGCGAAGGCGGGAAGTACTTGACTAGGAGTAGTGGAGATTATAAGAGCTACATATCTATATACATTTGGCTTGTGTCTAAATCTAACCGCCCCCACCCGGGCACATCAAGCGTACCTTGCCACAACCTCCTCCGTATGCGCCCACACCCTCCTCGACGCCGCGCTCGGCCCCTTCCCATACGTCGGCCCCTTCTGCAGCTCGTCCCCATTCTCCCCCCGGTGATGCGTCCCTGCCTTGGCCTGGAAGAGCCCGTACAGCGTGTACTCCGCCGCGTCGCCCGCGCTCTTCGCGAGGAAGAACGACGCGGCCTTGACGAACATGGAGGCCCAGTGGGTCGAGTTCCCGAGCAGCGGCGAGTCGACGATCCCGGGGAAGACGTGCGTGAGCGCGAGGGTGGGGTGCTGCGCGGAGAGTTCCTGCGCCGCCTCAGAGACGAGTTTTTGTATGTATTAAGAAAGGGAGGAAGGAAGGAAGGAAGGAAGGGAGGGAGGGAGGGAACACACCTCGAGCATGAGATCCGTGTACGTAGCGCTGGCATTCATGCTCAGCACCCCCGTGTACTTCTTCTCCAGCCCCAAATCGTCGAGGTCGACCGCGGGCGCGTGCCCCGCCGCGAGCACCGTCAGCGCACTTGCCGGCTGGCCCGCCGCAGACGCCGCTTCGAGCGCGGGGATCAGCCCGGTGATGAATACGGTGCGTGCGTAGTAGGAGAGCACGAGCTTGCGGTCGAGCCCCTCGGCCGTGTCCTCGCGCCCCCCGAGGCTGAAGTACCCCGCGGTGAGGACGAGGAAGTTGATGCGCGGGAGGCGCGCGGCGAGCGCGCGCACGGTCGCGTGGACGGTGCGCAGCAGCGACGCGTCGCACTCGGCGAACTCGTGTGCCCACCCGGAGGACTCGCGCGGTTTCGGGTCCGCGCCGCAAACGCCACGTTCGCCCCCACCTATCTCCCCGTCGCCATCTTCGTCGGCGGCACCTCCGGCATCGGCCGCGCTGCAGTCGAAGCCTTCGCCCGCTTCACCAACGGCAACGCGCACATCCTCATCGTTCGCCGCAACGCCAAAACCGCCGCGGAGATCTACGGCGATGGAGGGCATCTTTTAGGAGAGTCGTTCAACTTTTCAATCCTTTAATAGGGAATCGGACCAGTCAGCAAATTGACACATCGAGGGCGCACGAGGGCGCGCGCCAGAGGCGAGTAAAGTCGCTGACCTCATCACCGCAGGTTGCCGGAAATTAAAACAAAGACAAGTCGGGACTCGGTAAGAGGAACAAACGCGGAGGATATTCACACCTTGAACATCGCATCGGCGAACATGCATATGGTCGACTCCCCAACATGCGAATTCGAATATCCGCTTCGCGCGAGAAAATTCCTTCCACCGCATAGTGTTGCCGGGGTCGGGTTCAGAACCAATTCCGAACCTGAACCGAACCCGGACCGAACCTGAATTGGGGTTCGGACAGCCATCAAGAACCGGACCGAACCTCGGGTCCAGTTCGGGGTTCGCATTTTTTGAAATTTCCCCGAACCTGAACGAACCTGACCGGACCCGCTGGAAAATTAGGTGTGTGTTGGTTATTTTACGAGATTGTTCAACTTCAACTTCGCTCAAACTGCAGCTTACAGTGACCCAGAACAGGCAGAAGCATTTCATCTCCCTCGGAACACTCAAAATTATGACCATCCTCCGATTTCAGAGGTCCAGTGAGGCCATTGAATGTTGTAGTTTATTCTTTTGGAGGTACCTGCACACTGCTGAGCCCCAAACAGTGATTTGGGTGTCATAAAACCCATTCTTGTGCCCTACAGTGGATGAATGAATTGTAAAGTTCACATTTTGTGCGTGAGAATTTCTTTCAGGTTCGAACCTGTTCTGAACCCCAAATGAACCGAACCCATGTCCGGTCCGAAATTCGAGGGATTTGGGAGAACCGGACCCCAGGTCAGGTTCGGGGTTCGGATTTTTTGGCAAAAAACCGGACCTGACCGGACATCGGCAACACTACCACCGCATATACGCCGTCTGTAATAATCCCTGCGTTAGCGCCTCATCCAATACGAGTTTATTTTTAAAATGTACCAGGAATCCCGGCCGCACCGACGTACACCGTCCACGGCAACTCTGGATTTTTCTCGAGAAATGTGATGCCCGTCGCGTCGGGGACGACGAAATACTCCTGGTGCGCTAGCAAATAGAATAATATCAATACTTACCAAATCCAATACGTAAGTCGCAAGACCGAAACGCACGGAAATTACGCGCGTAAACGTACTTCCTGCGCGGGACTTGACTGTTTTCTGAGCGTATAACGATGCCAACGCCGTTGATTTTGTCAAGGATAGTTGGTCATAGTTGATGCCGGCGCAGGCATCTATCAGCCTATGTATGTATTATATCAGACGCACGCACGGTTCGCCTAATCGGAAAGACGTCTGGGCACTAATGAGCATTGAATTCGCGTTCTCGGAAACTGGATCGGTGGGTGACTTGCCATCGATATATATGTAGGATTTGACGCGCACGCGCATGTACGAGTCAATGCAAAACTTTGATGCAGATGAAGAAAAACATGCATCGACCTACCGATGGTCTATTCTCTCGTCATACGGTGTGTGATACACGTCCGTTCGGACCTCCCTGCCTCGTCGAGTCCTAAGCGCCCTTGACGCGATCATATCGACCGGGCGCGCGTTCGAATTCCCGAATGTAGAAATATTCCGCGCTCGCGACGGGGTCCTTTGAGTCTCTGAATCCTGGATGAGCACAGTTAGTCGCGGCACATCTCATTTGCCGACCACAACCTTACTTAATGTCGTCGAACTGGCTTGTTGGACGCGAGGTATATACCACTTGCGAATTTTCGTTGCACGAGAGCTGATCGCATCACATCGAACTAGGCAGGTCACAGAATCGATATAGATGTGCAGCGACGTGGAGGACCCTAAGGTGGAAGGGATAGTAGGTATTTGCTTAAACAATACCACATATCGGTTAGATTAGAGCGTTCGGTAAGCAAGAGGACGCAGCTTACAGTCTGATTTTTGTGCCGACATCCGCGTGGCGATGACCTCATCTGTGCGGGAGAGAAATGGGGGATCCATATTAACACGAAGGGCGCGGTGCTTCGGTGATGTTTCCGAGATTGGGATAGCTCGCATCACGACGAGGGTGCACAAAGACTAGGTTAGTTCATTGAAGACAAGAGTGCGATAAAGAAGTGGCTCCAGCCTGGAGATGGTCAAAGATTCAAGTATCCCCTCTGGCTTGAGTCGCTTGACAGGGGCACGCCACTCGGAGGAGCTTGGGGGATCCGCACTGTAAGGGAGGCCCGTGAGCAGCGCCGCAAGTTCGGATATGTTTGGCGCAGGTCCGGCCAGAAATGGGTGTGGATTCATGGCGCATTCCAGTTACTATGGGTTCGCTGTCGCGGGCAAGAGTGAGTCGTGACACTGTCACCGTGACCTAAATAATTGCAATCGCTCCCTTACGAAATAGTGTTGCTGAGAGGATCCTTTCAACCAACTTTTGAACGTGTTAGCCTACCCGATCAGACCAGAATTTTTTGTCCCTTTTTCAAACCAAGATATGTAGAAACAGAACAGGAAAGAAAAGACTCCGGGGTCCCAATTTCTGAGAACGATTCACAGGCAACCTGTTTATGCATCCTTCTGCGCATTCCGAAGTGAAGCCGTCGTCGGGACTCGCGCGGCCATCTAGACTGGTGAGGACTACACCGCCATTTCGTGGGGACATCAGGCGGAGATCCCATCTGCCATTTCGGGCCTTAGTGTCCCGGACATCGGCTGGGATGTCACCGGGTCATAAAAAACGACTATCCCCTGTTAACCCTGGGAGAGGTGTATCCCAGCGACATCTGGCGCAGTGTCCGTCAGGTATACTTGAGCATCTTTGTCAGACTTCCTGATCTGACAGTACATAAATTCATTTTAATTCATTTGCATTCTGCGATCAGTCTGCGATACACCTGGGAAAAAAAACTGGATTCGGGTCGGAGACTATTACATAACAAGGAAGTGTAAATAGGGTCGTTCACAGTAGCCCTTTTTCCGCTCCTTTTTCCTTCCCTTTTTCCATACTTTTTGGTATTCCCATCGTTTTTTGCCCGTTTTTTTTTTTCCCTTTTCAGTTTGGCTATGTAAAAAGGTGTGAAAAGGGAAAAGAAACCATGTATAAGTGCAAAACCCAAGGAAAACCAGAGAAAAAGGAGGTGAAAAAGGGAAGAAAAAAGGGCTACTGTGAAACCCCCCACGCGAACTCCCTTTTTTCCGCCCTTTTTTCTTCCCTTTTTCGATCTTGTGGCAGATACGACGACTCTGGGGCTCACAATTCACTTTCTGGAGGTACTGTTCAAACATGTATGGTCCCAATAAGTCCAAGAGAGTGTAAATTCAATATATGTAATTTATTTATTGGTGTACTTGAAAAAAGGACTGGTGAGTAGAAAAAGGAGAAAAAGGGAACTGTGAACGACCCTAATGTAAAGAAGGAAGTCACGCTCGAGAAAAAAAACCAATGTAGAGAGGAGTGGTAAAGATGAGTGGTTCAGGGAGCTTGAAGGGGCACAGAATAGAGCTCTTGATGGGCTTGCAGTGGTCGTCAAAGGTCTTGAAGGAGGGGGGCTTGATGATGTGCTCGAGTCTTGAGTGCTTGGTGATTTGCTCCTTGGAACTTTGCGGGAACAGGACTCAGTCTTGAAGGCTTGAGCACCCTTGAGGAGGATTGAATGGGGCCCGGGAGAGCTCAGGGTGCGGGCAGGAAGAGCGGAGGTGGGAGGAAGAAAGGAAAAAGTGGGTCGACTTTTTCATGTTGGGCTTTGTTTGGTTCAGCGGAGTTCAAACGACTTGATAACTTTTTGCATGACGGCCGAACTTCAACTTCAAGACTGGCCGAAGTATCTTCAGCAATCGGGCCGAAAACCTTATGAAGTCTCTCAATATGAAAGAGACGTCTATTAGGATACAAAATGGGCCTTCTTCTGCGAAATGGCGGTAGAATATATTTATAGAGAACGAGAAGGAAAGGAGGCCGAGCCAGATCTCCCTCAGATGTCTGAAAGATATGCCGTGAATCTCAGGAAATTCTCAATCTGATGACGCTAAGCCGAGATCACTCGGACACTACCACGAGGCAGCGTTCTCCGACATGCCGCTAATGGCGGGCCCTGTAAGCCGCACTTGCGCATGGGTAATGCCGATGGATGCCGGGGTCGGCTGAGATGTTGCCTGCGCCGCATCTCGGCGGATCAAAGTCGGAATCGTTCACATGTACATACCACGAGAATGGAGCATCGGACCTTATTGTTTCTTACGCGCACAATTTTTGCTCAAAATCAAATTCAGAATCGCCAATTTGCCACATCCGAAACTTGAAGCGCAATGTGACTGAAGTTCTGTGACTGTGACTGATTGTCTCAGCTTTCGCCACGTCGGTAGGTTGAGGTGTTTCTCCAGAGTGACCGAACGATAGCTGACCGCAATCAGCAAATGAATACCGAGACCAACCCGGGCCCCTTCCAGATCTTGGAACTCGTAGATCACACCTTCGGCTTTCTTGATACCGCAGAGGACTTCCGCGCATGCGCGCTCGTCAGCCGCGTATGGGCCTATCCCGCCCAATCCCGCATTTTCGCAGAAATCGATGTGGGCAACGATGCCCGGCTTGCCACGTTGCTAGCCATACTCGAGGCTTCACCACATCTCGTTGGATTCATATCGTGTCTCAGCATACGCGACGTAGGCTCCACTCGACTGAGTCACCTGGAGGCTCTCAGCCTTCTCCCGTACAAAAGATTGGTTACACTCTCCGTCCTCGGTGACCGGGCCTCCAGCCACTTCATGGCGTACCTTCCGATCCAACGCCTCCTCAGGATACCGTCGCTCACATCAGTTACAATCCTCTGCACATTCGCGGAAGAGGAGATGTTCTTCCGGATATGGGAGGGGTGCTCTGGCAATATCAGACATCTCACCCATGGGGGGAGTGTTGCGGGTGGACGCTCGCAGGCATCCGCCTGCCACAAACGCATCAAGCTGCACTCCTTGGTCGATTCGGATCGATCGCCGGCCATTGAGTCATGGCTCAATGATCCACGATGCCCATTTGACGTGTCTGCTCTCAAGGCATTCAAATTTCATCGGGCCGACCAACTCCACGGTGTACTATCTACAGCCCGCGACACCGTTGAAGTGGCAGCCATCACTGTACGTATCTCTCCACCTGACCTCCAATTACTATTCATCCTCACCTTCACTGTAGGCAGACGTTGTTGTCGATCTCTCGCTCTTCCGACGACTCGTCCAACTTGAAATCTCGTCAATTGGCCCTGGTTTTGTTTTCGAATTCAGGTCAATCTCGACACTCGCTCCAGAAACTCGCACGCACCTCGAGGCGATTCGATTCCTTCTTCTTCTACTGTTTCGAGATGCTGATGATTTGGCGGGTTTATTGCGTAACCTCGACCGCCAAATCTCCGGCATCCAGGATGACTTTCCGAACTTGAAGATCGTGGAGGTCGTTGTTTATTTTCCAACGCCCATGCTTACGAAGAGCGTAGACGAATACTTCCCGTCCCTCGATGCAAGAATCTCTCTGCGGTGGAGTACGTCTTTCTTAAATGCTTGCAGCAAACTTTGCAACTCACCTGGCATACATAGATTTCCGACCGGAGACGACCGCTATGTGGTATGTTAGAATGTGAAGCAACTTGTGTGTATAGCGGATCGATATTGTTTAGTATGCAACCTGTCCATAAGAAAAAAATCTACTTATTCCACGATTTGGTTGTTTTAGATGCTCACCCAATGGGTTTTCCGCCGAGGCGAGGGAGAATACGGACACTACTGGTGTCAATCGCATAATGTGCATGCAGCTGTCTTGGTCGCATGGATACGGAATATCATGGATTCGGAACGGCTTGGATATGATGATGCACAACCAAGGGGATCCACTCCTCAGTCCAAGTCTCTGCCTTGGGCAGCGCAGTGTGCTTTAAATTTTCACGCTCCTCCATAACGTCCCTGTGGCAGATTTCCGATTTCCGACAACATTATAGCATATGAGACTCCGAACCATTGGAAGCAAATGAATGTTGAAGGGACGATATATTTGAAATTCTCGCAGACCAGCCGTTACACATGCGCATCATTCCAAATCTGCACGGCCAATTACACAAAATGCCGCCAATTAGGCTTGTAACTTATAGTGATTATCCATGTCTAGCCTCAATTCGTCTTCGAGACTCCTAATGCGTAATCAATCCCAGTCAATCAACTGAGGTCCCACGTACGCGTGAAGAAAGTCCAAGTCCATCGTAATCGTACGCTCCACGCCGAACGAGTGGCTGCGCAGCGGAAGTCTGGCGTCGTCACGGCAGAAGGAAGGTGAGATGGGAAGCGCCATAAAGCGGTAGCGGGTTTTTTCCCCTTGATCGTAGACGCCGCTCGTGAGGATACACACACCGACGAGCGGTGTCGCAGGGTACATCAACTGAGTGCGCCCAATGATTTCGGCGTGGCTTTCCTTTAATTCCTCCGAAAGGACCGCCAGCGGCGCAGCGAGAAGCTGTTTGATGCGCATGCGCTTGCGCTCGGAGGCCGGGTCGGGGAGCGGCACCATGTCGACGATGACGACCAGGAGGCGTGTTGACGGTACGGTGGGGTCGGTTGCTGCGAGGAGGCCCAGGGCGCGCGCGCCGTAGAACAGGAGATGGGTGCGTATGTAGACGTGATCGCGCCCAAGGCGGATGGTCACATTGTTGTCCGGTGGGCGGTTGCAACTTTCTTTGTGGCTCACCCTAAGCAGTTGAATGAGATGGAGGGCGAAGGCTTTCGGAGACGTACCAGTCCGCTCGTTGACACGCCGCGTTGCAGTATTTTGTGCGTTTGCACTAAGGGTAAGATCCGAGTGAGATCGCGCAAGGAGCCGTATGCGGGAAAGCCACCAACCTTCCGACATGTTTTTATATCACTACTATTTTTCGATGTATTGCATGCCCGACAGGTCGCAAATACGAGCGGTTCTATGCGGCTGGGATCCGGAGGGGTACCTAAGTTCCCCACTAGGTGGTAACCCTGTGGCGGGACGGAAGATGGAGTGACACCTTCAATTTTCATTTTCAGAACCGATCCGTAGGCCGGAGGAAGGTCTGCTTCCACGATATCCTCGGGTGAAATGCGAGGACCTTTGCTTGCCGCGTATGCTTTTGAAATTTCTCGATATGCATTAAGTCCTTCAGGATTCGTCGGCGCGGTCGTAAGCAGGCTCGCCAAGTCGACTAAAGCCTCGGCGAGGCGACCGAGTTGTTTCCTTGCCGTCGGCCTCCGATATCTTGCCTTGATTGATCTGGCGTCGCGCACGAGGGAGGTGTGAGCCGCTGTCTCAGCCAATGCAAACCTGTTAAGATAGAAGCATCTCAGGCACGCAGCCTTGAATATCGGTGACTGACTTTGGGAGTTTCAAGTATGCAGCAGAGAGGTTGCAAAAGTAGACAGGCGAATTTGACCTGTCTGCAAGAATGGCAGATTGGTATCGCTCGGCAGCCTCGACATATCGGCCGCTCTTGAATAACTCTCCGCCCTTGAGCGAGCCAGGTCAGTGTTTCAAATTTGGACAGAGATTGAACCGAATCCGAACCTCCTTGTTGAAACGGACGGCTTCTGTCCAACTTCTGTCACCTCTGAGTCCATGCAAGCGAAGTTCAAGAGACTCGCTTACGGTGACGGAAAAGTACTAGATAGTACTACTCTAAATGCCATATTGTTCCACTTAAGAGACTCGCTTACTTTGGCGTCGCGAAGGCGACGGTAAGCGAGTCCCATTATCGAACCAAATAAACCATAAGACAGAGGTGCCGAGTCTGCCATCACATCGGACTGTTATCGGCATCATCCGCCTTACAGGCAACCTGTTTATGCATCCTTCTGCGCTGCCAGTGCGCATTCCTTCCGAGGTGAAGCCGTTGTACATACTTGAGCGCGGCCATCCAGCGTGGGAAGCCTTCGGTGAGGACCACCACGAGCTAGCGTTCTGCGACATGCCGCTCATGGCAAGCCGTGTGCGCCGCACTGTGCTTGGGTAGTGCCGATAAATCCCGGCGTCGGCCGACTCGTGCCGATACTTTCGCCGCATGCATGGTCGGCGGATCGAAGTTCAGATGTACCATGAACGCGGAGCTTTGGAGGCCAAGAGATAGTCCTGTTAATTGTTTCTTAACGGACCCCACTGCCGCTACAATTTTGCTCAAAATTTAAATTAAGAATCGATGTCCCCCGTCCAAAAGCGTGTTACTGATCCTCAGTCTGCGGCTACCAAGGATGTCAAGGGCTACTGATCAACGGCAGAAAGCTACTAGGGTTGCCGACGCTCGAGGCCCTGGCTGGTGCGCACGTAAGAAATACTTCCTCCTAGTGTATACATGTACATATGTGTAAAGATGAAAGATAGCCGCATCGAAACTCTTCCATTCCGGCAGGCAGTGAGTAGTGAGGCAACGCCCCAGACCTAAGCATATTGCCGGCGTTTCTCATCCCGCGGCTCATCGGAATGGACGTCCATGCACCATCCACAGCAGCGCCCGAGGAGGAACAGCAACGGGGTGACGAACAGCAGGATGAACGTGATCAGGGTGAAGAACATCGCGTTCCCCAAGAGCGCAGTGCCCGCGCTCCCCTCTGCGTTGATCCGTTTCTGGATGATGTTGAAGAACACCACGTCGAAAATGAAGACGGCGAGCGTCGCGGAGCCGGCGAAGCCACTGAAGCAGGAGCTGCAGCATTCCGCGATGGGCGCGCCAAGGAATGCAAGCAGGGCGAAAACGAAGGGGACCAGAGAGATGCCGAGGTGCACGATGAGGACCTTCGTGAGCGTGGTGGTGACTTTGTCGACGCCGTTCGTCAGGAACGAGGGGATGGCGATGGGGACACTGTCGATATTTCCGGGCTGGGTTGTATTGATGTTGACGAATACCGAGGCGTCTGAGAGCGCCTGTGAGTATACATTCTGTCCTCCGTGTAGGAACGGCTCACCCGATAGATTATACCCAATCTTGGGCTGCAAGCACCTCAGCCCGCGTCCGTCCAGCAAGTCCGTGCAGAACCCTAGGACGCCGAGATCGACGTATCCCTTGGTCTGGTTCCGCAAGCTCGTGTGGTTAGTCGGGAGTGTTGTCGATGTCGTGCCGTTGCCAAAATCGATCCGAATGAAGTAAACTGATTTTATGTATGGCACGTCGCACGTCGAAGGCGACCACCGCGAGCAGGGCGGTTGCAGCCGCGACGGACGCCACGCCGAGGAATTTATTCCAGGAAACCATCGGATGAGAAGCAACCGGAGGTTCGGCACGAAAGGTGAGGAATCTGTCGAGCGGTTAGTCTTTCGCATGGATCGCTCAAGACGGAAGAAGTCACTGACGAATACGCCTGGTACCAAGGAAATGAAAAAAAAAAAAACCCTCTTACAGCTGTTTCCGAAAAGCTTGAGACAAATGTGAAATTTTTTGCACGCAACGAATTTTGATGGCAGGCTAAGGATTACCGGATTTGGCACGGATGATCCCACACGGATCAGCCCCATTTCGTGATGGACCAAGCGAAGTCCAATTTTCGTGTCAATAATGTGTTCCCGGGGCATGTGAGTTGCATATGAGGCTCATAAGACTCTCAGAAAGCCTCAGCTGGGTATCCCGAGGGGAGGAGCTCACCCATGGATCCATGGAATAATATCTGGGCGGCAAACGGATTACACGGAAGCGACGGCAATCTCGGCTCGACATCCCAAACCGGTAATCCTTAGCCTGCCATCAAAGTTTTGTGCGCGCAAAAAAATTCACGTTGTCTCAAGCTTTTCGGAAACAGCTGTAAGATCTTGTTGCAACCTGTGCAATGTGCGCCGCCCGGTGGAAGAAACAGGGAATGAAAAGAAAGTGGGGAAAAGAACGAAAGAGGCGGACGACGAAGAGAGGCCACATCACTATACTTAAACGTCCCTGCCGCCTTGACGGGAGCGAATCATAATTGCCTTCGCGTGCGGTCGTGCATCAACCTAAATCAGCGCCCATACAACTCCATCAACCTGACTCATCGAGACGATAGTGGTCTGAGGGACAAGGGTATTTGGATCATAGAGAAACGGATAAACTCAAAAGCAAAATATGCGCTAATTCAGCGCCCACCGTACCGCAGTCTGCGCGGATCTCAAAGCTTTAGAGAACTAATCTTTATAACAGAAATAATAGGAAACGGATCCCATCGGAAATCGTCGGATGTACATGCCATCACAACTGATTGCCGGATGAAGTTCGCGTTGTTGAGGCAAGTTTGGGGCATGCATTCGAAGTATTTCTGCTTTTGAACATCGGGGTGATTTGCGTTTCAATGGCCAGAGGCTTCAGTAACGAGACTTCATATTCCACTTGACATATTTGGGAGGAGGCGGCGCGTCCAGCTAGGGCTGTACGCCGTGCCCATCATGCCGCTTCTACGGGTTCCGTGCGACGGGTAGCCGACCCGTTCCGTCAGGCTCTTCGACTGCGTTTTTGATGGCCGGGCCCCTCGAAAACGGCTGTCAACGGGTCGACGGGTCCTAAAAACACGTCATAAAATGTCAAATACGATGTGATGGCCTTTGGAAAGGCATGCTTCACGCAAATGTAAGCCTAACACACACAGTAGGCCACAGGTTTTGAATGTACTCGGTAGTTCCCACAAGTAAAATGACGGCCGTCGCGTGACGGACCGTTCCCGTTCAGGACCCGTCAAAACGACGGCCGTGCCCGTCGACGGGACGGCGTGCAGCCCTACGTCCAGCGTAGAACCTGGCTAGTCCAAATAGATATAATGTGGGCGGTAAAAGGATCTTCAGGAGCGACGGTGAGAGTGGCAGGGAAGCGATGGGCATGGACCTGATCCCGTCGTTTAACTTTCGAGCTTCCCAATCCAGAGTGTCACTCTGACGAAACCTGGTCCGCGACGTTCTGGACACGGCTTTAGAGAATGGAATGCGGTGATCTACGCACGGTTTCCGGTATACTGCTCCAGTACTGCTCTGGATCCATGCATGCGGAATTCTCCGGTTGAATTTAATCAAAAATATTTCTGGCCCTGGAAAATGTGGGAGGGGATTTTCAGTTCCAGAATCATCATGACTGAATGTGTATTAAATATGGTCGGAACAAAAGGTTCAGATTATCGGCGTTGATTGCACCAAGATGTACGTGGAATCCGTCATTTCCTGAGGTGGAAAGGATAGCGGGCATGAGCTAAAGCAACGTCAGACACGGGTTGGAGATTAGACCAGCCAGAGAGATGATGCAACTCACGGTCGGGTTTTCTACCCAACATCCGGTTGGCAATGAACTTGTCTGCGCGCGCCCAGAAGTCATTCCCTGAGAGAATCCCCTCCTCCCAGTCTGCTTGATATTCCACGGCAGTTATCATCACGAAGCGCGGTTCATCGGCGAGGATTTCGTGGTTGTGATAGATATCTGGCGTCTGCATAACGATCAATGCACGCAGGGACCTAGTTTCGTCCAGGATGTGCTTGCAGCGCACCGCGGGCTGTATGGTGTCGAACGCAAGATGAGTGAGTTGCGAGAGGTGAACGAGCCCAGCCCAATAATCCTTGTCAACGTATTCTTCAATGTCGAAGCTCATGAGCTGCAGGTGGGTGACGCGGGAAAATACAGGATGGGAGAAGGGATCCGCGGCGAAGACGTCCGCAAGGTCGCAATATAGCGCTCGCGGGGTCATTGTGGCCAGCGCGGGAGGTGCAGACCGGGTAGAATCGTGAAGTTCGCCGCATAAGAGGATGTACAGATTTTCAACGTTTGGACATGCGGAGAGTACCATGTCTACCGCATCCATTTCTAGGAAAAGGAAAACAAGCCGCAGATTTCGAACTGATTGCAGCAAAGAGGTCTGCTTGGCGCCCACGATGCGCATGAATACCTCCACGGTACACAACGGGAAATCATTGACGGGAGTGGGGGCTTTATCGATGGTGAGGGTGCGATACAGAAGCTGCTCGAGCCTAGATAACTGGATGAGATGGTCAAAGATTCAAGGTCGTATCCTGGCTCACCATCGCTTGACACGCCACGCAGTGAGCATGAGCTTGGGGATCAATACGGGGCGGGATAGCGCCGCAAGTTCGAATATGTTCCGTTCCAGTTCGAGAGGCAGGTTCAGAGGCTTCGATTCTTGTTGCATTTCAGCGACTGTGGGCTCGGTGCAGCGAATGCCACGGAGCACAAGAAGGACCCCTGAGAATACGCAACAAGGTAGGATTCAAGAGTCCGGACAAAATTTTTGAAAATTTACTCGAGCTGTGATACCAGTCCGGACCGTCCCGACCTCGGATTCTTAGTCCGGACAGGAAATTTGGGCCACATGTAGGTTGGATACGGAGTCCGGACAAAAATTTTGATGATCATTGTTCGACTTGAGTCAAGTAACTTGATATGTATATTACCTGCATTCAATCAAAACCACTACGCGATCACGGGCCAAGTGAGTGGCCATTGTCTGTCTTAATCGGGTAGCGCGAGGGGATGGGCCACCAAGTGGCACAGAATAATATTTATTTTTCAAACCACATTTTCTACCACAAGTTCTACCGTTGTCTACCACTTATTTCCGACATTCAACATGCCCGGTGATATTCTCTTCGATGACGACGACCTACACCAGATGAATCCTTTATGGAGTGCTTCGGACTGGATAGGATGTGGCCGTACATACCGAGACGTGCCCGAGCATGTTGCTCTCGAAGCTGCGCGTGCCCGCCAAATTCCCGCCAAAGTTAGCTCGACATTACCTTCAGAGTTCCTCTCACCTGCTGGCTTTTATGCGAGCAGCACTCTGCCTCCTTGGAACAACGAGTACGATGCATACAGAGTTGCAAGTTCTGAGGTCGACTTCGATGCCACCGAACCTTCATTCATCCCGGAGAAGCCCGTGGACTGGGCCGTGCTCCCTCTCGCGACAATTCAACGGCTCGAGACCACGTTCGGTCAAGCGTGGCTTGACGGCCGGCGTTCGGTTCGCGATTCTCGTGACCCCGAGGACGTGCTGTATCTTCCCTTGTGGGCGGTTACCTATGCACAAGTCATCCGTCAGATGTGTCGTTGCTGGACCTTATGGAGGGAGGCAATATTCTGGGTGATGGAGGAGAGGGACGATGAAGAACCAGATGAACCTACATGGAGGCAGCGCACCTTAAATCTCCTCTCGTCCATCATTGGGTGGATGGGACGCGTCGGTTGCGGTCTGCAAGATTTGACATACGAGCATCTTGCCGAGGTGTTGGGCGAGAATCTGCTGGTAGATTCCGTCGTTGACGCCTTGGTGCAAGACCTTAAACATCGCATTCGGGCCAAGGATGGTGCGACAAGCAACTATATTCTAGCGGATACATTCTTTGCAACGTCGATGAGCGAGGGAGCTGTATCGCCATCAGACCACGCTGGTCATCCACTCATCGCAAAATACACGGACCTTTTTTCCGCACCTTCACCCCCGCCCTATCTCGGCATCCCCCTTTATTCACCACCTCTACACTGGGCATCGTGCGAAGTAGATTTTACACGGGAAAATGTTCGTTTCGGAGACTCCCTCCAGAGGCAAATGCCAAAGGCGCTACGCGAGGAGCTGTTGAAATGGCTCAAAAAACTTGGTCTACGAGATGTGAAGGTTACTAATGACTTACCTTGCGGGCGGCAGCGAGACGCAGTCAACTGCGGTATAATTTCCGCAAACACTTTGGCCCATGCTGCTCTTGACGACGCTCTCTGGAATCCCCGCGAGGCGCGCACGTACCGCTATAAAGCATTTTGTACGATTGCAAGCATGATCCTTCGCTCACAAAAAGTAAGTGGCACAGGGATCTGGGCTTCATACAGACAACTGACATGTTTGTTCAGGTCGAAACCCTTGATACGCCGTTGACCGACTCGCACACGTCCAAGCTTCCTCCCGAGCCCTCTACCTCCACGGACGTCGAGATGATGGACACCTGCAAATCAGAGACCTCAGGAATCCCGGAGGATCAACTAGACATGCTTCTCGAGGCGGTCAACTCGGAGTTGAAGCAGTCTGCACCTAAGAAGCGGTCGAAACAAGCTGTCGACTCGGATTCAGATGACGAGAAGCCGGCAAAAAAGCGCACCAAGACAACCAAAGCACCAGCAACGAAACCGTCGAAGACTGTTGCAGCTCCGGAGCCTGTGCAGTCAAAGGGCAGTGGGCAGAAGCTTGGTGCGATTCCCGAGCACGTTCAGCTCCAGATATTGGATTCCTTGCGTACCGGTGGACAGAGTCGTAGCGCAAGGCATGATCGCATGGTCAATGTCTTGATCCAGCACGGCCTCTACCGCGGAAACAAAGCGAGGCTGGCGACGTTGCGGAAGGAGTGCTCGCGAGATGGTGGTGATCCGAATCCAGGCGTTGATATTAATAATCCAAAATGCGTGGTCTGCTCCCGATGCGGTAAAGCCGTGCCGCTTAAAGCCGTCTACGAGCCAGGTCGTTTCCGCGACCACTGGGACAAGGGCTGCAAGCCCGCTGCTGTACCCAGCAAATCAATCACATCGTTTTTTTCCACTAAGAGTGCTCCACCCGCCGGCAACGCCACTCAGCCTCCGAAACCGACGCAGTTTGATAAGCACTGTCCAGGGCTCACCGGCGCCATTAACCCTCGGATCGACTACTATATCGACAACTGCCCCGCTACCGGGGCTGGTGCCCAGGAGATCAATGTATACGTCAAGGAGCTCTTCCAAAAGCGTGGCATTGAATCAATACGCGACATACGACTTACCAAGGACGACCGTGCTCAGGCTTACCACCGTCAAGCCCTGGATCGGACTTGGCGAATCGAAACTTCGCCTCATAGCTCCGCCGTGGTTGCAGTCAAGTGTCGCATCAAATTCACTGTCTACCGTGAGGCCGAAGTGTCTGATGACACCGTTGTGTGCGACGAATGCTGGTCCGTTTACCAGCGCAAAGAGTTCCGAACAGCAATCCACCGGAAACGAGGAAAAGCTCATGCACAGCTGAAATGCACGCCCAAAATCTACTCAAATCCGATTCAGGCGCGTCTTACAGCACAATACCAAGGCCTCGAAGAGCTGCTTGCGGAGGTCAGTTTTTTTTGCAATTATTCCATTTGACTGTCGTACTCACCAATGAGCACAGCGCAGCCCTCATGGTATCTTCCTCCGGTTTGCCCGTGGCGTAGCTTCTGGACACTACAAGGACTCCAAGGTCTTCTTGGGTCTCGTCGAGACGATGGTTATGGCCACCGAACGTCGTATGCGCGGTGTCGGAATGCAAAACTTCAAGTACCCCCAGGAATTCCGCGAGTTTGGAGCGCTTATCCGTATGACGAGCCCTCGTACCTATAGGACAATGGCTCAGCACTTCAGGATGGAAAGTGAACGTTCAATACAGTGGGTTTCAATGAAATCTCGCCCTTTAATAACCTGCCACTGACTTTGGATTCATTATCGAAGGCATAAAACAGCACAGCGGCCCCGCTTTCCTCTCGGAATCACAGCACAGTCGTACGAAAATCTGAGTCGTTATTGCCAAGATTACGGTTATCCTATGAATTACCCGCTCTGTTTATCGGTCGACGATACCAAACTCTTTCCCGCAATGCAGCCGTTGTACGATGGTCCATCAAAGACTTGGTACCTTGTGGGCCTTCCAGGGGATAAGCAGCTCAAGGTGACGAGTTCGAGCGAGCTCGAAAAACTGATGGACACGAAACATATTCCGGCGACCAAGGTCTGTGCCACCAAGTGAATTCTTTGTTTTCCCCCATATATTGACTCCAAATGCTTCCAGCTCCGTCTTTGGGTGGTTCAGATCCCTTGCCCTGGTGTCCCTCCCCTCGCCTTTGCTGTTCTACCCATCGCATCGAATGCCAAAGCCCCCGAGCTCACCAAGCATCAACTCCAAATAATGGACGGCTTGGTCGAGCACAAGTTCCGCTTCATCAGCAATGTGGCTGACGGAGCGGCTGTCGAACGGGACTGCCAAGCTCGTGTTGCCACTGCAAGTCAGACGACGAACTTCAGAATTTCTGCCCCCACGAACATTGACCAGCCCGACATCGTTGTGCCCCTGTACAATTACAAGGGCAATATCTTCATCAACACGCAAGATGCACCGCATGCACGGAAAACGGGTCGCAACAACATGTTCAGTGGCGCGCGCGGCCTCGTTCTCGGTGACTTTGTTGTGCATTATAAGCAACTATACAACATGGCGAAGAACGTTCCCGAGCCAACATTATACGAGCGCGATGTGATCCGCGCCGACAAGCAAGACGATAATGCAGCTCACCGCGTATTTTCTGCTGCCACTCTCAAAGGCCTCGCAGACAATGTTGGGGAGAATATGGGACTAATCGTCCTAGCCTTTGTGATTGGTGAGCTTGTCGATGCGTACGAGAGCCGCACCATGTCCCACGCAGAGCGAGCAAAAGTGGTCATCCGTGCCGGCTTGTTTTTCAGCACTTGGAAGCTTTTCTTGAAGAAGATGGATTATTCACAGTCTCGATACTACATTTCGCATGCCGCAGACAAGATATCACTCCGGAAAAAGTGATGTATCAGGGTTCCCTAAAACGTTCCCAAAACTATTAGTATCAGTAACACGACAAGCCTGTCTGAAATTTTACCTGAAATGCAAAGTATTGAGGCCGCTGAAATGGTTGCTTATACCTTTCGATTCGGGAACAGTTTCGGGCCTTCCGAAATCTTCCGTTTCGGGCGCGGTTTCGTCCGACGCAAAACTGCTCCTGAAACTAATAGTTTCAGGAGCAGTCTCGGCCGCCCATGAACAAAAGATATTGGCCGCCCCAAAACGGCTCCCGATAACAAAAGAGCCGGGAACCGCTTCGGGAGGGCCGAAACAATAGGTTTCGGCCACAGCGCCGGGCGCGCCGAAACTGTAGCAAAAACGGATCATTACAGTCACTGCAAAACTCAGCGGCCGCTCAGCTGCCCCTCAGAGGCCGCGGATCTGCCGCTTCCCAGAATCCAGCTGCCGCCGAGCTGCTCTAATTATTTTACCTAAATTTCACCCTGAGCCACTGGCCCCTGCCTTCTATTGCTCAAGCGGCCTAAGACAACAAAATAATCCCTCACCTCAGGCGCTAGTGCAGCTGCCGCACATTTCCATCTCATCAAGGTCAGTAAATTCCTGTACCTCGTTGAAGAAAATAGTCATGGGTGCCCGTCGGATTGGGAGCACTCGCAGCAGAGCCAAAGCTGCCGCTGCATCATGGCAGGAGGAGCGCACAGCGGCTGCAACTGCAGCCGCAGGATTGCTGCTAGACGGCACGAATTCTGGGCACGTATCCGCCGTCGGTGGCCTGCTATCTTACGTGTACTTTGAATTGTTTTACGTCAAACGATGATTACTACTTCAAATCTGTCCATCGCCCTATTGTTGTTTAATTCCTTCCTGCTGGGTGCTTATCTACGGATGCAGAAGAAGCTCCCAGCAGCAGACAATAGCTGCACATTGGTGCAGGCCACGGTGAAATTAATATAGTAATAGGTTAAACGAACAATAAGCAGGGGTATGCAGCATCTCGCAAACCACCGCACAAAAGACAGTGATGCGACCAATGAAAGAGAGATCGGCAGAAGCGGTGAACGTAGAGCACTGTTTTACGCCTATCGAAGTTCAATCGGCAGATGGGATGCAACGAATCAATTTTAGGAATCTACCGATTCGAACGACAACAGTTGTTTCTGTTTCATAAAGCAACGTCGCAAAAACACGGTAGTACACAGCGGGTCCCCTCATTATGTGATCTTCACCAAGCCGCCGCCGTGTCCCGACCTATTCCCGTGCAACGATGCAGCGGGGACTCCGAGCCACTTTATTGTTTTACGTACTCATGCTGTTTCTTGCCCCACCTATCTGCCGCCCTGCCAGTGGCTCCCGCTCCGATACAGCGGCAGGCTCAAGTCTTTTATGTAACGTAACCACCGGTATCGTTTGAGCTTTATGCCTCTGAGCGGCTTCTTCCAGTTGCCAAAGTAGCTGCCACTGCTCAGCCGCTCATCTGCATCTTACTGCACCGAAACAATAAGTTTCGGCCACAGTGCCGGGCGCACCCGAAACGGATCATTTCGGTCACGGAGGCCGCCCATCCGCCGTTTATCTAATGCCATCGTCAGTAAATCGGCAGTTGAACCACTGAAAAATTAAACAGGTTTTAAAGATCGCACACTTTAGGTTTGGTGTGTTCAAAACAAGCTGCGAGATGCCCTTCGGGAAATTTCCCTAGTGGCTTTTCTTCCTCTATTGTTTTCCCATCTCCCGCTTCACCTTAGACTGCCGCCAGAACTTACAGCGGTAGTTAATTGTTTTACGTCAATTACCAGCTGAGTTGCGGCCGGCAGCTAGGAGTTTACGTGAACGATGCGCCACTATAGTCCTGCATGTACAGTATACCGAGGAAGGGCTGAAGATGCCAGTTGCATCGCATCTTCATGTCAACAACAAAATGCATATACATTTATTAATCCAGAGACTTGTGGATGCCGACTGTTTGACCGACTTGACCGACTGCCCTCGGAGTCGAGCTGCAGCTGATGTAAGTGTTTATATCTGCCAGTGCTGCCCTCCGTTAATTGTGTTAGGCAGCGGGCGTCGTATGGCAGCTTCTCTGAGATGCAACGCTTCAATTACGTTGCAGCTCGCTCACAATTGTTTTACGTCAAATAGGGGTGGGTACGGTCCTTTCGTCCCGCTGTTCGGTTTTAATTGTTCTGCCACTCTGGTGGTGAGATAACAGGGTTCCTGTGCTGCCGCCGAGCCTTACTAATGCTGGTGAATTTAGTCAGAGACACACCAGTCATACCAACACCTAACGAAAAAATTCATTGCATCAATGGTGCAAAGTACCAGCTGCAGTTTACGCGCAAGGCACGGATTTAAGTCTGCAGAGCGTGCAGGGGGCGACCGTTGCGTTATCCATCAAAATCGACCCACCCGGTGTGTCCGTGAGAAACCTGTCAATCAATGGGGGGTTGGGGCGGGCGGAAATGTTTTTAAAACATCAACCCCAGACCTGCTTTTTCTTTCAGAGCTGGATCTGGCTCACATGCTATTTTGTAATTTGCTCAGAACAGGCATAATATTTTTCAAGGACTCTGAGACTCAGCGAGTTGTGAGCAATTTATGCACGGCTCACCACTGTTGATTGACAGGTTTCTCACGGACACATCGGGTGGGTCGATTTTGATGAATAACGCAACGGTCGCCCCCTGAGAGCGTGTATCATCATCATTATGGCTGTGTACTGCAGACAGATGCGCCGCGCGGCAACATTAACGTTACCGATGAAGAGATGCAGACGCAGGGAGAGGGAAAAGGTCCTCGGATTCGTGTCTGGGGTTCAGACCTATTCGGCGCGCTGCCGCTGCAACGTCAGCGTTACCGATGTAAATGGCACGGGGAGTGAGGAAAGATCCTCAGGGGTCAGGAAAGAAGCACACAACGCTAACACACTGGGATGGTGCCGTGGTGCCATGCAGTATCGGTAAGAGAACAATAAAGAGAAGCCAGTGCGTACCTAGGATTCTGTGTCCATGGACGGACTGTGGGAAATCGGCGGCACTCGGCTCATGCGTAGAAGCGTTCAGCAACGTCAGACTCAATATGGCGGTCAGCAAGGCAATAGACAGAACAATAGCTTTACCGCTGCCGAGCCTGAGGGGCTAGCAGGAAGACGGTTGGATTGCGTGCGGGTCGTGCTCGAGGCCGATTGTATTGCCCGTGCTTGCGACGGGCCCCTCAATGTGCCGCTCCCGCGGCGCAAGGTGCCGATTGCTCTTGTCTATCGCGGATGCCAGTGGCTAGCCGTCTTTCCAGGTACGCGCTTGCTCTCATTATTGTTCTCGATATTATGTTCTTTTTCCAGTTTACCATCTTCTAGGCGGTACCGTATGTATGTGCCGACATTATTGGGGAAACAGCTTTCGCGAGCGCTACCAGTGCCACGCCGAGGAAAATCGGGAGAAGATCCTGCCGGGAGCGCGACAGCGAAGCTATACATCAAAATCGGACAATAGGGCAATGACAGCGACAAAAACGACTTGACGTAAAACAATTAGGAGGCGATATTTCCTGCTTCTCGCGAGCGGCATTAAATTGAGCGGGTGCAGCTGGAGAAGTGCGCCCCCCCTCTAAGACCACGAACAGAGAACAGCCGACGTAAAACAATCATCGCTGATGACACGGTGTGTCACAGTGAAATTAAGGTGAGCTACAGTAAATTGAAAGCAATTAATATGGACATATCCCGCTGAGACTTGTTTGCCCAATGCATACAGCGGCATGCTCCGCCATGTACAATAGCTTAATCAATAAGTCTGGAAGTTGTATGGTTGGGACAGAGTTGACTTACGGTCTTTAGCTGCAATACAGCGGCTGCGTCTGCAGCCGCTAGTGGGACCCTCCGCAAGCCGATGTAGCACCACTCCATGCGCTTCCGCTGCCAATGGGGATTTTGATTACAGCAGATTTGCTCAGCGTGAGCAATCGAGCAGTCCACAGAAGAGACAGAGAAGAGGCATCACCAATGATCATGGTGTAAAGTTAAGTCGGTCGGTCCGAGCTTGGACTTCGTTTATAGACCTGGCACTGCAGATTAATTGAAATGACCTCGGAGCGGCGCCTGCGGCTGCTACTTAGCGGGAGTTTATCGGGGCCGGCGCTCATGGTTGAACAATAGCGCACGCTATTAAACTGGCTTATGTAAAACAATTGGGACACCTTGGCGTGATCGCGGCAGCTCAGCGCTCGGCAACATGTCGAGTGAGTGGTGCCATGTTGGACACTCCAGGTGTCGGACCATGCACGTATAATATATCTACGCCACAAGTTTTGTTACATGTGTTCCTTTTTTGTTTGGGTTTGGCCAACTGCCGATCGGCTGCCGAGGAAATTCGACCAGCGGCAGATGGGCGGGAGATGAGCGGCAGTTCATCAGCCGCTGAGTTTCGGGGCAACTGAAATGATCCGTTTCAGCTATAGTTTCGGCATACCCGGCACTGTAGCCGAAACTTATTGTTTCGGCGGCACCGAAGCGGTTTCCGATTCTTTTGTTATCGGGAGCCGTTTTGGGGTGGCCGATATCTTTTGTTCATGGGCGGCCGAGACTGCTCCTGAAACCATTAGTTTCAGGAGCAGTTTTGCGTCGGGCGAAACCGCGCCCGAAACGGAAGATTTCGGAAAGCCCGAAACTGTTCCCGAATCGAAAGGTATAAGCAACCATTTCAGCGGCCTCAATACTTTGCATTTAAGGTAAGATTTCAGACAGGCTTGTCCTGTTACTGATACTAATAGTTTCGGAAACATTTTTGGGAGCCCAAAAACATCTCTTTTTTCGGAGTGTATTCGATATGCTGGTTTATGGCTTGCTTGGGCTTATTGTGATTCATCGCGACCACTTGGAGAAGGCGGATATCCCATTACTCCCGTGGAAGCATGAATCTATGGGCAACGAACGTGTCTTTTCTGCCCTCCGTGATTTGTTCCCAGAGATGAGCCTCTTCCAGGCCATCATTGCGTTGCCACATCTGCGTGCAACCATGGCTGCGGTCAAACAAGCCGCTTTCTCCAAATCAAGCTTCAAAAAGGTCGCCAACGGATACAGTTTACTCGATGTCTCAGACGACAAATCCATCAATTTCACCAACCTCGCCACATTTCCTACCGACTCCGACTTCACCTTGGCGTATGGTGAAGCCTACGAGGAGAATGACATGCTCTGGTCTCTTCTGAACGTCAATGTTCGTTGCCTCCACGACGCACCCGCGGTGGCATGCGTCCCTGCTCCCGTCTCGGCTGATGAAAGTCCAGAATATATCGAGGATGAAGACTCAATGCCGAGCAGAAGCGCGGAATTGCCTGCAGGAGCGGTATCCCAGGCCCTCGTAGCAGACCTAGGTATTGGGGACGATCTCGACAGCGCCCTGCGTGCAGTGCAAGACGTATGCGGCCTGCGGAGGCACGAGGAAGAAGAGGTTGATGCGGTTGCTTATGCTGCTGCTTCTCTAGTGGTCGACAACCTAGCAAAAATGTGAGTGGTACTCTGTTGGCGTTGATACACCTCCTCATATCCACCATAGCGACGATCTCCCGGAACTAGAAGATGCTCAATACCTGGATCAGTGCCGGAAAGACATCGCGAGGATGATCAAAATGACGCCCGACGCCATCGCATCCCTCCTCAAAGACCTGAAATCCAGCTTTGGCCCATTGAGTGGACCCCCCAGCGTCAATGATGGGGTAGATACCACATCCTCCCTCCTCGATGTAACAGCGTCCGACCTCTTGCCACTGATTACAATCCGCGAACGTCATCAAACTGAGCATGCTCTCAAGGGTGTTCGGAACTATCAACCACGACAGAAATCTGACAGCACGGCGCTGCCTACGGGCACCGAAAAGAAGTCGAAATCCGAGCCGACTGAGCGGAGATTGCTGGCTCAACGTCTCCAAGCAGTCATGCGCAGTGCCGACGCACGCAAAGCTACGACTGGACTCAATCGGAAGGCAATCACAGAGCGGCCTGAAGCAGAGTCACAAGAGTCAAGATTGGCGGGCAACGCGGCAAATGCTGCCCTCGCTGGACAAGGCCGCGCCGATGATGTATGACATCCCTTTCCCCTTTCCCTCTTTATTCCAACCCGGCTAATATCACAATCTCAGGTTCTACGACGCCGACGCGTGGTGGCACGGCGCCTCAACTGTCAGACTGAGGTTTCTGAGGCCGGTATCACACATTTGACGCCACTGGAAGCTGATAATTGGGTCTTTATTATCGAAAAAAATGAGATACTACTTGCAAAGGGTGATATACTTTATCTAGCACCTGTGTGCCAAACTGACTCCGTCCTAGTGCTGTCTATCTATTCAAAGGGTGGAGGCAAGGCTGGCCGACACGATTGGATTGAACAAGCCCCCGGGATTGGGAAAATATCATACATCCTTGCGCAAACGTTCGAACATTCGGCAGGGCGTTCGTTTCGGCGCGTCCATCGCGCATCATCCATGCTTGGCGTTTGCCGATTTGCGCATCTACCGTCGGGATCAATTCTCGTTCGCGTACCTGACGCTGTCAATCTCACCCATACGATGGCGGAAGTGTCGCGGAACACGGCAATCCTGTTTACCAGACTCCGAGGTGAGCATTCGGAGCTGGTGCAGATGGTCGCAAGCTTGAATACTGTTCAAAAGAGGGGGAAGGGTAATATTAATTTACTGGACATCGAGGAGGACAATGGTGTTGATGACTAGCGTTGTTGTAGACGATCCTTAGGAATTTTGCCGATTTTTTGGGGAATTTATAGAATTTTTCGCGATTTTTTTACCTTTGAGGTGTAGTCCGGACAAAAAATCCGAAATTTTCAAGGGTGTGAGGTCTAGTCCGGACAAAAATTTTGACCTCGTTCACTTGTATAGTCCGGACAAAAAATTCAAAATCCAGAATCCAGAATCCTACCTCCTGGCTGTATTCTCAGGGGTCCTGCACAAGATGGTGATCGATGGTGACAATGTTACCGTCACGGTGACGGTGACGGTGACTTGATCGATTCCCCTACACTCAAATTCAGGAGGAAACAAACCAGCAGTTTCTCTTCGGAGAAACGGAACTTGGAACAATAATCAATCCCAAAATTTTTTTTATTAAAAAAAGGAGCGGATGCCCGTGCCGCCCATCGTCTCAGCGCGTGTCACCTATGCCACGTGTTTTCTTACATTCTTGCGTTCTCCTTCTGCAATGAACGCCACTGGAGGGGTCGAATATGGTACCAAGTTTCCACCCGAAATCTGGCTCAGATGCTGGTCCAACTCTACCCCTCACTACCTTCGACGCCTCGTCCTCGTGTGTCGCTACTTTCGCGATCTTTGTCACCCCCTTCTCTTCGAGTACCAGCGTTTTCGAAGCCCGGACCCGGAAAACGTCGATCGGAGCAACTGGGTGCCCACTACCCAGGATCTACACTGTTCTGTCCTCCGTCTCAAAAAGTTGGCCGCGAGCACCCATGCATCCTCGGTCCGATCCTGGCATTTCCGCGGCAGTTTGGGATTCTCAGAACTGGCAGAGAGGCATCCAGAGGTGTTTAACATTTATTTGGTGGAGAAGACGTACCTCAATGTGGTACGGAAATTTACCACCGCCCTCACGGTTCATACAAATCTCCGCACCTTGCACTTGGACCAGTTTACGATCGACTTGCCGTTCCGGGAAACGATATCCTCCCTGACCCGGTTGGAGGACGTGTCCCTCCAATCCTGTGATATACCCAGCCGGACAGGCCCAGTTCTGTGTATCCAGACCTTCGCGTTATTGCGGTATGCCTCCGATGGCAGCGCATGGTACACATTTTGCGACGAACCTTTACATCTCCTCTCACCGGCAACCTTGCGCACCCTCACCCTCCACCACTGTCGTGACGCCAAAGCCATGCTATCCGTCTTCGCCGACGAATCGCTCGTATTCCCGGATCTGGCCACCCTCTCCATCAAAGTCAGGGACTCGACAATCCAACCTTTCCTCGCTTTCTTGGAACGATGCCCTCAGCTCGCTCGACTAGATGTGTCCAACTCATATTTCTCCCGACCCGTGTCAAACCGTCTCCCTGCCGCCGCGATTCCCGGACTGCGGTCTTTCAAAGGGCCTCGCCTCCTGGCGATGATGCTCACGCGTGGCCGCCGGGTCAGAAACGTGAAACTATGGGGGAGTGGGTTCATTGCCGACAATACCGCGCCAGAGGAAGACATAGCACGCGACCTCGTGGATATCGCATGCACGTCGTGCCCTGTGCTGTCCCTCTCCCTGGAAGCACCCATCGGAGGCGCCGTAGAGATCTGTAGTGCAATTGCGAACCACTTTCCAGAGTTGCGGAATTTGGCGCTGGCAATGAAGGAGCCGCCGGCGGAACGCCAGTGGACTTCCCTGACCGATGATATCGACGAAGATGAAGCTTCGGGTGATGAGTCGGACCTCTCGGACTTCGAGGTGGACGAACGCACACTGGAGTTATCGGAAAATGGTAGCTTGGAGTCTATCGCCACTTTTGGCGACCCGTCTGCCATAATATGTCTCTCGGACGACTCTGAGGACGACACCTCGTTCTTCCCCGACACTCTGCTCCCAGGCCACATGTACTGTACTTAACTGAATACTGTCGAGAGAAGCGTCTCATTTTTTCTTAGCTTTCTTAGGTGTTGTCCTCCCCCCTGCGGCCGCAAACTCGGTTGTTCCGCAGTATGAACCAACATCGTACTCAGTGAGTCTCAATCAATTATGTTCTTCGCTGTCGTATTCATCGCCCGGAAGACACTGTTGGACTGTATCTCTGCCGACATGATCTCACTCCCTACCACCCTAGTGTCTCTGCGCGTCGCGGTCACGACGCCGGACATATTTTATGAAGTGAGACGCATTGCGGTGTCATTGGAAAGCCAACACCGCGCACTCCTGGCGCTCGAACGGCAACTACCTTTACTCCGTGAACTGGAATTCGAGGGAGGTACCTGGACTTGCAGCGGCGAAACGTGGACGGAGAAGTATGTTTCTATCTCTATCCGTGATTGTTTCCTGAAACTTCATCTCACCTACAGGGGCACTGGGGCTCGTGTTATTTCTATGGTCAGGGATTAATAAAAGAAGATGGGCAGGTGGAGTTCAGGTTTTCTGTGTCGCGCGGGAATCTTTGCTGTTCAGTTTACGGTCATTATTTGAAGTTGATGGAAGTTGAGATGTCCAGTCAAGCACCGGCGTTCATTTAGCCAGCTTGTTTGTCTTTTTGCGGTATCAGTGATCACGGGTGTACGGCTATCAAGACATCGTTGTGATTACTGATGAGTCAGCATCTCTGTCCACAACCGCCATGTCTTCCAACGAATCCTGCAAGCTATTCATCCCGGTTCTGGCACTTCCATACGAGCTCACTGCTGAAATCTTCATACATTGCCTTCCCTTCCTCCGCCGCATTCGTCCTTACCGAAGATGCATACCCTTGCGGCTCTCTCAAGTCTGCAGCCAGTGGCGAGAAGCAGCGCTCGCTACTCCCCAACTCTGGACCTCGATATACATAGAAGTCACCCGTAGCCCAGACGGTGGTGCTCGGGTGGATTCGGGTGACACGAACCCCGAACCTGAGGACGGTCTCTCGATGCTTTTTGATGGAACGGAACCTGAACCTGAGGATCATCTTTCGACTGACCACATCCACGATATTCTCGAATTGTGGTTTACTCGCGCCGCTGGTTATCCCCTATCAATAACACTCATATGTGGCTCTCAGGCCGTCAGTGTCCCCTCTAGAATAATGGCCCTCGTGGCTGCTCACTCAGGTCATTGGGGGCGAATTGAGCTTCAGGTGAATGCGGACGATTTTTCGACCTTCAACGAAATTCCTGGCCCATTTCCTGGACTTCGCAGCCTCGCAATCCGACAAATAGGTCATGCTTTGGACCTCCACACTGTCAATGCATTGCGCGAGGCCCCTAATCTGACGGCCGCGAATTTTCGACTATGTTCACAATCTACTGCGCTTCCACGGTCTCTGACGGCGCTGCAGACCATATATTGGCATGAAGTTGACGGCCATTCGCCAATCTTCGAACAATTGCCACAGCTACGCCACCTTAGCACGATTGTGGAAGACCGTGCACACCAGGCCTTGATTCGGAGGCACGGCAGAGGCACGGTGCCCTTGGCTCTTCCAACCTTGCAGTCCCTCTTAATCAAGGATTCCCCTTACCTTCTCGACCGCCTCGACACTCCGGCTCTACAGTTTCTCGGAGTCGGAGGCCAATTTCATCCCACGCCCCTCATCGCATTCCTCTCGCGCTCAGCGCGTCATCTCACCCACCTCTCCCTCAATATCTATTATTTCGAGGGCGGCTACGCAGAGCTGGCAGACTGTCTCATGGTAGTTCCCACCCTCACGACCCTGGATCTAGTCTTATTCGACTACCGCGCCCGTCTACCGCGGTACGCGTGCCTTGAACGTGCGGGTCTACTCCCGCGTCTCCAGCGGCTCGTCATCACCGATGGTTTGCACCGCGATACAACTACACCGTTTTTGGCCGTGGTGCGCGCGCGCCCTGCGCTGATCCACGCCGAGCTGCACATGAGGCCCAGACATGAGCATCTGCGCTTCGCGCCGCCCAAGCAGGGCGTCTTGCGCGAATTGGAGGCGCTCGTGGCGCACGGAAAGAACATCCGCATCACGGCGCCAAATTACGCGTGGCCGCTGCACAGCGATGACGACCGTGATGTGGTCGATATGCCGGGTGAGCACCAGGACTTCATTTTCGATGGTGACCTGGATACTCATTTTTTGCGATTAGATTACAGTATCTTCACGTTGGGATCATATCGATTCAGGTCCCATTTCTTTTCTCCGTTCGACTAGAATGTAAATGCGGGATATATAAATGTGTACAAGATACGACTCGAAGATGAGGACTTGCTTTTGATGCGTACCGGGACTCATCGGCGTTCGGAAATTCCTTGCCGCCCGCCAATCTAGCGGCGTCATTGCAAAGCTAACATCGCGCGCTCTTGGCGCTCGAACGGCAACTACCTTTACTCCGTGAACTGAAATTCGAGTGTGGTACCTGGACGTGCAGCGGCGAAACGCGGACAGCGAAGTGTGTTGCTATCCCTATCCGTGATTATTTCCTGAAACTTCATCTCACCTGCAGGGGCACTGGCCCACTGGGGCTCGTGTTATTTCTATGGTGAGGGACGGAAAAAGGCTGGACAGGTGACATTCTATTATAAGGCGGTTTTCTGTGTCGCTCGGGAATCTATGCTGTTCAGTTTATGGACATTACTTGGAGTTGAAATGTCCGGTCTAGCACCAGCGTTCATTTAACCAGCTTTTTTCTTTTTCTTTTTATGGTATCAATGATCACGGGTGTACGGCTATCGAGACATCGCCGTGGTTACTGACTCGGATGAGTCAGCTGCAGTTCTCTGTCCACTGGCACCCATGCCTTCCGACGACTTGTCCAAGCTACTTTCCATCCCGGCTCTGGCACTTCCATACGAGCTCACTGCCGAAATCTTCATACACTGCCTACCCTTTCACCGCCGTATTCGTCCTTACCGAAGATGCATACCCCTGCGGCTGTCTCAAGTCTGCAGCCAGTGGCGAGAAGCAGCACTTGCTACTCCCCAACTCTGGTCCTCGATATACATAGAACTCACCCGTAGCGCAGACGGTGGTGCTTCCCTGGATTCGGATGACACGGTCCCCGAACCTGAGGATGGTCTTTCGATGCTTTTCGATGGAACGGAACCCGAACCTGAGGATCGTCTTTCGAGGCTTTCTGACCCCGAATCTGACCCTGAATACATCCACGATATACTTGAATTATGGTTCGCTCGTGCCGCTGGTTATCCTTTATCAATAACGCTCTTATGTGACACTCGCGCCGTCAGTGTCCCCTCCAGAATAATGGCACTCGTGGCCGCTCACTCAGGTCATTGGGGGCGAGTTGAGCTTCAGGTGAATGCGGACGATTTTTCGACCTTCAACGAAATTCCTGGCCCATTTCCTCGACTTCGCAGCCTGATAATCCGACCAATAGGTCATGCTTTGGACCTCCAGACCGTCAACGCATTGCGCGAGGCCCCTAATCTGACGGCTGCGAATCTTTCACTAGTTTCACGACTTGGCGCGCTTCCAGGGTCTCTGACGGCGCTGCAGACCATATATTGGCATGAAGTTGACGACTCGGGCCATTCACCAATCTTCGAACAATTGCCGCAGCTACGCCACCTGAGCACGATTGTCGAATATGCTACACACCAGCGTATGATTAGGATGCACGGCAGAGGCGCGCCGCCCGTGGTCCTTCCAACCTTGCAGTCCCTCCTAATCAAGGACTCCCCTTACCTTCTCGACCGCCTCCACACTCCGGCGTTACAGTTTCTCGGAGGCCGATTTCATCCCACACCCCTCATTGCATTCCTCTCGCGCTCAGCGCGTTATCTCACCCACCTCTCCATTGATATCACCATCTGGTACTTCGGAGGCGGCGACGCAGAGCTGGCAGACTGCCTCATGGTAGTTCCCACCCTCACGACCCTGGATCTCGTCTTCCGCGACTACCGCGCCCGTCTACCGCGGTACGCGTGCCTTGAACGCGCGGATCTACTCCCGCGTCTCCAGCAGCTCTTCATCACCGATGGTTTGCACCGCGATACAACTGCACCGTTTTTGGCCGTGGTGCGCGTGCGTCCTGCGCTGATCCACGCCGAGCTGCACATGCGGCCCAGACATGAGCATCTGCGCTTCGCGCCGCCCAAGCAGGACGTCTTGCGCGAATTGGAGGCGCTCGTGGCTCACGGTAAGAACATCCGCATCACGGCGCCGAATTGCGCGTGGCCGCTGCACAGCGATGACGACCGGGACGTGGTCGATATGCCGGGTGAGCACCAGGACTTCGTTTTCAATAGTGACCTGGATACTAATTTTTTTTTCGATGATTTAGATTATAATATCTTCACGTTGGGGTCATATCGATTCAGGTCCCATTTCTTTTCTCCGTTCGACTAGAATGAAAATCTACTTATACAAAAGACATCCGTCACGTGTAAGGCTTTCCAGCCAATCAGGAATGTCTCTGCGTTTGTCCAAGCACGGACAAACATCGGACTTATTTCGGCACCCAAGCAAACTCTACGTCCGAAGCAGGGAAAAGTACGCTTTCAAGCTTTCTGGATGCATGAACGTCTACTAAGTTTGCTGCTACCTTTCCACGGGTGCATGAAGGTAACAAGATAATTGCTAAGCTCTTGACTAAGCTACCCTAATGGAAGAGTCGGTGACAACAAGTAGTGGGCAAGTTGGATTCAAAGATAGCAAGTTTCATGAGATCTACCTAATTTATTCGAGCTCTCTGATTGACGAGATCATTTTGTAAATGAGAACAAGGAAAAATTGATGTAGCCAGGATGAGAGACACGAGGAACCAACCGAAGGTTGGTGACGAGTGTCTTTGGGGATTCGGGAATTCCAAGTTTAACAGCTTTGAAGCTTCCCTGGTACGTTTAGTGCATTTAGCTCTCAGATTTTTGTTTGGATGCTTATCCTGTAGTTGCTTTCCGTGCGGAGCACGGGTTCATGCTAGTGTGGATATAAATGTGTACTACATGATATGATATAACTCGAAGATCTAATCCTCTCTGGACATTTTCTACGTTGTGATATAGTCTTACCAGGTAAGGTACCTGTAACGTCCCTTTTATATCCACGGGCGATCCGAGGGACATAGTCACCGTCACCGTGTGGTGGTGGGCAATCTTGGGGCAATCCCGATTGTTCCGCCGTGACGATCACGTGAGGCGTCAATTGAGACTCGATCAATTTTTGCTGACCCACAACTGTTTCGAGTTGGTTTGACCCGAGTTCTGCACATTTTCTCAACTTTAAATCCTCAAAATGTAGTTAACATGTATCATGATCCCCTGCCTTGATCCCAGATATTTCCCTTTCAAATTGAAACTGCAGGAGCGTGCCGAGTGGAGAGCTGCTGTACATAGTGCCGTCTGCTATGAAACCAAAAAATCGAAACCGAGCCCGGAGAAAATTTAAGGGATATTTGGGATACTCTATGATGATATCCTGGCTATATCCAGGCCCTTTGAGTGTCCCTGGCCTATAAACGGTATGTTGGGTCGTCAGATCACTGTTCTGATGGCAAGGTTAAATAGGGACCAGGCTAGTCTCTTATAAACAGACGCTACAACAAAAAATACTCGTACCTCGTGTGTTGTAGTCTGTCAGATCCCTGATCGGTGTGATTGGAAGTCGACCTTATTATGTAAGCCCAGATTTCTCGGCTGTCTTTCACACATTTAGGATGAATGTGAGGGATTCTTTTTGTCAGATTAGCACTCAGTGAATCAGAATGGAAAAATTTCCCATTCAAGTTTTTTGCGGAAGAGCACAGGCGAAGAGGTCAAAATTTGATGGACCGTTGACCGGCCTTTCATTCCACGAGGATTACTAAGGGTGTATACGGCTGCAGGTGTACCTGTGCTTTGATGGGCATAATTCCCTTTTCGAGTAGTCAGAACTTTTATCGTCACATCAGCCAACCATCAGTCACCCTCCCGACACAGACCGCCGATGTCGTGGACAACCTTCTGTGCTCATCGTGCCCGGTGACGACGACACTGACCTCTTGCTCATTTCTTTTGCATTTCTTGACTAAATCACTGGTGTGGAGTATTAGGAATTTATTATCCATATATTGCAGATAAGTAGCGTTAAAGCGGTATAAACACGCCATGCAATGACGTCGGAGACAGCGTCGGGAGGGCGGGGAGATGGCGGGCGGCGCCGCGGGACGATGCTGACGTGGCTCGCGGTCGTCGGCTGATCTGTGGCTTGTCATGATGGACAGAGTCACGCGGCATTGCCCGGAGTTCTCATCACTACTGAAAAAGGGAATTGTGCCCATCAAAGCACAAGTACACCTGCAGCCGTATACACCCTTATGGATCCGAAAGAAAAATTTGAGGAGACAGATCTATTGAAAATAAAAATAAAACTCATTTGGCCTCCTAGACTTTTGAATCCATGCCTCTGGAAGTGCCACAGAGCCCGAACCAGAATTCAAACTCCGCACTTTACGTAATAAGGTCGACTTCCAATGATCGGGCGTGGTTAAACTACAGACTAGGACCAGGCACCGTCTCGATAGTTGGGGAAATAAAAGCCAAACCCTCAAAAGCAAAAACAGTTGTATGGATTAAAAAACAACCTGTCCCTTCACTTTCATTAGATGCATCGTAGGGGACCAAAAAGTCGAAAAACATGTTCCCGTGTTAAATTCCGCATTGAACTCGACGAAGGACGTGTAGCGGCATTTGATGCCACACCCAGAACCGCCCACCCTCCCCGGTGATTGGAGGAAGTGGAGAAGGTGCGGCGAGAAGATCAAATGGTCCCATGACACTATGGACCGCCTCTGGACTGCCTCGTGGGGCAGTCCAAGGCGATCCAGCATCTTATCCAGACCCGCATAGTTTCTAGGTTTCTCCCCGCGTCTACGAGTCTCCTCATCCGTCGCTTCCTCGCCCGAAAATGCCAGTCTACACCCTCGATACCGACGACGCGGCTGAGGACAAAAGGAAGAGCTTCGTCAAAGCTCTCACGGCCTTACACGCAAGGACATTCCACTCCGACCCGGCAGCCGTCCGCGTCGAGTTTGTCTTGGGGCCGCGCGAAAATACGCGTTTCCGCTACGTGCGTTCCCCCATTCTCCCCCCCTCGCCTACGATAATTATTTCATTTACGCAACTTGAACCTGGGATTTATTTAGGGTGGATACGGGTTCGAACCGGCGAAAGGGCTGTTCGGAGTTGATTGGGCGACAGCGCATCTGGTTGCGCAAGTCGCGTGGAATGGGAGCAAGGAGGAGTGGCAGGAGTATTGCAGAAAGATTGTCAAGCTCTGGGGGCCGATGTTGAGGACGGTTGTGCTGCAGAGGGTGGAGTGGGAGTTTGAGGTTAAGGAGAAGGGCCGCCCGGATGGCCGCGGGGCGGATTGAACCAGCGCTGGGGCGGATTGTTGACGATGGCCTTGAAGGGAGAGAGACATGAAGTGAATGTCGGGTGTACATACATATTGGTTGCATTATTGTTCCAGCTAGGACAGGCCGACCTGCCCATTCCCCATGCTCATTAGTAATGTTGGCGTCGTTAACTGTCTTTCCGGGTACAGATGAGTTCGAACCGCTGCGAGTACGGAGAGTCCGAGTCGAGCCCCGATCAGCGAGCTAACAACTCGATGACAAAAGATGTGTCTCCGCTTGCTATGGCCCTTTTACAGAGGTCAAGAATGTGCAGAACAGGTGATACTGTACTCAGAGAAACGGAAATAGGTGTAACGCAAATCCTTCAGAGCTAACCAATATTCATTTAGAGAAAAAGATATAAGGGAAATCGAACCCCGAAAGCCTCCGCTAAGCGATTCACGGCCGCATGGGAGGCCATCAAGCGAGAGAAAACAACCAGAGACTGTCAATCAGTTGGCACAGTGGTATGGAAGATTTGGCCGAACTCCTAGATTCTCGTGACTTGAATGCGGCCGCAGTTCCCGCGCGTCACCTAGCGTCTCAAAAAAGTTGAACCAAACTGCACATATACGGATAGCGGGCAGCATCAGCATCCTTGTCGGCAGGAACTCTCTGCCACTGCCGAGATTCCGAATCACCCTTGCCGCTGTCGGCAAAAAGGTGCCGTTACTGCCAGCTCTCTCGGCGGATCGACATGTATTCCGGCGATTTGCGGCTGCTGTTTTGAAGCTCGGGAAGGCAGCTAGGCACAGATCCGGCACCCCATGTGCTCTGGCGAGCTGTGTAGCTGCCTACAGGCTTGAATTATCCCAGTCGAGGCTGGAAATTAGGGTTCATAGACAGACTTTTCGGACTGGCTTGGCCGAATGGCTTGCGCCCCTTAGCGGAGTTTGAATTTAGTGGGGCGGGCGTGGACGGCGTGGCTTGGGATGTGGCTTGGCTTGTCCTCGGCTACACTGAGTGTTCCCACTGTAAGTATGGTCTTGAATACCATTCATCAATGCTTCGCCATCGTCCCTTTCCTACGCCGGGACGTTCGGAACATCTCGGTCATCCTCGCCGCCGTGATTGATCCCTGTTGCCGACGTTGAACGGCATAATCTGACAATGAGCATTCAAAACACACACGGTATGCCCGATCCATCTATTTCATGGTACACTGTGTAGAACAATTGCCAACCAGTTGCCTAGGCCGGAGGGACTGTGTGAAGGGTGACCGTCCGTTTATATACATCAGCCAACTGGCAATGCCGAACATCACATCACTATCCTCTGTCAGTATGGGTTGTCGCTATCTGAGACACCATCCTACCCACATGCCCATTCCCATTCCCACGCCTACATCGCGCCCACGAACAGGCCCCAAATTCAATAATGATTCTCACTTGGAATTGAACCTGGAGCCCGCTTTCGATAGTATTCAGTGGGATCACCAGCTATGCACGGTCAGTTGCACTATGTCTTACTAACAGAGCTCCACTTCTAATATTGCTCTTAGTCTGGCACTATTTTGAAGACTCGCCGCTCCAGAAGAAGCAGGTTGTATTCTTCATTAGATATTGACCGTTCGCTGCATTCTAGGTCTTTCTCCGTTCTTCGTTAACTTCCTAGATGGTCCTGACACACCCAAATGCATATGGCATGAATTTATACTATAATTTCTTCTGAACCCCGCACGCCGAACGCAAGCCATTCTGCGCCGTGGCGGCTTAGCCAGAAGCCTTCTTTTAAATGCGGCTCCATCACTAATTGACTTCTCAATCTCCAACCACATGGAGAATTTACCTAAAATGTCCCTTGTCCACCTCGCAGTTGAGTTACGATGAACTTGAGGGATCTTCGTGAGATATTCGCGCAAGCCATTTAGCCAGAGTATGTCACGTGCACAAGCCATTCTGCCGCCCATCGCGTATCGTCTGAACGAAGCGAAATTTCGAACCTTTGGCTACCCATGACTGTTAAATTGCCTCATAGCGACTCATTCCGTAAAATTCCCTCGACAAACTTAGGCTCTGTCGGCAAAAAGAGTTGATTGAGGGTGAATGATTTTCATTAGTCTACACGCATGAGCAACTTGGGGCCGAAATAAAATGAAACCAACTATTAGTTGGAGTTCAGTGACTCCATATAACAACGTAAATAGCAATAGAATGATTTCCAAAGCTTGAATCGAAAAGCTCTACCCAAGCCAGGCACAAGCCATTTTGTCACCAGAATGGCTTGTGATGGCATTTGACGTGTTCCACTTCTCTCAACCCGGTTCCAATTTACCAAAATCTCACTGCAACATGCTAGGAGCAAGTAAATGAGATGGTTTTGTCCTTATTATGACACGGATTCCCTGACTTTTCGTAACAAGCCCCGCCCACGCCCATTTTGATGGCATCAGGCAGAATGGCTTGCGCAGGCCACTTTGTTGCCGAAGAAAAATATCAATTTCCAGGTACATCCTGGGTCTCCAAAGGCCCCAGATCATTCAAATGTGTTCATTGGGGTAGTTTATATCAAAATATTGAGTATTTTACACCCATTTGATTGGTTGCGGTTGAAGCCTCCGTCTGACCGACGTCAACTAACAAGAATCACATCCCGGAATGAGTGTGCATGGGCTGGTTCACCTCTGCTGAAGTATGCAAAGCTTTTTGTGAAGTGATTTGCTTAAATTTCAACTTGAGGTACTGAAAAACTTGTGTGGTTCAAACCTGAGGTGAGTTGAACACTATTTTTGCGAATGATTTGGCCTGGTGGACACTTCTTTCAATATTTTCGATGCAGGTAGATGATTAGAAGCAATGCCTATCAGTGAAGCCTCACAAGCCCACTGGCTTGCATGTGGAGTATGAGTCGCCCTCATCATTTTTCATGGTGATGACGAGTATTTCCCAAATATCAAAAGTATGTGACAATTGATGTCCTAGGTACCTGCAGGGGACATATAGTAATGTCTCTGCCACATACAATTCAGTGCCAGGGCTCTACATGGTGTACAGTGAACACAAGCCACTTTGGTTTTTTGGCTGGGACCGAATTGGCGGAATGGCTTGCCAAGCCAGCAAAATGGCTTGCAAGCCGATCGGCCGGGCGTGGGCGGGTGATGCCACCCAAATCCACGCCCCCGCCCGAAACAAGCCATTCCGCGCGGGCGCAAGCCACTTTTGCAAGCCAAAAATGTCACTCTCGGTTCATAGATAAAGTTAATTCAAGCCATTTGCTCAAGGTTGAGATATCGTAGTTGTAACTGTTCCTCTGCTCACGCCAGAGTGCGATTTGTTTTGCCTCTCGTACAATCTCTCTCGCTTTGTTTTAGAACTATTCGAGCCCGGCGCGCAGCATTCCGCGCAACTCGGAGAAGAACGGAAAGTTATTCGAGCTGAATACGACAACTCCTGGTCGTATCGGCGGCTCGAGCCACGGGAATCATATGAGTCTGTGCGAAAACTGTCCGAATCATAAATCCTTGACCGTGCGATGTGAGATACCGGAATCTTGCGCAGGTATGTCTGCTCCCCGGCGGGGTCGCATCAATCCCCGAGTAGCATTTATCAAAGTCCTCGGCCAAAACAAAAACAAATGAAACCAGAGAATCGGGTCCAGGTCTTGATCCCCGCCGTCAGCGCCCAGAATCCCAGATTCAGGAAAATCGCCCACATCCAGGAAAGAACTTTAAGAAGAGAAGTAGAGAGCCAGATCGGGAAGTTTTGATAGGGGTTCGTCGGTACCAATGAGCCCATATCGGGCTCGAATGCAACGGGCCGCTGGTTGCGTTTTTATTGGGGGGGGCGACTTGCCTATTACGGTGAGCATCGATCAGCCCAACAGATTCTTATCACACTGGATTTGCACTGGATTTGACGCTGCGGTGAAGAGTCCCGGAATTGAAGTGCTCGTCGCTATGAAAGGCAGGCATATCGAAGCATATGTGCGTATTGCGCGTATGGATAATACATGGATTGCGGGACATAAGGGTATCATGATCATGCAGTGGGGATATGGGGGTGAGTGGGGAAGCGGTACAATGCAGTGTCTGTAATACAATGAGGCGGTGGTAGGATGGAAGAGTCTGGCGGAAAACACCTCCAGAGGTGTTTTCCAGGGGAATGATCCTAGTAGTGGCTGGGGTCGACGAGGCGCATGGTGTGCACGGTGGTAATACATTGGGGATGGGATGATGTGTGGGCGAGGGGAAAGTGATAGATGGGATTTGCTGGAACGAATGGGGATGGACGGGCGATGAGAGGTCGTATCATCACGGCTGGTAATACATTGCCCGCGGAACATCGACCGTGGCGATCCACACGCCGCGGGCGTCTAGATCGAGCATCCACAGGACGGTGTTGCCGAGAAGCAAATCCAGTCCGGCTGGGATACCGAATCGCGGTGTCCCTCTCGCGAAGCGGTCCCACTGCTCATGGCCCCGCCACCCGTGCCGGGATATGAAGTGGACTTTGACCGATTCCCGGACGACGGGAGATAGTCCGGCGTAGGAGGGCAGAGGGCTGCGGACGAGGTGCTGGAGGAACTCAGCGAAGTCCGCAGTGGTCATCACGTCGGACCCGGTTTGGATACTGCACAAAACCTGGTTCGACGCGTCGCGAACGGAGATCGTGGTGAAGGCCGGAAGCAAATCTGAAAGGAGATTTGCCTGCACCGAGGAAAGGCCGGGCTGGGACAAGTTGATGGGAAATAGGGGCTCTGGCGCAAGCGGACGCAGGTAGAAGGGATGTCCGGGGAGGTTGACGAATGGAATACGAGGGGTGGGTGGGCACTGCGACGAGCGAGTGAGCAATGTGGAGAGCTCGGAGTATGGCGTTGCGCACCTGCATCTTTTGCGAAGCACGGAGTTGGACAATTAGAATTTCGATAGTTATACACAGATTTGTGAGGTACCTGAGGGGGAGACGCCTACAAACATGTCAGTAAGTGTCCGAGCTCAATATCAGAACACGTTACATGATGACGGTGCGCGACGTGTCGCGGCTGGAAGGATTTTGATCAGGACTCATACGGGTCGATACTTCTTGTCCGCGTACTACACTCTGGATACTGAGAGTCTTCGAAGAATATAAGAATGGACTATAAAGTATAACATTGAATTGCGCTTACCGTGCGATGGTCGTCGCGGCTGTGGCTAGCCCTCTGCACAATTGAAGGTCAGCCGGGGAGAGAGCTAGAACGTCGGCAGACGCACGTAGCTCCACTGCGGATTGGCCGCCATCGTGTGGATTGGATTCTAGGTGTGTGTACGAAGGAGAGAAGAGCTGTATGAGTGGAAGAGGCAGCAGTGCCAATTGACTCAGACGCGGCGCACCCGTATTTATACCTCCGGACGCTCTCGGAAGCTTGCTATGTCACAATCACGCTCTCTGAAATCGGGATCAACGGGAAGATCTGGAAGAAGACATGTCGAGAAAAACTTGGGGGGCGAATCCCGTTAATGAAATTATGAAACGATTGTATTGCATCGCACTGGAGATAAGGGTCCGCGGGTTTGTCGTCATGAAAGCATCTCGACAGGGATGCATAGGAGTCGTCGCTGAGGTGGGAGGCTCTCCGGATCGACCGGTATGGTGAAGGGGAAGTGGCCTTGAGGACGATATGATGTAGAAGAGGGCAATGCGGCGATAGATGTATGACAGGAATATAAAGAGAAACCCTGATCCTATGCCTCCGGACCGTGACAGACGCCACCAGTACTTAGTCAGCCTGGTGAAAAAGAAATGGAAGCGAAGTGTCTGACCGATCACTTACTAGCCCGCGCCGGCATGCTACGCGAAGGGCTAGGTCGCTGCTTGGTCGTGGTGTGTGACGAGGCATGTCCGGGAAACTGTGACGGATTCCGATGCCCAGGCAAAGACCGGAGTCAAATGCAACAGCAATTTTAATTGCGGAAGGGGTGTACGACCAAAAACAAAGGAAAACTCACAGTGGTACGCCTAAAAACTAGGCCAAATTATTAGAAAGCTCTATGGCCGAGGGCAATGAGCGAAGGAGGCATCCAGGCAATTCAAGGAAAACACCTGCTCTGCAATAACCTCGTATTTGTCCCCGCATGGTGGGTCCTTGTGGGTCCGAGTTACGCGTCACCCCTATTCGGTGCACAGCAGGGGGGCGAGAGACGGAGGTGATAACCCATATAAAGGAGTTTATCGGCAGGGAGGGCACACGTTGGAATGAGGTTCCCGAGTCAGCAACCCTCCAATCGGAGAGAGGCCCCTCCCCTTGCCGAATCGAATCGAATCGGTCACCGGTAACCCCGGGGGTGCGGGGAAGGAGGTGTTCCGCCGAATTAAGCAATGAAACTGGAGACTGTGATGGCGATATGTCATACAGCGGAGGAGCGCGACGATCTCAGATCTGCCATTGGCAGTAACCCGTCAGTCCGCGACGTCAGCACTGATACTGTAGGCTCGCGAAGCAAGTGATTGCATACCAGCCGATTAAGCCTCATCCAAGGCTTCCGACGACAGGAGGGATGAAACACAAGGAAGGAGCGCTCCATCGAAATATACCCTCACAGCCGGCTGGAAGAACATTCGGTTGGAAGTTGCATTATTAAGTCGCAAGGTATTCCTGTCCTCGACCCAGATTCGCATTGAAGATATATTGCTTTATTGGCGGCAGAATGCGCTGGAGCTGTTCGAGCGCCTGCGCCAGAAGGTCAAGTGATCCAAATGCGGGGAACGCCGTCTTATCGTCCTCGATGCCGAAACGTGGGCGAGCCACATGTTCGATACGCTCCGGAGGGAGCGGGGAAGATATGAGATACATTGCCAATACGAACAGAGAGCCAGGAATAACTTAGCACTTCTAGAAATCGGCTTGAATGTCGGCTCTCACACAATTGAGTCTGCCGAGAGGCACAACATGGAAATGCGGTCGACTGAGGTAGAATCATGCAACTCAGTATTAATCGAGAATGCAGAAGGTGGCACATACGTCTACGCGTGTGTCACAGAGGCGCTTAGGCTTTAAGGTAACAAACGTAGCCCAATGGCACCAAGGCGGATTTGATAAATATAACACCAGCGCCTATTTCATCAATGCGGTCATGGAAGCAGCCTGGGCGGGATGAATCAATCTACTCTCTGGGCATATGGTCGTGCAACAATCCGACAGAGTCCATGTGCTGGATAGTTGCCTCCGCGGCGGGACTCAAGGGCGGGCACGAGAGGACGAGGTTCACCTGGGTTAATTGCGCAAAGGAAGGAGCATTGGGAGGACGAAGATGGGGATCCCACCGCGACTCGAGCATCCGGACGAGATCATCTCCGTCCGCAGTCAACCTATGGCTGGATTCGATCCAAAGGCACGTTAGGCGCGGTAGGAGGACGGACGATTGCGGAGGAGAATACGTGAGCGCGTTAATGATACTCTGGTCAGTGAACTCGTGAAGGCTCAAATCCTCGATAGTGGGATTCGATTCGAGGATGCGGACGACCACCGCGGCGTCGAGGATGATATTGCGGAGGGAGAGAGAGGTGAGAGTGAAGTGGGAGCGCTCCTGGAGGGCAAACAAGGCGTCCTCGGGCCAGCCGTAGATATCAACCGTCAAGTCCCGAAGGTTTGGAAATGAGAAGGCTTTGAAAAACACGGACGATGGTTCGGCGGTGGAGGAGCTGACGAGCAGGACCGTCAGTCTCCATAGTTTTGGGAGGGTGCAGATAGGGAGATCGTCGTCGCTGTCTTGCTCGTGGAGAAGATCCTCTAAAAAGCAGTCGCGCAAGTTGGTGCAGCGAGCTAATATCGTCCGGGCAACCAAAAAATCGAGCTGGATGGACATGACCAAGCGGGTCAGTTGCGACCAAGGAAAAAGTGGCGCGAAATCGGCGGAGGAATTGGCGTAATATGCGAACAACTTCAGTTCCCGTAGACGTTGGGATGACCTGAAGAACTCCAAAACCGCGGCGACGGAGGGTTGCCAGTCCTCTCTAACGGAGAGAGATAAGTCTAGAGTGCGTAGACGTGGAAGATTGGGGGTGGAGAGGGAGAGAATCGCGGGGAAAGTGCGGATGTCAAGGCCGAGTTCCAGGGATTCGACCCGGTCGCGGAATTGGGGAAGAGCGACCAACGCCGGTAGAACACTGTGCGTCAGCTTCGTGTCGTCGATATCCCTGCTGGAGGTCCTGATCTCTACTACGAGCCAATGAGGATGCGATCTATTGACCAAGTCCGCAATTAAAGGTACTTTCCCCATGGGATATGCTGATGGAGAACGGAGCGAAAGACGATCCCAGAGGCGAGGGGTGGTGATCGCCACGTGGCGCCAGAGAGAGCAAACGTGGGTTAAAAGAATGGGCGCCGTTCGTGGATTGTCGATGGAGTAATCAAACATATTGAGGAATCTGCTTTGCGCGACGCAGATTTTGAAGATCTCCGCCAGGATCTCGGTGGGAAGGTGCCGTAGGGGTGATATTACGGCGTTTAGAAGCGCGATCTCTCGATGTGCTTGTTGGTGGCGAAAAAGGATATCCCGTAGCGCATTGTCAGCAGCGGCATATTGGTAGCTCAAATCCAATGCGGTTTGCTGGCGTTCCAAAATAAGCTGTCGGACGTGATGCCTCTGCCGCTCGGTCGGCGGCAAATTCGTGGACAACAGCTCGCTAGTGAGACTATCCATGCAGTCTGGTTCAGAAATGAGCGTCGAGATGCAGAATGTACAGAAGAACGCGCCTGTCGAGATACCTTCTAGACTGCGTGTGGCAAAAGGCGACTCGGAGGAGGAAGAAAAACAGAGATCGTGACTTGTCGTGGTATTGATCCACGTGCCGACGGTGACCGGCCCGGGATCCGAGATCGTAAAAATCTTGGAAAAAATGTACTAGTAGTGGGAACAAAAAATTTCCAATAAACCATGTTATGGAGACAAAACACGGTACACCCTGGTCATTGTTCACTTTCGGATGGAAACCTGTTGGATTTCGAGGAAGCAGTGAACAAGTTGTAAACGCGCGGGGAATTCATTCAAACATGTACAGAATATATACTGTGAAAAGGCTGTAAAGAGCTGTAAAGAGCTATGGAAGGAATGCTGAAAATGGCGAGCTGTAAAGAATGCTGTAGAACCAAGCTGTTGAAGTGGGCAGTGCATGCACAGCAGTTGTACTTCCAACAAAATCTACTTCTCACTTTCCGTTCTCCAAGACTCCAAGGAACGAGTGGCAACGTACTAGAGGAACAGACCTGTAATAATTTTCATCGGAAATTCCATTCTATGACAGGGTTGGTTGTCGCGGGGACTGGGCAATGTTTACGGATGTCGATGTTGCCTCGATTCTAAGTTATACAACATCACGAATTCATTCATTCATTTACGGCAGTTGAATGCCTAATACCCTGTCAACACATCAACCCGCTCTCCTTGCCGTTCCCTCTATATCGCCGCCTTCGCCCTCGCCTCCTCAATCACCTCCGCCAGCCGCCGGCACGCCTCCTCCGCCCTATCCTCCTCAATATTACTAAAACTCACGCGCATAAACGGTGTCGGGCCACCGAGAGGCATAAACGCCGTCCCGGGCACCGCCAGCACGCCCTTCGCCACCGCGCTCCTGGAGAGCTCCCAGGAGTCCGCGTCACTGCCGTCGGGGTTCACCAGTAACTATGCATGTGCACAGGCGGATTTGAGTTGTGCGCGTTCTAGGAGAGAGAGAGAGAGATAAAGACGCACTTTGATGTAGAGGAACATCCCCGCGACGGGCGTCGTCCACTCTGCGAGCCCCGTGAGGTGCTTCCGTGCGACGAGCTCGAATGCATCCCGACGCGCGCGATATACGTCCGCGACGCCGGCACAGTGCGCTTTGAAGCCGTCTGGCCCCCATCGCGAGAGGAGCGTGTACGCCATGATTTGAGTGAGGGTCGACGGCTGGAGGCTGGGTGGATTCAATAAATTTGAACGATTATTGATTGGTAATGAAAAAAAAATGGAATCGGTTGTGGATAAAGACGCAAACGTACTTGGTGTTCGAGGTGATCATGTTTACCGCCCCAGATAGGACAGGTGATGCGGTCATCCACCCGAGACGCATACCGCTACTGAGCACCTTACTGAACGAGTCGAATCTTCACATGCGGGGTTCAGAATTTTAGAAATCTCGCTAGCCATCAGCATCCTGAGGTTGAGATAGACACACCGCACAACGCGCCCCATCTCCCCGTTCACCTCCGGCTCAAGCGCAAAATAACTCCGCGCCTGCTGGCCTGCGGGACCGTAATACAAAAACGCGTAGGCGTCGTCTTCGAGGACGAGGATGTTGTACTTTTTAGCGAGTTTCAACCTATGTTCGTTAACATCGTCAGTAGCGTCCCCCGACAAATACATGGGTGCACTACGTACACCTCGATTTTGCGGTGCTCGGGGATGGAGGCACCCGTGGGGTTGCTTCCTGACGGAATAGTATACAGGAATTTGGGAGGGCGTTTTCCGGGGTGGGTACTTTCCCAGTTGGACAAGACGGACTCGAGGCTCGCGGGGTTGAGGCCTTGCGAGTCAGAGTGGACCTCTGATAGTGAATAGCGTCGATAAATAAGAGGGAGGCTGCTATCGTGAGAAGCGGAAACGAACCGACAAGAGTGCAAGGAAGAGCCGCAAGGAAACCGAGGGTGCCGCTGAACCACATCATGATAATCAGTTTACCCCGTCAGAGCAAGGAAAAAAAGGGGAGTATACGGATATGCCGGTGTCTCAACGAGCACGAAGTCGCCGTCGTCTACGAGCATCTCACACGCCTGTGTGCCTGATGTCAGCGGTGCTTCTGATGGCGGTGGGGTTTACACGCCTTGGCCATGAGGTCCTGGCTGCCCGAACCCACGGTAACATTCCAAGTGCCGTCCGGTGTGCGCTTGTGCACATGCGTTTGAAACCCCTCCAGCCACTACAACAATGTGCGCCCCGTTAGAGCTACGTAGAGCGCATGGTTTCCAACCTACGTTTATGAGCCGCGTCACGCCCGGTGTGAGACCGTATCTGAGTTTATTTTGCGATCAAGGTGAAGTCTAATCGGAAGATAGAACGTACTGTAAAGCTTCGTCGAGCTCATCACCGCCTAATGTGATGCTAAATGGATCGTCGCCCCCAGACGACGCTGGCAAGCCCGCAAGTCCGGGCTTCAACTTCATCGTTATGGATTCGAACGGAAAGGTAGATGGATTCGGTCTTCCTATATTTCCGAGTGAGGTCCGTATTAATTTGAGCATAAAAACACACCAGCCAAAAGCGAAATCATCCCGGGAATGTTTTCCAGCGGGAACAGACCCCGAACTGCGATACACTCAGATAAGTTGCTATATTGTTCACGGGGAGCCCTCACTTCCGCAGGACTTCCATAGCCGTGATTTGGCCGATAAGAAGGGGGCGATGTCGACGGCGGTGGTGGTGGTGGTAGACATGAAGACAGAATAAAGTGACTCAATTACTCAGCCTTTTAAGTTCTTGGCCAACATTGATAGGCGTCGTACGACTCGTAATCAGAAGATCCGCGTTATCAATCACCCGGCGGCGTCGTCATTTACGTCACGCCGCAACTCAAGGCGGGCAATTGGTGTACCATTTCATCGGGGAAATGCCCGGCTCTTCAAAAATGGTTTCCGTGAAGCCACTTTTTTTCGGACGAGAACCGGAAAAGTGGTAGGTAGGTAGTGGGAACCCTGTTTTCGTCGGATCAACAAAACCGGCTCCGATGAAAAGTGGACTGGATGGTTGAAACCATACAAAGCTTGAAACAACGCTCGAAATTATTGAGTGTTCGTATGTACCGTAGGTCATTGAATGTATGTTTGATCATTGTTGTCGATATGGCTCAAATTTCCTCTTTTTTTTATTTCCCCTATGACGTTGGTATCATTATCTCGATAGCGCTCAAACGGCAAACGGTTCAAGTTTCAAGCCAGACGTCGGATATCGTCGGGCACGGGTCAAGTCACGGTTTGCGCGGTAATCTTTCTAACGTATAACAGCGACATGACTCAAGATCCCAAGGCAATGGGACTCATCCGGCCCAACCAATTTCTGACCTAGCGTAAACCAGACTTTATACCGTGTACTACTACTAGAGATGACGGGTGCTCTCGTATTTTCTTGCCGAGTGAGCAGTTACGCGGGAGATAATTGGGGAGATGCCAACCAAATGTCGGGCCAATTGGAGCTCCGACAAGCCTGGAGGGACCATTGTCAACTTACCAATAGTCGAGAGTGTAAGACTGCTAGTGATCAATTACGCAGGAGATACTTGGGGAGATGCCAACCAAATGTCGGGCAAATCGGAGCTCGGACAAGCCTGGACGAACCTTGTCAATTTACCAATAGTCAAGAGTGTAAGATCCAGGACAAAAGAAAGTGAAAAAATAAGCTATAAGCCCCCACACCACCCAATCCCCAAGCGTTAAATAACTCTTCCTAAGAAATTACAATTTCGCTTCGGCCGTCGACATTCAGGAATCAATTCAGCCAGCTCTTTGGATCCCGAGGAATCAGTTGAAGTTGGAACGAGTTTGAACTTTAGGGGAAAATGAGAAGAATATTCGACACGAAGTTGGAACAACGACCCGTTATAATGGGGGTACAGACCCACGCATATATATAATACTGACAATACACTACATGCATGGAACGCATGTGGTCCAATGTGTCAGCCCGGTTGACAAAGAACCTTAGGGGGGCTTTGTGTGACTGAGCCCATGTTAGTATTGTGGACCACATGCGTTCCAGGCATGTAACGTATACATGCGTACTATTTAAGCCACGGATGTGTCCATGCACCTTGATGCGGAATTATTCATTCTCCTGCCTGCATTTCGAACTCGACCACTCCGGGAAATAAAGAATAGGGTCGTTCACAGTAGCCCTTTTTCCGCTCCTTTTTCACTCCCTTTTTGTTTCCCTTTTGGCCCCCCAGTTTTATACTCTTGATTGTTCTCTTCAAGTTTTCCTGCTCTTAACTCTATGTTATGAGGTCAACACACAAACCTTTCCTACTATCTCGTAAGTAGTACCAATGAATCGTCGGATGTGATGTAGCAGGTCACATCGGATCGATATCAAATGTCCGGAGGGACGGGCCGTTGGCGCGTGCCGGACGTTGAAGTTGAATTTACTACGAGGATTATGACAAGAGATAGTTTCACAGTAGCCCTTTTTCCTTCCCTTTTTGGCCTCCTTTTTCACTCAATCTCCGTTGATTCTGGACTTATGGTTGATTTTTCCCCCCTTTTCAAACCTTTGTACATGCAAAAATTGTAAGGAAAAAAAACGGGCCAAAAACGAAGCAAACTCGAGAAGTGAGAAAAAAGGGAGAGAAAAAGGAGCGACCCTAATACGTGCACATATCACAGCTATGGGCTGGCAAATTTGAGCTCAGCTGAAGCCTTACCATGCACCAAAGAAATGAAAAGGAAGAGTTTTGCGACATTTTCCCGCACACCAAATCGCATGCCAATACGGGTTCCACTTCTGGTTCCATCATCGGGAGGTTCATATTGGGGACCGGCACGGCCGTTGATTGATCTGGCATGTTTACCGATGTTTGTTCTCGAATCAAATCCGAGTTTACAAGTTCCTTCCAGTATCTTGTTCCTTGCACATCCTACTGATTTTTTATGGCTCACAAAAATGTTTGTAACGCTCATAAGTATATGGCCTCCAACTTGAAATGTCCGAAAGTGGATAGTCTCTGATAATATCGAGGGTTTCAGTCATTGAATACCATATTTACAAGGCCATGGAGTATTTTATGCTGCCCCGATAGTCCAGAACTGTTGAAATAGTCTCTCTGATATATTATATATCCAGGTTCCACTACTTCTACAATCACGTAACGGGAAAATCCCTCTCCGGCCGGTTTTTCTGATAAATCACATTATATTTAGGGTAGAATGCCTATTTGAGGGCATGAATATGTAGTATGTGCATATCTGAGTGTTTTGACAAAATTGCATGGCTAAAGAGTGCAAATTGAACCTAAACTCACCTGAACTTGGTTGAACAATCGACGTGTCACGGAGGCGTGACATTAGTCACAGTTCGAGCCTGTTTGCCCAGTTCAAGCAATTGACAGGTATTCGTACATATTACGCTTAACGATCATGTTTATAATGCTCATAAACACACTTCCAGGTCATAAAACTGTGTTTTTTGGTTGGTCCTTCCATCCCCAAATCCAATTTTACAGAAATCTGGTAAAAAGGTTATAACTTCCTGAGGTCTTGATAGTTTGCCTCGGTCCTGCAGACGATTTAGATTTCAGAATATCACCCTACGACGATACGAAGCCGTTTCTCTGATTTTCGTCTTATCTGGCGTGCGGGTATCCAATTAATCCATGGATCTTGTCCTATTGAATGGGTTAAACGAAAATTTCCAAAAGGGCTTCGTAGCTCCATTCTAAGGCTTATTTGAATGTGGGTTTTTCTTTTGTCGAGGACGCCAATGTGCAAGGATGAATAGTTATAACCAGTTGAAAGTTGGAACCGGCCGGCAGTGCCAACCAAACAGGTACAAAGCTGCCGCATCAATCAACGGCCGTGCCGGTCCCCAATCATATCTTCGCTCGAGTCTGAACATTCCGAAAATATTTGAGGGTATATAGAGGATGTATATGTACTGAGGAAACGATGCCGAGAGGAATCTGGGCAAAGGATAGAAAGTTATTGTATACGATAGACACCGTGGCCCACACATGGGGGGGCAAAAATATCTCGCCGGGCCGGTGACCCGCACGGGCCGAGACGCGTATTGATCTCATGATATCTTAGTGACGGTGACAGTCACGATCTCATCTCAAGCCGTCTCGCAGTTACACAATCTAGGGAGAGGATTTTTTCATTAGATGCGCTTTGATTTTAAGTCTGACCACCACGACTAACCAGGAGCCGAGCTAAAGCCTAAAGAACGGAGAGTTTCCCTAGCGAGTGAATTTACCGCCCTGCGCTGACCGAGCTACAGAGGCATCACGTCCGAGAGCTCAGTTTGGACGCTAACCGCTGGCGCACTGCCCCTGCCCTGTATTTGGGTCGCCGACATCTTGTACCGATGTTGGGCCACGGGACATCCTTTTTCGCCACCAATAAGCACAAGCGCTTGTCTTAATGTCACCCATACGACACCTTCCGGCGGAGTCCTGGCGGAGATATTCAATTTCTGCGTCGCGCAAAACAAATCTCCTTGTGCTCGGTGCTTCCACGAGCGCACTGATGCCCAAGGCATCGGGGTTATATCTACTCTGCTTGGTTACTCTGCTTGGTGTTAAGCGACCTTAAGCTCTGTGGAACACGCGTATGTACGTATGTCCATCCTTATGCGTTCCCGATTAACCCTAGTGTCATTTACCCCCAGTCGGCCGCATCTTGGTTCTATTTTCTCGGTGCGCTCGATTGCGTGGGTGCCGACATTCCACTCCGGGTTATTCTCTTCGCATCGGCTATGTATGGCACAGGCATATCTTCCCCACTTCTTCCGCGCTTCCCCGGATGGCATCGAACATGTGGTTCGCACACATTTCGGCATCGAAACATTGTACAAGATAAGACGGTGTTCCCCGCATTTGGATCACTTGATCTTCTATCGCAAGCGCTCGAACAACTCCAGCATGCTGCCGCCGCATAAGTCGGCCTATCTTCAAAATGAGTCTCGGCCGTCGCCAGGGATAATTTATAAATGCAACTTCCGGCCGAATCTTCCTCTTTCAGCCGGCTGTGAGGGTACATTTCAATGAAGAGCCCTCCTGCCTGTTTCATCCCGCTACCGTCGGAAACCTGGAATGAGATTTAATCGGCTGGAATGCAATCACTTCCTTTGCGAGCCAGTATCAGCTGCCCTCTCAGTGCTGACATCGCGGACTGTGGCTCTGCTGACGGATTACCGCTGGTGGCAGATCTGAGATAGGCTCACATTTTGACATATCGCCATCACATTCTCCAGTTTCATTGCTTAATTCGGTGGAACACCTCCTGCGGCGCTCTTCGCCGCCATCGCCGGGGTTACTGGTGACCGATTCGATTCGATCGAGCAACGGGGAGGGCGCCTCTCTCCGATTGGATGATTTGCTGACTCGGGAACCTCATTCCAACGTGTGCTCTCCTTGCCGATAAACTCCTTTATATGCGCTATCACTTCCGTCCCCCCCTGCTATACAGTAAATATGGCGTGATCCGTAACTCGGACCCACAAGGACCTACCATGCGGGGATGAATACCACGCTGTTGCAGAGCAGGTACTTTCCTCGAATTACCTGGGCGCATCCTTTCTCCACAGCGTCCTCGGTTATCGAGCCTTCCGATAATTTTAGCGCAATTTTTAGCGGTACCGGTATAAGTTTTCGGATTCAATTGCAAGGGGGTGCCATGAAAACAGGTTGTTTTCATGGCACCCTCTCGCGATTGAAAACTGATGTTCAGTCCCAGGCATAGTAATTCATAGTAACATCATGGTTGCCGCCGGCCTACACGCCACAGCAGAACAACAGTGACGTTGCCCTACGCCGAAGTAGCAAGCGGGGAAGACGCAGTGACCCGGCCTGACATTTGCTTCCCTTTGGCGCCTATCGCGGGACACATAGGATCAGGGTGTCTGTTTATATTTTTATCTATCGCCGCATTACCCTCTTCATCTTCATCTCGTCCTTGAGGCTACCTCCATGCCTTCGCCATACCGGTCGATCCGGAGAGCCTCCCGTCTCAGCTACATCTCATCTTCCATGCGTCTCTGTAGAGATGGCCTCATGGCAACAAAGCCACGGACCCTTATCTCCAGTGCTGTGCAATACAATCGTTTCATTAAACGATTGGCCCCCATGTCTTCCCCGACGACCTATCTTCTCTCCAGATCTTCCCGCTGAACATGATGCCGATTGGATGGGTATTATTGTGACATATCAGGCTTCCGAGAGTATTTGCAAGAGTATAAATACGGGTGCGTCGTCTGAGTCAATTGAAACTGCTGAGTCTTCCACTCATACCTCTCTTCTCTCCGTGCTACCTCCCCCAGAATCCAATCCGCACGATGGCGGCCAGTCCGCAGTGGAGCTATGTGCGTCTGCCGACGTTTTAGCTCTCTCCCCGACTGACCTTAAATTGCATAGAGGGCTAGCGACAGCCGCGATGCCCATCGTACGGTAAGAGCAATTGGTCGCCTGAGTGAATATCGTCTATTCTCACACTCTTCGCAGACTCTCAGTATTCAGAGTGTAGTACGCGCACATGAAGTATCGACCCGTATGAGCCCTGATCAAAATCCTTGCAGCCGCGACACGTCGCGCACCGTCATCATGTAACGTGTTCTGATGTTGAGCTTGAACAGTTACTGACATTTCTGTAGGTGTCGATTCGATCTCTTCCTCAGGTACCTCCCAGATTCACGTACAACTATCGAAGTTCTAATTGTCCAACTCCGTTTGCTTCGCAAAAGATGCAGGTGCGCGACACCATACTCCGAGCTCTCCACGCTGTTCACTCGTTCGTCGAAGTGCCCACCCGCCCCTCGCATTCCACTCGTCAACCTCCCCGGACATCCCTTCTACTTGCGTCCGCTTACGCCAGAGTCGCTTTTTCCGATCAATTTATCACAGCTCGGCCTTTCCTCGGTGCAGACAAATCTTCTGTCAGATCTGCTTCCGGCCTTCACCACGATTTCCGTTCACGACGCGTCGAATCGGGTTTTGTGCAGTATCCAAACCGGGTCCGACGTGATGACCACTGCGGACTTCGCTGAGTTCCTCCAGCACCTCGTCCGCAACCCTCTGCCCTCCTACGCCGATCTATCCCCCGTCGTCCGGGAATCGGTCAAACTGAATTTCATATCCAGGCACGGGTGGCAGGGCCACGAGCAGTGGGACCGCTTCGTGAGAGGGACACCGCGATTCGGCGTCCCAACGGGATTGGATCTCCTTCTCGGCAACACCGTCCTGTGGATGCTTGATCTAGACGCCCGCGGCGTGTGGATCGCCACGGTCGATGTTCCGCGGGCAGCGTACTATACCTAGCATACGACCACTCATCGCCCGTCCTTGGCCCGTCCATCCCCATTCGTACCAGCAAATCCCATCTATCACTTTCCCTCGCCCACACATATCATCCCATCCAAATGTATTACCACCGTGTACACATGTGCCTCCAATACTGTCTTCGTCCACCATCGAAATCATTGCCCGCGAAAACGCCTCCGGATGCGTTTTCGAGCCCCTTGACTTCCTTCCTAGAATCTTCTATCCCACAGCAGCCCCATCATATCACAGAGACACTGCCTTGTATCGCTTCCCACTCATCTACATATCCCCCACCGCATGATCATTATACCCTTATGTCCCGCAATCTATGTATTATCCATGCGCACGATACGCACAGTGACATATGCTTCGATATGACTTTCATATCGCCACAGCGCCCGTTTCCTCTGCTCCGTCAACCAGGGAATCAGCGGAGCCAAAACCAGTATGACAAGAATCTGTTGATCACAGACAAAGGCCCAGCCCCCCTAAAAACACCGCGGCGACCGTTACCTCTCAACCTACCAGCCCGATATGGCATAATTGAAACTTCCCGATCCGGGAGAGTCTCTAAAATGAACTTCCCTTCTTTCCTGAAAGTGGGAGGATCTTCAAGATTCTGGGCGCCGACGGCGGGGATCAAGGCCGAATCCTATTCGCTGGCGGGAGGCATTTACTTTATTTTGCTATTGGTCGAGGTCTCCGATGATGAGATATGCTGCGGACTCGGGCCCCGGGGATTAGTGCCACCCCGCCGGGTACATTTCTAGAGCAGACAGGCCTTCGTTCGAATATCCTAACATCTCGGATCGCGCCCCGGGCCCAGAACGGGCAAGGATTTTTGAAACGAAGTTTCGAATTTGGTTTCACCCGCCCCCGATTGTGCAATCAATTATTTCTCTGACCTCCTCGAAAATTGACCGATGGTCATAATCAGCAATTACGCGGGAGAGTAGTTGGTATTTGGAAGTAGAAACCTCGTTTGAAAAAGGTTCATTGGACCAATGTTCCCTGTTTAAATTCTCGCGCTCACAGTTTCTACGGTCATTTAAAGGCCCTTTGCTGGGAGCGAGTCTCGGTGCATACCACCGTCATCCTGGAATCGACATGAAAAAAAATACACAAGCACCCCACTTCGGGATCCGCATTTTATTCTACATCTGACAAATAATCCCATCGGTCGATGTCTCCTCATCCAATTCGTTTCTGTGCAAGCCCTGTTCCTGATCACTGACCGGGCCATTCTCCTTCCGAGTGTCAACAGACCCTGTCTGTATGGACGTTTGTCTCGTCGTGCTCCTGCATATGATCTGAGTTCCAGCATTGCTAGACGACGTCGGGCACTCGCGCTTGCGGAGCGAGCGCAGCGCGCGCAGGAAAGACTGTATGTATTTGCACTCGGTGTTTGTTCCTCATTCCAAAGATAAGACTACGTACGGGATCGGTGGCGGCAAGGCAGGCATATAGGAATGCGCGGAGAATGAATAAACAGAGGCCTGTTTGGTTAATTAGCGGGACGGCTGGGGAGGTGGCCTGTATGCCTACTCAGTAGGTTCAGTCTCCCACTCTGAAGGCATCGTGAGGAAGAAAGCGGGAGATATGAGAAGTGCAACGCACCAGCTCGGTTTTCTCGGCATTTATGGTCTCCAAATTCAACACGCACGAGAGGAAGTTGAGGATGCAAGACAAAAGAGGGTAGAGGCCTGCCGTCGTATGAGCAAAGGGAAGTGCAAAGGAAAACTAAACGGACCAATACGCATTATAATACCGCGATATTGCATGATCGGTGCCACGGATTGCGAGTGTGATTGTGAAGTCAATACACTACTTGACCGAGCGTAGCTCGTACGCCGCTATACCAGTTGGTTCAGTCAATGAATCAATTCAAGATGAACGCGGCTAACCTGGACCCTGATCATGAACAGCACAAGGCTCAGGAACAGGACGACCTCCAATGATGCCATAGCAAGGATCCAAGATGATTGGACGCCGATCTGCCAGTGTAGTTGTGTTACAGGGTTGGGGTTATCAAACCAACAAAGCTCATATAAGACGTGGTATCCGAATTGCCCGGCAGCGAGTGGTGTTATGGCACAGACCGCAACAAGTAAGAGGGACCCAGTGAGATAGTATTTTTCCATCGTTCGGCCGTCGATGCCGTTGACGAGAACCAAACTAGAGAGAGATGCGTGAATATTGATGCAGACAATATATGCGGGGTGGCATGTGCTCACTGAAGATTGAGCGCCATGCAGAAGAACATGCAGGCAGAGAAAAGGAGCACAACCTGTCGAAAGTCAGCCACTTTCTATTTTCTTGCCCGCAAACACGCACCTGGGTCAAGAATCCTAAAAATGTACATCCCGCGCCCGGACCGAGTCCACGAAAGAAAAACATCGTGTCGAAAATAAGACTTGTGCAAGTAAGACAGGGGAACTTGCAACAGTAGGGGACGTCAACGCACTTGGATATCATCGCGTATACAAGCAACCGAAAACTGACACGGTTGAGGTGCCCTCGGGAAGTGGGATTCCAGGCGGTATATCCAAAAGCGAGTAACAGACACACTACGAAGACCAATCCTGGAATAGTGAGCCCAAGGATGAGTTGCCTGGGACATCGAATATCAGTCGCTGTAATCAAGACTTGGCTAAATGTGTACTCGAGATGATAGTCGATATAGACGGGGGTGAGCGGTTTGTGGCTCGACATGATGATGGGGAGGAGGAAGATCTAGAGAAACGCTTCCATTGCCAAGAATCGCGGGTATAAAGATTTCCGCACTGAGACATCCTCAAATGTGAGACTTAGGATCCGCTTACCGCCCTGGGGGAGCCGAGGGGGTGATCCTGAATGACTCGGCTTGAATAGCCCTTCCAAAGCGACAACTTTACGCACTATGTAACTTATGTGACCCGAAAGGATTAGAATATTTATTTTCAGAGGCTAAGTGCACCTCAGATATATAAGGTACGTCCTGAGCGCCTCAGTGCGTGCAGAACGTCATCCTGATTGATCGTCGTCCTTTATTCGGAGGGAGAATAGTGTCAATAGTGATCCATAAAGGACACGCGCTTTCAACCGCGTACCTGTATCCATGCGTTGTGTGCAGAACCGTATCCCTCACCAACGCCTCCATGTAGGGATACAGACATCCACGGGTCTCTGCATACATGAGACCCGAGATGCGTTTAACCCCTCCCCTTCGGGCGAGGCGTCTCAATGTGGGTTTGGTGCTACCTTCACAACGAACGGGGAGTTCAGTTGAGCGTTGGGCGTCAGAGCGAGCTGAGACGCACCATCCGTTCTGAGCGAGATTCGCAGGATCCTGCGGCTATAACGGCGCCGTGCGGGGGCGGGGAAGGCGGGCGGCGGTTGTATGGGAGCAGGCACCTGCGTGGAAGACATGGGGATTGGTGCTGTGACCAGTCACGGGTGACTAGACCTCGACAATCACCCATCGAAGGCAGCCGAGTCGATGCCGACGGGCTGAACCCGTGATGTCCGGTATCTGTAACGGGGTTGAAAAAAATGGTAGGCGTGATAAGGTTTGGTTGAACTCCTTGCCCTGAACGTGGGACTTCGAACAAACCTCAAATGTAGGAAGCACATCCATCATCGAAACATGAAAAATCGGGGGCTGTACCGTGCTTGATCCTGAGACAGTAAATGTATTAATATCTTCCGAAATATTGGAAGCCCCCGCCACGCATTCTATTTTCAATCAGAAAATCAGCGGAGCTCTAATTGGCGCTCCTTGGATCCCTGGACAAAGCTTCAGTCTCAAGAGAGGTGAGGCGCGCAGCAAGGATGTATTTTATACCTAAAAAAGAACTGTTTTACAGATGGCGGCCGGTTTGTGGAGATTTATCATTTCATTTATAAACCGGGTTTGAAGGTGGACTGGAATCCAATGTGTGGACAAACAAGGGTAGTTGAACTCGACTGCAATTGCTGGTGCAGATAAGCAATCCTCTTACCTGCTCCGGAAAAACTCATGTCCATTACTTGGTGGACAAAGTACTTAATTACATCGGTGCGTAACCTGGGGTCGAGCAAAAAAAGTCCAGAGCTCAGTGGGTCTGGTTCCCCTCACTTGACTTACCTTTATCTCGGTGGCTCACTATATAAATGCGCTCTTGTATTTTCTACGCCACGCGGTTCAGCATTGCATGACCCAAATGCAACAAACGTATGGACTATATTTTTACATGATTTCAAGTCCACCGCTCGTTGGTTGGACGAGCCGATATTGGTTACGGAAGAAGCCTTTACTTCGAGGATAAGAAAGCAAATTCCCTTTTATATTTGACAAACAATTTCATCCGTTTCCTCCGGTTCGCTTCTGAGCAGACCATGCTCTCCATCCGCGCCAGTGCCCGCCTCCTGTCGAGCGTCAACAGACCCACGACGCGTCTCCCTCTCTACTGACGGCTTGCTCTCGGACCCTTCCAAATCCACCTTCGTGCGCGTCGTGCTCGTGATATGGATACCAGCACCGCTGGATACCGTCGGGCGGTCGCGGTCAGGGTCGCGCAACGCGCGCACTGCGCGTAGAAAAGACTGTATGCGATTCTGTTAATGCCTGTTCGTCATTCTCAAGATTCAGATCACGCACAGGGTCGGTAGCAGCGAGGCAGGCGTAAAGAGGTGCGCGGAGGCAGAATATACAGAGGCCTACTCGATATATTAGCAGGTTCGTGGCGAAGGTCGGCCGGTGCGCTCACTCAGTAGGTCCAGTCGCCAATTCTGAAAGCAACGTGAGGAAGAAGGCGGTCAATGTGAGGAGTGCAGCGCACCAGCTCGGTTGGGCTATCAAACGGGATGATATCCAAAATACAGCTGAGGAAGTTGATGAAACACGAGAACAGAGGGTAAAGGCCTGCCATTTTATAAGTGAAGAGCGGTTGGAGACGAATAGTATCGGGCGGACCAATGCGTATGATGATTCCGCGATATTGAACGATCGGTGCCACGGCTTGTAAGCTAGACTGACAAGAGCGGGCGTAGCTCGTGCGCCGCTGTGTATTGATACCGGTTGCCTCAGACAATGAAACTAATTAGGGCAAGACGATGACGAACCTGGACCCTTATCATGAACAGCACAAGGCTCAGGAACAGGACGACCTCCAAGGAAGACATGGCAAGGAACCAAGATGATTGAACGCCGACCACCCAGCGCAGTAGCTCTGCAGGGTCGGGGTTGGTAAACCAGCAAAACCCATAGATGGGGTCGTATCCGAATTGCCCGGCAGCGAGTGCCGGTATGTTGCAAGCCGCAACAAGCAGGAGGGACCCAATCAAATAGTATTTCTCCATCTTTCGACCGTCGATGCCGTTCACCAGAACTAATCTAGAAAGCGACCGTCAATGTCCATGTCGAATAGCTGGGGTTGGCATCGGCTTACTGAAGATTGAGAGCCATGCAGAAGAACATACAGGCAGAGAAAAAGAGCACGACCTATTGAATGTTGTTAGCGGGGGTTTTTTATTATTTTGCCCCGCCACCCCGTTCCCTCCCTGATACGCACATCGCCAAAAAATCCTACGAAGGTACATCCCGCGCTGGGCCCAATCCCACGAACGAAAAACGACGTGTGGAAAATAAGACTTGGCCAGGTGAGACAGGGGACCTACAACGAGGATGGCAACGAACGCACTTGGATATCATCGCGTATACAAGCAATCGAAAACTGACACGGTTGAGGTGCTTCCGGGAAGTGGGATTCCAGGCGGTATATCCAAAAGCGAGTAACAGACACACTACGCAGACCAATCCTGGGATGGTGAGCCCAAGGATGAGTTGCCTGGGGCATCGAATATCAGTCGCTGTAATCAAGACTTGGCTAAATGTGTACTTGAGATGATAGTCGATATATACAGGGGTGTGCAACCTGTGGTTCGACATGGTGATGGAGAGGAAGGACGACGAGGAGGATTAAGTAGGTATTCGTTCTTATTCACCTTAAATCGCGGGTACAAAGATTTCCGCAGTGAGACATTATCAAATGGGAGACGTCCTTCAGTAAATTTTAAATCCTTCAATCCTAGACATCCGCTTACCGTTATGCTGGACAGGTTGGAAGATGCATATCCTTGGAAGGATCACGCCATGATACATGTTCCCGGGCGACGGAATAAGTATGCGATGGGCGCGAGATAGCGTTTCCTAAACGCGCGTGTTATCAGTCGATATCAAGCTTAAACTTGATCGATACTGGTGGACAAGAGCGAACCATATTTGTGCGGCGTGTCTTGACGTCGAATGTCATTATGAATAGAATGGACATGCTAGAAGATATATGCAGCAAGAGAAGAATCCCACAGGATCCGGCTCGCACACAACAAGCCTAGGCCATGTCGAACCAAGACTCGTCGTCGTCGCGAATATGATACCGGAATCCTGAAGGCAATACGTGAGTTGAGAGTTCCGCGACATAAGGAGCTAGTCTTACGATTGACTTTCCCGGTCCGCCGCGCCGTAAGGAATGCATCGGCCAGCGACCAGTAATCCCTCCGCCAGAGCACGCCACGGGCCCAGTCCTCCTTGAAGTTCTCCTGAGAAATTACCACGAATCGGGCGTCTTCTATCAGCGGCGCTGCTTCTACGTCTACGTCTACGTCTCCCATCGACTCCGCTTCCAGGAGCACGACACACGTCAGACGCGCACATAGGCGGAACACGCCACAGAAACCGCTGCATAAACGAGAGTCGCTGAACGCAAAGTGCGTTAGATGAGGAATGAGCGAAAGGGAGGCAGCATGCGAGCAATCGAAGTCTGGGATGCAATCGAGCATCTCGAGGTGCGTAATGTTGCGGAACAATGGCTGGGAAAAGCAGCCGGTGGGATCCCGTCCAAATAAGTCCATAATGTTGACTGCGAGACGGTGAAGAGAGTCCAGGGCGTTGAGTGCGGGGAGGTTCTCAGCGAAGACGGCCCATGCAAAAAGGGTTGTGATGCCAGTGCATGCGTTGAGGACCGAGTTGATCATCATCGCATGGAGTCTACTGGACGGCCATTCCTCCGGCTCGCCGAGGAACAAATGTCTGACGGCTTGGTTGAAGAACTCCGGAGGTTTCTGAACAATTGCTTTCAGGAAGGTTTTGAAGGTAAATCTAGGAAAGCCTTCCACTGGCGGCGCCTCGCCGTCGGAGAGGAAAACGAGTCGGTATAAGATTGGTTCAACCCTGGTTACCATGAGATGTCAATCTAATGAAATGGGGAAAATTTACCAGATTTTAACGCGCTGTGCCACCAGCATAAGATTTAAAATCGCTATGGGCCGGGACAGAGCCGAGATTTCAAAGATGGCGTGCTCCAGCTCCGGTGGAAGCCTGGGATCTGTCTCTGGTACGGGTGAAACCATAGATTTGGCTGCTTCACGGGAGTCTATATCCGTATGGATCAGCGTAGAAATGAAGCAAAGAACGAGATCGAAAAATCGATGGAGATGGGGAGGAGGAAAGAACGTATGTCACGCGCCGTAACGCTCATCTGATGTGATTCGCATTAGGCACCTCGGCAATCCGCCGAAAAGGTTGTTACCAGTCTTGTTTAGCGCATTGTGGAAACTGAATTTATGACTCAATCCATTGTATTTTAGTGAATGAATGCACAAGATGTGCGATTACAACGCTGATGAAATAAAACCGAAGGGGCCTCCCGAAAAAAGTTTAGAAATGTCCACTGAGCGATCCATTCATGGTCATTTGTCTCCTTACGCGGGGTGTCCTTGTGGAATTTGAACGATAATCCGGGACCTGCAGGTCCCGAGTTAAGATTTCAGTTATGGTGGGAGCATAGACGTTGATTTTGTACAGGAGACTCTCGTCCCCATCCGCATTGTGTCCTTGGAGGATGCCGGCCGGGCCTGACTGCAACGAGCAAAGCGAAAGCCGTGAAATCCCGTCGCGCTGCAAGTTCGTTGCAATCCATCTTGCCTGATTTACGATAAGTCTTGTCGAGGAAATCGGTCTTGTTGAGTCCGAATGTGGCTTTCTGTCATGTCGTTGGCGGCAAATTCTTCGAGATTTTACTCTGTTGCGTTTCCCAAATCCACATTGCTTTCCATAAGGATAATGCGCCGAGAGAATGACCCACCGTCGACATCGTGATATATGACCAGATCCTCTGGGTTCACTGGATGGATTGTCCATGGAACCACCCGTGCATGGAACCACCATCTGGAGCGACTGCCGCAGAGCCGCGAGGTTCCCCTCAATTCTGCTAGGAACTTTTCACTTAGCAGAAGAAGAGAAAGCAATGTAAACATTGCGGCTCCAGCAATGAATCAGATTCATGGCTTGGCCCATGACCCCGCTGATCCGAGCGCTGAGTTCCAGGAGGAAGCAAGCGGGGAGAAACCGAGGAGATACGAGCGCCTCGTTTGAGCATATTGCCCGCTGCCAACGAAAAGTATGCGACAGTCGAAATGTCCGTGTTGCGGTTGGGCGCAAGCTACGTTCTTATCGATTGTCGTTGCACAATGGATAGGGTTTGCCATGAATCGATTGCGTTTGGCTGGTCCCAATCGGTTCGGGTAAAAGGAAACGCGAGAAAATCTGTCAGGAATGAGCTGAACAAAGGAAGCAAGTCGCGATGAGGAATGAACCGGCAGCAGGAGGTAAAGCATGGCAGTTCCGGACATGACATGCACAGACCTCAGGAGAAAAGCATAATCATGCTCAACAAGCTCGGACGAATCTGCACTTCAAGTCGGACGGAATAAGTATGCAGTGGGCGCGTGAGATGGTGTTTCTCAAATGCGTGTCATCAGCCGAAATGAAGCTAAAACTTGATCGATACTGGTGGACAAGGGCGAACCATGTTTGTGCGGCGTGTCTTGAGGCCGAATGTCATTACAAAGAGAATAGAAATGCTAGAAGATATGGATGCAGCAAGAGAAGAATCCCTCAAGATCCGGCTCGGACACAACAGAGGGTGCAAAAAGATGCGTCAAACCAAGCCTAGGCAATGTTGAACCACGACTCGTCATCGTCGCGGATATAATAATGCGACCCTGGAGGGATATGTGAATAGATAGTCCCGCAATATGGCGAAATAGATTTACGATCGACTTTTCCGGTCTGTCGCGCCGTAAGGAATGCGTCAGCCAGCGCCCAGTAATCCCTTCCCCCGGACGCACGATGGAGCCAATCCACCTTGAAATCCAGCTGATAAATTACCACAAATATAACATCTTCCAGCAATGGCCCTGCTGCTCTTATGTCTCCGCTATCCATCGGATCCACTAGCAAGAGCACGATACACGCCAGGTGCGCACATGAGTGGAGCACGTCGCATAAACCGCCGCAAAGAATGGATTCGCCAAATGCAAAATGCGTGAGATGAGGAATGAGCGAAAGGGAGGCCGCAGCGTCGGGTAAGTGTTCAGATGGGAAATCCAACAGTTCGAGGTGCGTGATGTTGTAGAACAGAGGCTGGACGAAGCAGCCTGTTGGATTTGGTCCAAATAAGTCTACAATGTTGACTGCAAGATGGCGAAGAGAATCAAGGGCGTTGAGTGCCGAGAGGTGCCCAGCGAGTCCGGATAATGCAAAAAGGCTCGCAATCCCAGTGCATGCGGCGAGAATCGAGTCCAGCGTCCTCACTTCCTCCGGGTCATAAAGGAACAAATATCTAACGGCATACTTGAAGAACTCGGGAGGTTTACGGTCAATTACTTGAAGGAAGGTTTCAGAGGTAAATCTGGGAAAGCCTTCCACTGGCGGCGCCTCGCCATCGGAGAGGAAAACGATTCGGTATAAGATGGGTTCAACCCTGGTTACCATGAGATGTCAATCTCATGAAATGGGGGAAAATTACCAGATTTTAACACGCTGTGCCACCAACATGAGATTTGGAATCGCTATTGGCCATGAGAGAGCCGAGATTTCAAAGATGGCGTGCTCCAGCTCCGGTGGAAGCCTGGGATCTGTCTCCGGTAAGGGTGAAACCATGGATTTGGTCTCGTCACGGGAGTCTATATCCGTATGGATGAGCGTAGAAATGAAGTAAAGAACGAGATCGAAAAATCCACGGAGATGGCAAGGACGAAAACGATGTCACGCACCGTAACGTCTCATCTGATGTGACTCGCTTTCGGCACCGCGGCATTGGCTCGGTTCGCCGCAGCGGCAAAGCAACGGCGTAAAGGTTGTTACCAATCTTGTTCAGCACTTTGAATCTTACGCTTTGTCCTCACTGTAAGACTCAGATCCGGTTTATTTCCTCCGGTTTCCAACCCGGTAGTGACAGGTTCAAGGGGGTCCAAAGATAAGAAAAATTGATATCACCTACAAATTTTTTTTTTGAGAGGGTAGGCGACACCCTCCCCCCCTCACAGCCACCTGATGCTATCAAATTCCCTTTTCAGGAGACGGCATTTTCGCACATTTCCGCGCCGGGAGGTGCTACATGAGAGTGGTAGAGTGGTTAATCACCAGAATATTTACAGAGTCTCATAAACAGCTGGCTCATCATATTATATGTGAAGGAATGATTTTGTAAACATTTTTGACTTAGAATAAGTGGCCGTAGTAAGTACTAATACATAGCTAACAATCCAACCAAACTTTACATGCTGTTGGAAGTTTCATCAGGGGTGGGCCGAAAATGCATACAGAAATAAAACTGTTTGAATATGTGGACATTAGTACAGGATGTTCCCAAGGATGGTCTTAGAATATGAGTTGACAGGGCGGCAAGCAAATTAAAATCATTTGAGGTACTGTAGAATCATTGATAATCACAGATCGGCACTTTCGGAGACAACGGCAGAGGCGCAAGGGCCGTTTCGGCATCTAATCGGCAGAGCGGGGCAATTGATAAATATGCCATAATAATGATGGCCATATGCCGGCGACTGGCACAACACACAACCTAGGCAGTGTTCATTCATATTTTGCTAGAGAATTGCTAGGGTACGTCCTGAGAGGTATCCCAGATGAGTCCCAGAGGACCAGGACGTACATGGGTTGATATCTGGACCGAAAAAATTTTACCTACAATTTTTTTTTTGGCAGTCAGCCAGACACCCTCCCCCCTACCCCATATGGTAATCTCTTATCTTCGGACCCCCTTGGACAGGTTACAATGACCCAGATTTCGAGGAAAAGTGACCCGGATGTGACCGAGGTTACTCACTAAACGGGTGAAAGTTACATGCTGCAAACGGGTGACTTTGACTTTTTTTATTCTGCTTTTAATTCGATCAGCGGGGCACATTTTCTGCGGCCTTTCCAACCCGTTTTGCGGATGATTCTAGCAACCCGAAGAACAGGTTAACTTCGGTTGATTATACCTCGCTTCGAGGGTCACTTTCACTCGTTTTCATCGAGAGACATTTTTTAAATCGATATATTCAGGTTACTATGGATGAAACGTAACGCCTACCGCGGCCCTCGTTCCGGTTCAATTTTTGCCTGGTGTAATGCATAACAGGCTAACTGTTTCACTGAAAAAAATCCGTCACAAGTCAAAAATCACCCAACTACCCGACTTTTGCGGTAAAGAAAAACGGCTCGTTTCAGGTGTAATGCATAACGGTCCGGGTGTTTCTCGTTTCAACCCAATCGTTTCAGTAACGCTCCAGAAAGTTTTTAACCCATACAGATTGCTACAGTATATACACAGTAGAAAATATGTGTAGGAAGCGGGGGAAGCCCGAGGAAATAACCCAAGACACCTGAAGTTGGTCAGATATTCAATACGAACTGAAGTGAGAGAAATGGACATACTCGGACGGGGACAAGGGATGGTGCCAGCATGGCGTAGATTCGTCGGAGAGTGTTGCGTAGTTCGTGCTGCCATATGAACCAGGAGCGAAGTACTTAAGTAAGGCTGATTTGATAGCCCATCATATCATCAACCATGCCGTGTCTTGCCGTACTCTCTCTAGCTGAATACTCCGTCCGCCAACAACATCCCTAATATACCTGGGAACCTCACCCAACACAAACCTAACCAAACTTAACCACCAAACCTAACCCCCCACGCAAAGCGGATACAGAGTTCTATTGTCGGCAACAGAAGGCACTTGTGATGACACGTCATTGAGAATGTACCGTGTTTGATGCAAACGCGGTACATTTGCTTATCAATCCGGCCCGTTTCATAGAATGTGCCGTGCACTCCGGCTGATGTACCGTGCTTGGAATCTTGCCGGACGTGTTTCGTTCATCCCGAGTACGTGCCTGCCCCATCAAAATTTCAAGTCCCGTCAATTTTCCGCCGTACCTTCTGACTTGTCCTCGTGGTGTGGGATAGGCGCTGATGGAAGCGCTGGGCGCGGGACATGTACGTTGCATTTCCAATTCGATGCATGCTTTCAACGTGGCAGATACCAATATGGTAGGATCTATCCAAAGATGGGGCTCGAAGGAGCGATCTGGTATCAATAGTCCCATGCCTTTACAGCACCTTACACCCACGTTGGCGCCCATCTGACATATATAAGATCGACTTCCTGGCCTTCAAGCTTCTCCACTTTTCTCCGCACAACCATGTCCGAGTTGAAAAGAGTGTGAGTATTCCGGACCTTCTGTCGAGACTGTTGATTTAATTCATAACCATTAATTAGCATCCAGCTTCACAGTAAGCACCTGCCTATGTTGATGCTATCAAACCATCCTTAGTCCTTTTCACAGGCATCTGTGTCACATCCTTGACGAACCCCCATGATGATCTCCTGGGTGACATGAAAATGTTTGCCCACCTCATTATCGAGGATAGGATTTTCCTGCAAACCTTGCCGGTGGCATCGGAGGATGATCAAATGAGTTGGAAACTTGGTTTTAGATGTAACATGTGCGTGTAGTGGCCACTGCTTAAGCTACTTTGGGTTCCCTGACCCTCACTTCTCAGCCCAGCCCATGCTCCTACTTTCTCAGTGGCAATCTTGCGCCAGAGTGAGATGGAGGGAACACGACTTGTTGGCTATGTTGAAATTGGACGAGGTGAAGTCCTCGATTCTGTGGAATCGAGCAGGTGTAAGTGAAACATTGTGTACTCTGAGCATGATCACTGAAGATTACAATGTAGCCTTCCAGCTCCAGCTCAATAAAGTGAATCCCGATGGACCTTCTCTCAACTTCTATACTGTTTTCTCAGTTGCTGAGTTGCCATACCTGGAGGTGGCATCTCATTTAGATCCCATTGGCATGCCAGAACTCACAAGTCAGATTCCCTGCATATTGTCCAAATACCTGCTGAGGCATGTACAGTTGTCTCCGTTAAGAATCAGGGCATAGGAAGTGAGCTGGAGAAGATGTATGAAGACTCCCGCGAGACTCCACTTTCTATGGATACTTTGCGACTTCGGGTGATGCATGAGAGAATTCTGTTGTCCTGCCAAAGCAATGCCAACAGGGCTCAGTGGCTGAATATACTAGGGGATATTTTCCTACAGTCTTACCAGGCATCTGGGACTGTGGAAGACCTGAACCAGGCAGTCTGTTCATACAATGATGCAGTGCGGGATGACCAAGGGTCGGTCCTCTATCTTACAGATCTTGGAAGGTCCCTACTAGATCGCTTTGAACAGCTTGGAAACTTGTTGGATATCAACCGATCAGTTGTGATACTTGAAGTTGCTGTTGCTCTCACTCCAGATGGCCACCCAAACATGCCTTCACAGCTGAGTAACCTGGGGAATTCACTCCTCCACCGCTTCAATCAACTTGGGAGTCTTGATGATCTCAACCAGTCTGTATTGAGATTTGAAGCTGCTGTTGCCCTCACTCCCAATGGCCACCCAGAGATGCCTTCTCAGCTAAGCAATCTCGGGAATTCACTCCTCTCCCGCTTCGAACAGCTTGGTGGTCTGGATGATCTCAACAACTCTGTATTGAGATTTGAAACTGCTGTTGCTCTCACTCCTGATGGCCACCCAGGCATGCCTTCTCAGCTGAGTAACCTCGGGATTTCACTCCTCTCCCGCTTCGAGCAACTTGGTGGTCTGGATGATCTCAACCAGGCAGTATTAAGATTTGAAGCTGCTGTTGCTCTCAATCCTGATGGCCATCCAAACACACCTTCACAGCTGAATAACCTCGGGAATTCACTCCTCACCCGCTTCCAATGGCTTGGTGGTCTTGATGATCTCAACAAGGCTGTATTGAGATTTGAAGCTGCTGTTGCTTTAACTCCCAATGGTCACCTAAACAAGGCTTCTCAACTGAATAACCTTGCGAACTCACTCCTCTGCCGCTTCAAGCAGCTTGGTGGTCTTGATGATCTCAACCAGTCTGTATTGCTATTTGAAGCTGCTGTTGCTCTCACTCCCGATGGCCACCCACACAAGGCTTCCAACCTGAATAATCTCGGGAACTCACTCCTCTCCCGCTTCCGGCGGCTTGGTGGTCTTGATGATCTCAACCAATCTGTATTGCTATTTGAAGCTGCTGCTGCTCTCACTCCTGATGGCCATTCAAACAAGGCTTCCCACCTGAATAATTTCGGAAACTCACTTGTCTCCCGCTTCCAGCGGCTTGGTGGTCTTGATGATCTCAACAAGGCTGTATTGAAATTGGAAGCTGCCATTGCTCTCACTCCCAATGGCCACCCAAACAAGGCTTCCTGTCTGAATAACCTTGCGAACTCACTCCTCTGCCGCTTTAAGCGGCTTGGTAGTCTTGATGATATCAACCAGTCTGTATTGAGATTTGAAGCTGCTGTTGCTCTCACTCCCAATGACCACCCAGGGATGCCTTCTCAGCTAAGCAATCTCGGGAACTCACTCCTCCACCGCTTCAAGCGACTTGGTAGTCTTGATGACCTCAACCAGTCTGTATTGAGATTTGAAGCTGCTATTGCGCTCACTCCTGAAGGCCACCCAGACATGCCTTTACAGCTGAGTAACCTGGGGAATTCACTCCTTCACCACTTCAAGCGACTTGGTGGTCTCGATGATCTCAACCAGTCAGTATTGAGATTTGAAACTGCTGTTGCTCTAACTCCTGATGGCCACCCAGACAAGCCTTCACGGCTGGATAACCTTGGAACTTCACTCTCCCACCGCTTTGAGCGAATCGGTGGTCTTGATGATCTCCACCAATCAGTATTGAAATTTGAAGCTGCTGTTGCTCTCACTCCCGATGGCCACCCAGACATGCCTTCACATCTGAGTAACCTGGGGAATTCACTCCTCCACCGCTTCAAGCGACTTGGGAGTCTTGAGGATCTCCACCAGTCTGTACTGAGATTTGAAGCTGCCATTGCTCTCACTCCCAATGACCACCCAAACATGCCTTCACGGCTGAATAACCTCGGGATTTCACTCCTCGACCGCTTCAAGCAACTTGCGAGTCTTGATGACCTCAACCAGTCGGTATTGAGATTGGAAGCTGCTGTTGCTCTCACTCTAAATGGCCACCCAAACATGCCTTCACAGCTGAATAATCTTGGCTTTTCACTGCTCTATCGCTTTGAACAACTTGGTGGTCTTGATGATCTCAACCAGTCTGTATTGAGATTTGAAGCTGCTGTTGCTCTCACACCTGATGGCCACCCAGACAAGCCTTCCCGGCTGGATAACCTTGGGAATTCACTGCACCGACGCTTTGAGCAGCTCGATGATTCTCAAGACTCTCAGAAGGTGCTGCTTTACTACAGTTTGGCTGCATGCTCAGCAACAGGCCCTGCCAGAATCCGATTTCTGGCAGCCAGACGCTGGGCAAGACATGCACATTTTCACCAAGCACCATCTGTGCTCCATGCATATACTACTGCCATTAAACTCCTACCTGAATTGGCATGGCTGGGGCTGTCTATAACTGATCGGCATCATCACCTATCACAGGCTGGGGAACTTGTGAGAGATGCTGCTTCAGCTGCAATTGCAGTGTATGACTACCAGAAGGCAGTGGAATGGCTGGACCAGGGTCGTTCAGTTATCTGGGGTCAGCTTCTTAATCTGCGCACACCAGTTGATGAACTGAGGAAGAGCCATCCTGGCCTTGCTAATCAGCTTGTCTCACTTTCCACTTCATTAGAAATTGCTGGCACCCAGAGTGATGCTGATGCTATCGAACCCCAGTCACTTCAGTTCGTTGCACAGAAATCTCACGCCCTTGCTCTTCAAAGGGATCATGTCCTGCAGAAAATCCGAGAGCTGCCTGAGTTTGAGAGGTTCCTCTTACCAAGGCCAATTTCTGAGCTTTCACTTGCATCAAAAAAGGGCCCTGTTGCAATTGTGAATATCAGTAACTACAGCTGTGATGCTCTGATCCTGATGCCAGACCTTGGAGATCAGGTCATCCATGTTCCACTCCATGACTTTACGCTGCATGAAGCACAATCATTGGCCAAATCTCTGGCATCAATTGTGGGAACTCCCGGACGCAGTGATAGGTTGGATGGCCATCGTGAGGGATATATGGATCCAGATGATATATTTTGTCATATTCTCTCTGAGCTCTGGTTTAAAATTGTTCACCCGGTTTTGAATGCACTTGCAGTTATGGTAAGCTATTTTTATCGAGCCTCCAGTTCTCATCCTAATAATTTCTATAGACTCCAGTGAGCCAAGATTTGGGACGTATATGGTGGTGTCCAACAGGGCCATTGGCATTTCTTCCTCTCCATGCAGCAGGACTGTATTCTGAAGACCAACCATTTGGATCCAGATTATCTGACTTCTTGATTTCATCCTATACACCATCATTAACTGCCTTGGTCCAAGGGTATCGCCCACAATCTGAATCCCAGACCAAACTTCAACTCCTTGCTGTCACTCAACCATTAGCTGATGGACAGTCCTACATCCCTGGTACTCAGGAAGAACTCCAATACATCAAGCAGCACGCCAAGGGAAAAGTCCCTGTTCTGTCATTGGATAACGATATGGCTACAATAGAAAAAGTTCAGAAGGGCATGAAGGATTCCAGATGGGTCCATTTTGCCTGCCACGGTGTGCAGAGCACCTCTCCAACTGAAAGTGCTCTCCTTCTTGCTGGAAGTTCAAGGTTGACGCTCTCAAACATTATCCAACTATCTCTCCCAGATGCGGACCTGGCATTCCTCTCTGCATGTCAAACTGCCACTGGTTCCCAAGAGCTCCAGGATGAGTCTGTTCATATTGCCGCTGGCATGTTACTAGCAGGATACCGAGGTGTCATTGGGACAATGTGGTCTATCATGGACAATGATGCCCCACAAGTTGCCAGTGATGTTTACACCCATCTATTGGAGGCATTACCCCCAGATCCAAAAAGGGCAGCTGAGGCGCTGCATCTCGCTGTTCGGAAGCTTCGAGAGCGGCCTGGAACAAGAAAATCATTTCTACACTGGGTGCCCTTCATACATTTTGGTGTTTAACTTGAATATAACATAACTGTGGAGGATATCAATAGGTGTGGTAGTAGTTTTCTAGTAGTCCCTGTTTCCGTAGGACCTCTTGTGAGTTACAGTCATGATTTGCCTCTATGAGAATTTCACTAAGCCTTATGTATATCTATATTGTGTCTGATTTGGGATGGTCCCATATACAGCGGTTCCAGGGGCAAACTACGAGATCCTGCAAAAGACAGTACAACAACAAGGAGTGTCATCTCAACGACTATCCTTGCCGATTACTCTGTGCCTCATCCTGTGCTTCATCCCGCTGCAGCCCCACCCTGGCCAGCGAGTGTGGAGGAACTTGTTGCATTCGCAGGGGCAGACCCGGATGCATTGCTGCCCTAGAGCTGGAGCACTACATGTAGCGTGCACAGGCAAATCTGCAGGCAGCAGAGGAATTGGCTTGTGGTTTCGGGACAGATTTAGATCTATAGAATGGGCACTTGTCAAGTAGTTTCTGAAACCCGATGATCGTCCTTTGCTTTCGCTGCCGAAAACGACAAACACGATCCCCTCCGCTCCGTGTCCCACCGTCGAAAACCTATATATCCAGGATCCTCCCGCTGACGATTCCCCGCCTCCAGCGCTGGGTGGGATGCCCGTGAAGCACTTGTACTGCGAAATCCAGACCGCACAGGGCCACTATCACACACCTGGAGCTCTCCGACGAGGACGACTCCCTCGAAGACGGGACTGGGATGGGACGGTGGATGGAAATATATGTATGTGTGTGTTTAAAACAGCTCCTCCTGCGGCGTGCATCTATGCTCAATAATCGGCACGCAACGGTCGAGGATCGGGTTCGTAATTGCTTCCTCAAAGACTGGCGTAGTTTACCCGGGGCGCGCCGAAAGAAAAATTTATAGCGGATTCATTGCATTTCGTCGGTGCGCCGCCGTTAAACAGCTGTTGATTGGGATTGACCGAGAGCTGATAGACATGATGAGCAGGAGCTGGGTATCCGTTATTCCTTAGGCTGGAGGACGAACATTATATCCAGTCATTCAGATGTAAATTGACCTGGCTTTATGACCTTGAACGACATCCCGAAAAAATTGCTGCCTATGGTTGTCAAGACAATTCACGTACGAGTGAGTATACACCCGGAAGCACCGTTCCCGAAACGAAAATAAACGCATTTGGATGCATACCTGTTTTTCTTTTTTTTTATTGGCACTCTCGCTGGGAGGGAGGAAGTCGTAAAAAATGTAAATGTAAGGAGCAAGGGAATATCCACTGGTGCGGCGTGCGGCAGGGTTCGATACAACGAGAAAAGAAAAGAAAAGAAAAGAAAAGCAAAGAAAAGAAAAGAAAAAGAAAAAGAAAAGAAAAGAAAAGAAAGAGAAAAAGAAAAAGGAAGGAGGGGTTTTGGCTTGGTTCGATTTATTATTGCACGATTCGATTCGGCGCGGGGCCGGAGCGGGATCTGTTTGCCTACCTAACCTTGAACGCTTCCAATAGGCCTAGGGACGGTCGGAGTAACATTTTTCGGACGAACGGTTCCCGGATTACATAAAAACGTGGGCGTCGCAAAGCAAAACCGGTCCCGGGCCCGCTGTTCTGCATTTCTGGTAAGTAAGAGTCAGTCAGTAAAAGTACGAAAATAAAGTCAAGGGAAACGGGTATGTACAGTGCCGCAAGATATTATGAGATTTTCAATATGCGTTGAAAGAGAGATAGAGAGAGGGCTTTCGGAGCTCTATCTCACCCACTGAAGAATGGTCGAGAATGGGAGGTCGTGGAAGGATTAGACGACTGACGCGATCCGTTGAAAACTATAAGTATATCCTTTGTGATGGATATTGGCCTTTCTCGATCAATTTACCCTCCATGAACTCTCACGGTTGCAGCACAGCCATGTACAACATCCAACGCGTCGCACTTTGCGGTGTGCTGCCTCGGGCATGACCTCGGGCATAGTCTCGGCCTTGCTTCGGGCTGGGGAGTCATGGCCCTATGACTCCACTTGAGTCATTTACCATATTTAGAATAGTTCTACGTATATAAGGGAGTCTTCCCCCCTTGTGGAGACAATCTTACCTTACCTTTGCAATACACCATCACTTGAAGCGCCAGCCTTCTACTGGGAACTCTACCACTGAGCTACAGTGTGTGCCTTGATTATCAGGTATATGCTTAGCACGCAGTCCTAAGACCTACGAGATATTCCGTAGATCACGTCTAGTAAAGTCTCGCGCTTACTATTCGGCTGATTGGTAGTTTTCGCGGTGAGCGTTAGCTGTTTTATAGGGATTCTTGAATCAAATCCATTCGCTAGCTGCTAGACAGCATATTTTTCATACGCTTCGGCAGCGCGCGAAGCCCATTTCTGTTACATCCTTCCGCTGACCAATTCTATCGATCCCCCCCTGTACTGCGAAATCCAGACCCGAACGATTCGCACACTATCACGCACCTGGAGCTCTTCGACGAGGACGACCTCCTCGACGACGGGACTGGGCCGGCATGGTGGATATATATATGCCTCGAAAGATGTAAATCCCTTTGCTCAATAATCAGCACGCAACGGTCTAGCACCCGCTTCGTAATGATGCCCTCGAAGACTGGCAGGACTCGGAGGGTATTTTAACCGGAACGAGCTCGCGGTTCCACGAGATTCTCGTGCGCCGTTGTAGATTCTAGTCACGTTAATGAATTGAACCGGAAAAACGGCTGCGGCGCGCCAGGCCGCGCGGCCGCCGCTTACCTAACTCGCTCTTTGTCATCGCCTTGCAGCTCTTATATAACCGAGCATCTACCACAGTACCCAAGCACCCTCAGCCAAAATGGAGACAATCGCGCAATTGAAAGAGACGGAGATCCAAGAGATCATGCTCCCCAGTGTGTCTTCACCCAATTTGCGCCGGGAAGACGAGTCTGACTTGTTGAATTCACAGCGATACAGGCATTCACGCCTTTGTTGGAGCCTTTGCGCGAAGAGGTCGGCAATGCGCGCAAGACGTTCAAGTACGGGAGCACGGATAGGCACCAGGTGTGTAATGATAGCAGCTTCTATTCCGTTCTGCGCAGTAATTGAATGTACGCCAGCTCGACGTGTACTACCCCCCGAGCACGGGCAAGAAGCACCCGATCCTCGTCTACGTGTACGGCGGCGGCTTCATCTCGGGCGAGCGCCGCCTCGCCGCGCCCGTCGACGTCGCATACGGCAACCTCGGCCTCTACTTCGCAAAACGCGGCTTCGTCACAATCATCCCGGACTACCGCCTCGCCCCCGGCACAACCTTCCCCGGCCCCGCACAGGACATCCACGACGCCGTCGCCTGGGCCGTCGCCCACCCCGCGGAGCTCGGCCCCGACGCCGACATCCACTCCGTTTTTCTGTTGGGGCATTCGGCGGGCGGCGTGCACACGCTGACGCTCCTGCTCGCGCCGGCGCTCAGCGCGAGCGCCCAGCGCCTCCCTATCAAGGGCGCGTTCATCTCCTCCGCCCCCTCGCACTTCCCCCCCGCGCCCGCGGCCGGCCCCTGGGCGCTGTACTACGGCTCCCCCGACGCGACGGCCTTGCACGAGCCCCTTGCACTCCTCAACGCGGCGGCGCCAGAGGTCATCGCGGGTCTGCCCCCGCTTGCGATTCTCGGGTGCGAAAATGACCCGGTGTGGTTTAAAAAGGTCGCGGGGGAGTTTGAGGGGGCGTGGGCGGAGAAGGGCGTCAAGCCGAAGCAGATTCTGGCAAAGGGGCATAATCATATCAGCCCGTCGTTGGCGCTTGGGACCGGGCAGGGGGAGGAGTGGGCGGAGGAGTTTGTGGCGTGGGCGGAGGGGCTGTGAGTGGAGGGTGGCGCTGGTGATGTGTACGTATTACGCCCAATGCAAATTGACCATGGCGCCAACGTTGATCTTGGCCGGGAGGAACATGCACCGCACCCCCAATTCAAGCATCGACTTATCCTTATCTGCGCACCATTCGACTCTCAGGGCAAACACCTCAGTCCCTATTCATCGTGCGTCTATGTAGCCCCCGTATGCGACATGAGATCTGTTGTTCTGGTCTATGCACTTCAACCAATGCAGTGCCCCGTGCCCCGGGCTGGTTCTTTCAACTCGTGCTTTCACTTCACTTCACTCCTTCCCCCAACATCTCGAGCCTCGCTCCCGGCCCTCGATACAGTAAAAAGCTGCCGCGGCCCGAAGGCGTCGAGTAACGCCAGTGCCAGTGCTCGTGGCACGGTTCGTCGGCGTCCGCGCTGACCGCGTGTAGGTGTTCGGCGTTCGCTCTGCCTCATCATGCATACACTTTACACATTACACATTACACAGTGCACAGTGCTCATCACCCCGCGCTGACCCCGCGACGTTCCTCGTTCCTCGTCTCTCCTCTCCTCTCTACTACTCCTGTCCGGAATAGGGTATTGCTCAAGTGTACTCGCTGGCGCACTCGTATTGACATCGACATTGACATTGACAGAGTACTTACAAGTTACTGCTTCCCACTGCCACTGTGAGGACCCCGTCACAACATAATACATTGCGGGACGGACGCATATCCGAATCCCGGCTGCCCGAGGCTTATTTTCCCAGCGTCGCCGGTGCCAGTGGTGTTGCGCATGCCTCCCTGCCTGCCTGCGTGCTTGGATTCAGAGCTTGAATAAGGCTCGCGGGATGCAACTAGTTCCATAGTATGTGCTTGTCAAGCGCGACGGATCCGGATTCCGGACGCGCGATTAATGGCAATTTATCAGAAGAACTGGGTCCGTGGCGCTGCGGGGCAGGGGGTTACTGGCCGCTGAGCGCTCGCGGATGCATTCCTTGCGGGCGGCGGATGATCGCAAGACTATGTATGCAGTTTGTCACATGCCATTGGAATTCTCAACTTATGTACTTATCTCCCGAGCCTCCGGCGTCACGGTATTATTTATATTAACGACGACGACGAGAAATGGCCGCCTACATAAAAGTCCTGGTTCCGGATGCTTTCACGTGTATTAGTTTCCCTTGTGCAGGAGTATGTTGCCGATATCGATTGATGTTAACTTCATTTCGACCGACAACACACAGATTGGCTCGGTATCGGGAAATTCAAAGGGTGCACTCTCGTATTGCATCACGTACTTAATACTCGACGTCGATTGCGTCTTCTCATGTACGGATTTCCGAGCGCAGAAATAATCTGTTATAAACAGACACTAGATTCAACAGTTGAATGCTCGTACCTCTTTGGGGGTCCTTACTGGACAAAAGGTAGGTTTTTGGTGTTAAGCGAGGGGCAATTGCTGAGATCTCTGGAGATCTCCAGAGAACAATCAAGAAACGTCGAGATCTCAGGAAATCTCGATCGTTCTCTAGGGATTCCTCGAGATCTCGAACAGAAGCCGTGAATTTCCTTTGAATCTGAATAAATTTCGCTTTCCGAGATCTCTAGAGATCTTCAAAGATCTCGTTCGGGCGCTTGAAGAACTTACGTTTGGGCGAGAAAGTCTCTCGGAGCACAAGACTCGAGAATTCTCGAGATCCCGACGTCAAAATATGAAGACAAGCGGCTTGTGATAAGCGGTAGTGCATCATTGATCCCCACGCTCGGCATGAATGGGACACCCTCCGCTGCATTTGGCCTAACCACTAAAAATTCCGTACAAGCCGATTAGTCTGATAGCACTGCCGCGGAATTGCAAGTAATCCTGAACCCCAGGTTCTTTCGTGTTTTATTACAACATCATAGACGGGCCATCCTAGGGGTGTGCACAACATAGTTATTCTCAACTGAACCGTATCCTGGCATTTACAAGGCTCGCAGAACTTGTCCAGACGTTGAAAAAAAAATTAGCATCCTTAGATGCCTCCCCTCAAACTGAGACTCATCGTACGCCCTGCCTTGGTTCCGGCAGTGCTGCACTAATGCCGTGCCCCATGACCTGATGGCACTCCCCGTCAGTACGTTCAGATGTTCAAACAAGCATAATCTACGTACTCCAAATGATTCCGTTTAGAGTGTTTAAAAAGCCAAGTTTGGTCACTGACCATGCAGACTGGCTGGTTTAATTTGAAGTATGCACAAAGGGCTGATAACTTCTATTCCCCGTGCTATCCCGTCAATGAACACAGAAAACTGTCGATTCAAGTGCGTGCTTGGTTCGTTTCCGGCCATTATTTCATCGTGAGACGATATGCTATTGTACAACGAAATTATGATCGCGAGCAGCATCGAAAGAAATATACTTGCTAATGACTTTGTGCGGAAGGTTGCGGCTGCAAAAGGCCTCAGGGAGACTCAAAGGCAACTGTCTCCATGAATTTAGAAAGTAACCAAAACCAAGAACAATTAATTTCCAGTTCACTCTGGGAAGAGATATTACTTACTTGAAACAGGGCTGAGCATCACAATTCTGAACTGAAGCATGCAGTACAGATGGTCGTTCCAGACAGGGGAAAATGTTCACATCATGCTTGGATGGTTCTAAGAGGAGATTCTAAATGGCCAAGTCGAAGGAATCAAAAAAAGTTTTGGACTTTACAGCTAACGTCAGTACCGAAGGCGCGAACGGAAATTTCTTGTTTTGGGATGTTTTCAGATAATTGTCTGTAACTCAGCCAGTTCTGCACCGATTCGGATGAAACCTAGGTAGATCTGTTGGGTTAATTCAAGCGCAATTAGTGATAGAAATAAATTTGCGAAAATATTATTTATTGGGTAATCTGTGGTTTTGGGCTGTTTTCGGGCTGAATGCTGTCTAGCATGCCCAGAACATGTCCCAGTGACCTAATATTTTGGGAGGGACAAAATATATGGCTGGAGAAACATGTCATAGGGCCAGAACTATATAAACACAATAGATCAATGCAATCCATACAATATTTCTAAATGCCAAAGCAGCCAAATTTCTCCCCAACACAGCTACAGGAGCAAAACCAAATTATCTGTACTTCTGGCCCTATGACATATCTTTACAGGCATACATGTGGTCCCTCCCAAAATATTAGGTCACTGGGACATATTCTGGGCATGCTAGACAGCATTCAGCCCGAAAACAGCCCAAAACCACAGATTACCCAATAAATAATATTTTCACAAATTCTTTTCTATCACTAATTGCGCTTGAATTAACCCGACAGATCTGCCTAGGTTTCATCCGAATCGGTGCAGAACTGGCTGAGTTACAGACAATTATCTGAAAACATCCCAAAACAAGAAATTTCCGTTCGCGCCTTCGGTACTGACGTTAGCTGTAAATGAAACTATCAACACCGAGTCATGCTTTGAGTTTGCAAGGAGTTCCGTGGGCCCCTGGGTTGTGGGAAAGCATCTTTGGCCTGGAAATTGCATTCACTTGAAATCTCTGTGGATCGGTTAAACCATGACATCGAACTTGGTGGTCAAACAAACATCAGGAAAAAATCACATGGCTACGTACCGCCTGATAGCTCCGATACTTGTGATAGCCAGGTCGACAAGTCCCCATTATATGGCACCGCGTAGCTCTCCGCCAAGGCTTGATAGCCGCCCGTAGCTCTGGCGTGGAAGTATTGTAGCGCCTGGTAGCTCTCCGTAGCACTGACAAGCAGCCTTAGTAGCCCTCAATAGTGGGCAATATCCAGCAATAACTCATATAGTTGTCCCGTACAGCACAAAAGTAATGCAAAAAAAAGATCATTTCACAGGTACGAAGACATGATTAAACTACGATACAGACGAGCGAAGGGGACAAACACTGGGAATACACACATAACCAACGCAGGCGACGACAGGACGATGAACGCGTAACATGGGCGCACACCACGGGATCGGCACGCGCAACGGCGGGCAGGTGTGACACGGGCGGGCATACGGGTCGGTACAGGGTGCTGACAACGCTCTGAGTCCCTGCGTTCGAATCGTCGGTGTACAGGAAAGAAGAAAAAGGTAAGAATTGATGACAATGTCAAAATAGTGAAAACTCACAGCTAGAACTGTTGCCGCACTTTGAGAAGAGACCGCAGGCCTCGTTAATGTAAGGCCTATGAAGTCAGAAGGAAGCTGTGGGATGCGTGTGAGAAGAGGAAAGCAAACTCTTTATAATTCACGTCGGGAAGATACACGATGAGCATATCCGATGGATCCGGAAGGGGCGAACTCTTGCTCGTGGGACGGGGTTGATGAAGCCACGAGTCATACATAGGGATAGAGAAGCTGACTGACAAAAGAAAGAGCGGAGGCTTTGATGAGAAGGGTTCGTTCTCGACACTGAGTGGACAGCAGTGGGCTTGAAGATCTTGAAGCAGCGGCTTGGCGGAGGAATCAGTTTGGGACAGTTACAGGTGCTGAAGATGGGAAGCTTGAAGCTTGGAAGGTTTGAGGGGCCGATGTGCGAGGCAACATGAGGCTACGACGGGGGGAAGGGACGGGAAGGGACGGGGGACATGGGGGAAGAGAGCAAGATGCATCAAGTTGCCATCAACCAACGTTGTTTGGTGTCGAAACAATCACGCAATCGGGCACGTGTGTCGGACTTTGAAATGACTTAGCGCTTTTTCGCCAATCGTCTATCTACTTGGACTGTCTTTGGTGCCTGTCCCCGGTATTCTGTGAGAGGACATTTCCCATAGGATGAATAAGAGGATGAACTCTGCATTCTGGACTCAAGCTAAACACTCACACATTGTTTCCTTTTCTGACCCGTCTCCCGGAGCTACCGATCCGTGGCGTGCCGGCTATCAGCCGCTACTGATCCTGGGCGGGCGGCTCCCGAGGCTATCAAAAGCTACTGATCAGTTACGCAGAGCTACCAGAGCTACTGATCTTTCGGAGCCTGGCTGGCAGCAACGTAGGAAATACTTTTTTCCTGATGAACTTGAAATACCAAAAGACACTGAGAAATGACATACCGCATTTGGTGGCTTGCTCAATATGAGACCAATTTCCTCCTCTACAATGGAAGAAGTTATTCTGAAATCCACCTTACAGCTTCTTGCGAAACATAGGGCATGGGCATTTTTTTTTCCATTTTGGGACTTTTTCGATATTTTTGACCATCTCCGCCAGTGCAGATTCATTCCTTGTCCGTTTGCCTCGAGACTCAGACCATTCACATTGGATTCAAAATCAGGAGGTCCTGACGCCCTTAGATTTTTTCCTAGGCTCCAATGTACCTTTTACAAGACCACAACTTGATCCAATATAACGACCAGCCCAATGAATATGGGAGGATAATGGCAACCAATATTACTCTTGAGAAATGCAAGGTCCTACTGTCAGAAGGCCAATTCAATTCAATGAACACGGAAATAACACCTGAGAATGTTGGACGTGCACTGAAACTCTCGAATAATGGAAAGGCCCCGGGACTTGATGGGATTCCTTATGAATTTTACAAGATGTTGGACATCTCGGAAGAGTATAGGTACCAACGAGAAGCTTTTCGATGTAATAGGTTTTCTGACCAGGTACATATACATTGACACTGAAAAATATGGCATGATTGTGACGTGTAAAGTCAACACTGGATGGCTATATCCTATTTTCAAGAAGGGAGAAAACCAAGGGGGTTTCATGAAGGGGTGAAAAATTGAGGACTAAGTAGAACTAGCAAAATTCCTTCTGAACTATGCTGAGGTGGTAGAAGAGGATGGACTCAAAGTCACTTTGGATCAGGGGAAAGTGTATGATAGAATAAACCATGCATACCTCCTAAGGGTCCTTCAACATGTGGGGTTCACCCCAAAGTTTTTCAACACAATTGAGGCCCTAAACACAAATGCCGAGACCATCGTGATGATTAACGATTATCGGAGAGATCAGCAAACCCTTCATACTTATCCCTGGGGTTAGACAGTGAGATCCCCTCTCATGCCTATTATTCAACCTAGCTATTGAGCCGCTGGATTGTTTGATAAGAGATTCCGAGCTTGAGGGAATTGAAGTGCCAGGAAAAAATGAAGAGCTGGTCATCTCACTCTTTGCTTATGATACGACAATATATTTATCATGTATCAACTCCCTTACATATCACAGAGAGAATGCTGCATGACAGTGCAGTCCAGCATTGACTTGGTCAGCTTCATCTCGGGCAAAGGGATGCGGCACAATTGCAACTAATAGTACATCTCTGGGGTTAGGAAACCAATTAAAATTGAGGCATAGTCACGCAAGTGAGGTGTTCAGTTGTGAAATCCTGGTTCAAAGATCCTTAATAGAGAGTTTGCGATGCAGCCATCAGTGCCACCTGATGGCTGTTTTGCAGCGTGCAACCAGATGGCTTTTCAGCCATATGGCTCTTCAGCCAAGGTTCATTTTGTCCAGTATTGAGCATGCCCCTAACTTACATTTGCTTTTTATGCTCCCATGTTGTCTTAGACAATGGCGAAAGTTAAAATTCAGCCAAAGATACAGATATTAGCTCGTTGCTGCCAGTTTTCAGGGCGAGGATGCAAGATGGTTGGTTTTTGAGTATACCATGTACATGTACTACGATATGGTTGATTTCCGAGTAAAAACGGCATAGAAAAACTTGTACCACAAGAGCCAACAGCCATCAAGTTCTGCACTGCAAAAATTCCATCCGATGGCTCGGATAGCTGCATTGCAAAGTCGTAATGGCTCAAAAAAAAAGTAATGCATGTCAAAAACATTGAATGTTACGCTTGCAGAGGCAGTGATTGAGTCAATGAATATGAACCACCTTGTGAGTCACTCAACCAGAACTGTGTCGCAAGCATCTCCAGCACATCCTGGTCGAAATAATTCATCTTAGGGACCTTCTGACATGGCAAACAATGTTTCTTTTGTGCAATGAAAGCCGGGGACTCCATAAATTTAGTAGAAGGAGAGAAACACTTCCCACGGTTCAATTCTGGTTGGGAAGTGGTTGTGGAAACATTTATACACAGAGTTGTATCACATCTGATATTACGTGGTAATGCCACATGAGTCAATCACCTGGCATATGAAAGCTTTTTTCACGGAATATTCCGTGGCTTGTGGAGCGTGTTCGAACACCAGACTTTTCGCATTTTGTGTTCCGTGCTTTGGGGCAAACAATCCCACGGGTTCCAAGACCGCAGAAAATCGTGATTTTGGATGCCAAGAGCCTCATGACAGCTGAGAGTCATTTAGATCAATATGTTTCGTTATAAATTACCCACATTATAATAACACTTTGAATGGCCTGAAATGGTTTCATTACCCTTCCAAGGCAATAACAAGGTTAAGTTCGGAGATGGCGATGAAAATTGACACCTTTTGTCTTACACCGGGGGGCAGAGACCTGTGCATGTCAATGACATGCGTGGTTCGCGTGCCATCCTTAGTTGCGGCTGGATGATGTGGGTTAAGACGGGAATCAACGCTGGACCACCCTCAATTCAACCTCACGATTCCAGGGAGCAGTTTATAGACATCATACTAGTTTTTATAGATCTTAATGTCAGCGGAACTTCTGTCACATTTGGTCTGTGAATTTGTATATTTTCCACCTTGATATAAGTAATACCTGAATGATCCAAAAGAATTAATGGTTCTCTTAACGAAATGGACGGCTTTTGTTTGGTGTTTGACGGAAGCCCATTGAGTGTATCCCCTTCCTTCCCATTCTCTCTTTCAATTGCCTGTGGCCAAGCACTTTGGAGGCTGCACCTTCAACAGCAGTCTCTTCAATCCCCATTGAGTAACTGTGCTCGAACCAGTGCTTTTAATTTAAGATGATTGCCAGCTGACGGGCTGTACATACCCACAGTCAACCCGCAGTTCAACAACCATTCATATTTCCTGAGATGCCGTTATGTCGCTGCACCACTGGACAGATTGAAGAACTGCAGACATGAATATGGTGGTTCCCTGTTTGACATAAAAGGTCAGCCACCCATTCCCAACTCTCCCGTTATCCTCCAGGCTTCTTGGACTCTGCCCCGCTATGAATCTGGACCACCTTGATCAAAAAACATACAAACTCTCAATTATCACTGGACGGCCAATCTATTCCATTCAATCAACATTATATGCAGATTCTCAATTACCGCTGGGTAGCCACTCTATTTTATTCACACAACCTTATCTGGTTGGCTAGAGCATATTTCCACTCCACCAACTGACACATTTTCTCTCTGTCCCAAAGCTGGATGGTAGCGAAGCGACTAGTTTTACCCGTACAATTGAGCCGCTGCACCTCGTACTGTACTATTTTGACCAAGTCTTCAGCCCATGTCACGCGTCACCTAAGGTCTTCAGTTTATCAGGTCTTCATTCTGACTAATACGATCAGAAATTGCCTTAAATGGAAAGCCAGCAAATGCCAGCAAGACTTTTTGGCGGTTTTTAAGCCTATTTGGGCCGAAAAAGTTCAATGTTACCGTCACCACGACCAAAAGTCTTCAGTTCAGAGGGCCGCGTCACGCGTCACCTGAAGACTTGGTCGAAATGGTACAGTAAGGACCCCTGAGAATGCCGCAAGGAGGTAGGATTCTAAATTCCGGATTTTGAGATTGTTGTCCGGACTATACAGGTGAACGAGGTCAAAAATTTTGTCCGGACCATACCTCACACCCTTGAAAGTTTCGGAATTTTTGTCCGGACTACACCTCAAAGGTCAAAAAATCCCCGAAAAATTCTAAATTCCCAAAAAAAAAAACGGTAAAATTCCTAGAGATCGTCTACAACGCTACTCATCAACCCCATCGTCTTCCTCAATGTCTAGAAAATTCATATAACCCTTCCCCCTCTTTTGAACAGTATTCAAGCTCGCGACCAATTTGGGGAGGGAGGAAGCAAGTAGTAGACACCAGTAGAACTTGTTGTGGAAAATGAATAAAATTCTGTGCCAATGCAAGGTGGCCCAAATCCTCGTGCTACCCAATCAAGACAGACAATAGGTTGCTGGGCCACTCACCTTGGCTTGTGATCGCGTATGGTTTTGATTGCAAGACATGTAATATATACATACCAAGTCGAACAATGACCAAAAATTTGTCCGGACTCTGTATCCAACCTACCTGTGCCCAAAATTTCCTGTCCAGACTAAGAATCCAAGGTCGGGACAATCCGGACCAATTTTGTCTGGACTAGCATCACAGCTCGTGTCAATTTTCAAAAATTTTGTCCGGACTGTTGAATCCTACCTCCTCGCGGCATTCTCAGGGGTCCTGTACAGTAGTTTTAATGCAGCAGTATAATCCCCCATACTTCCAAAAGTCCATCCACACGGCATACCTGTTATATTGAATTCACGCTTCATCTTCGTGGCCCTGTGAGCACATCTGTATTGTAGTCAACAGCGCCCTCGGACTGAATGGGGGGGGATTTATTATACTCGCGTGGTCCAAATGTCTGAACAACGAGTTTACCGAAGACAAACAAGTAGTAATATATGGGTGGTTATCCTTACATGTAGCTACAAGATGCCAATGGAGCACACACCATTCCAGGGGGTTGATCAAACAAGACGCTGGCTTACTGTAGCTGGCCGGCCATATGGCTGGACCTCTGGGTGGAACCTCGTGGGGTGTGTTAAAAAAAAAAGAGGACCTGACCCTGAGCAAATATAAAATATGCCCAGGTACAGGAGGAGTTCCCTCCTCCCAGGTACAAATGGCCAGTGTCCACCAGATACAGAAAGTTGTCGAATGTCTTTCCCTTTGCAGATTGCATGCACAGAAACCACAAAGTCAGCATGTTCAACTTCTAAAGGAGGTCCACAGCTAAGTAAAATAGCATGTTCGACTCCCATATCAGGTCCACAGCTGAGAAGGAAACAAATTATCAAGAACGAACAAATTGCACGAGACCGGGAAAGAAAAAACCAATGGGCCGCGATCATGCACATGGGGACCAAAGCCTTAGCACAGGCTGCTTAGGTTTCGACCGCCGCGTCATTTACAAGAAGAATGGGAGTGGCATCAAATATCTTCAAGACATCGAATGCCAGCTTTCCCAAGAGAGGTGTAATTTCTCTCCTTGCCAGGAAACCCTTGAATGTCTGGAGTGCATCGGAAAACAGGTTCGCGATGCCAGGGACTATTTTCTCAATGTTTTCAAGAAATAAGGAACGAATGGGGATTAAGTCAAGGTTCTGACACACAAACATAGTATGTGCCGGGTCCTCGATGTAAGCATAACAAAAGCGGCAGAGCCTCCATTGGTGCGGAACAATTTTCTTTCCGCGCTCTTTCCAACGGCGACGTTCAACCGCTAAGCTGTGCCCTGAGAGAACCATTTTTGTGAGTGCACGGCGGATGTGATTCTCAGATAATGACGAAAGTTCAAGGATTTCTTGACAAGTTTCTGTGTCTTAGAGTCAAGTTCCATGCGGCCGACTAATATATCCTGGACTCTGGAAGATGACTCGATTTCGTGATCAAGCCATGCCTCCATGGATTTTTCAACACATTTCATTGCCTCTTCAACATCCTTCACGTCTATTCTCTTCGAGAAATTCCGATGGACCGGGATATAGAGGCGAGAAAGTAAGATTCGGAGGTCATTAATCCCACTGAGCCTCTGTTCAGTCGCCAGTTTCATCGATTCATGCAGTGCATTTGAGGCCGGGCGTTTCGGGTCAAGCTCCAGCAGGTAACACAAGTATTTTAGAGCCAAGTAAAGGCGACAGTATTTTATTGGCCATATACCAGTCTCCGAAAACAAAACCGCCCTAAGACTTCGGCGTCCAAGACCTAGCATTCGACGCAAGAACTTAACTCGGACACGCTCCAACGATGCGAGGCTCTTTGTGTCCATATCCAGACAAACATCGCAGCCTGCAGTGAGGTAAGGATCAACTCTTACTACATAAAGAGTTCTCGCATCCCATGCAGGAAGTTCGCCAACAAAGCGGTCGAGGCTCAATAATACACTCGCACCGTGTTTGCTCTTCCAGCTTTAACCTTGTACTGTTCTTTCCAAATGAACTTGGACCCAGTTTCAAACCAAACCCCCAGATCACATGCTTTCTGGACTGCGGTTCTGGGTTTCCCTCCGAGATGAAAGGTCGGGCAAGTCTTTTGTTTGGGCCCAAAAACCTGACCTAGATACTTCGGGATTGACGTTTCGCAGCCATTGCTGTCAGCCCGGCGTTGGGCTTCATTCAAATGGGTTTGTGACCCTGCAGGTGCCCCCGATGCAGTCATTATATCATCGGCATGCTCAACGTTGGTAATTGGTACTCCTTCAGTTCGATATCCTCCGGGTGCCAGGCTAGGAAAAAATCAGACATGAAAAGATTCCAAAGGATGGGGTACGGGGAACAGAATCAGAAACCGTGAGAAATCGGACACCCACGACAAGTGTCTTGGGGTACCTGATGTGCAGCTCTGACGGCATCAACGGCCACCATTCGGATCACAATCTCTCGAGATCTCAACATATCTCTTACAAGTTTACAAAAATCAAACCATTGAAGATTCCTCGAGATCTCGAGCACGGTATAAATCTCACGAGATCTCACGAGATCTCGAAGAACACCCGAGATCTCGAACACGGATCCAGATCTCTCAAGATCTCGAAGAAAAATGTGGAAATCTTTACAAATCTCCAGAGATCTCGAGAAATCTCGAGCTTTCTCCAGAGATCCTCAGAGATCTCGACGAATTTTGCCCTGCAACGAAGTAAAAAACACTTTTGTCCAGTAAGGGCCTTCATATACCTCTTGTACATCAGTGTTGTAATCACACCAAAATCACACTGTCATTAGTGTCATCCAAAGTGGTTCCTACTCCGGCTCCTACTTGCTCTCCTACTTCCATTTTACAACCAAATTCTCAATTATGTAAACAAATAAATAGGGAACAAGTAGAAGAGTGAGTAGGAGACCAAAAAGGATAAACGTTGAAACCCACCCCTTGTAATTTCAGGAGTAGGAAATGGCAGTAGGAGAGCTTTCCTACTCAAAATACGATCAAATCACGCTGAAAATGCGAGTAGGAGTGAGTAGGAAGACTGAGTAGGAGGATTTGTGCAAAAAGGAGGTTCAAGGTTCCTTTTTGCAAAAATTCTCCTACTCAAGCTCCTTCTTGTGCTCCTACTGGTTCAGGACGACAAGTAGGAAGCCGAGTAGGAACCTGAGTAGGGGAACTTTGAACGGTGCTCTTGATTCACACATCCTGTGCATTCGTTTACTAAAAGACAGTGGATTGAGTCATGAATTTATTTTCCACATGTTCAATGCCAAAATGAGGATGAGGCACGTAGAAGCACGTTCACGCAACACAACGTACTAGCAGGCTGCAGAAGTGAACCTTGTGGTTCCTTGAGCTTATGAGAGATAGATTTCGGAGCGGGGACGGATGAAGTGTTGACAGACAAGTAAAAGGTATAATTTAGAAACCTAGAAAGCGCTAAACAAGACAGGCAACGACCTTTTCGGCGGACTGAGCTTGGACTCAATGCCGACGTGCCTAATGTGAGTCACATCAGATGAGATGTTACGGCGCGTGACATACGTTCTTTCATCCTCTCATCTCCGTCGATTTTTCGATCTCGTTCTTTGCTTCATTTCTACGTTGACTCATATGGATCTGGACTCCCGTGACGAGACCAAATCCATGATTGCGTCCTTACCAGAGACAGATCCCAGGCTTCCGCCGGAACTGGAGCACGCCATCTTTGAAATCTCGGCTCTCTCGCGGCCAATAGGGATTCCAAATCTTATGCTGGTGGCACAGCGCGTTAAAATCTGGTAATTTCCCCCCATTTCATGAGATTGACATCTCATGGTATCCAGGGTTGAACCAATCTTATACCGAGTTGTTTTCCTCTCCGACGAGGCGCCGCCAGTGCAAGGCTTTCCCCCATTTACCTTTGAAACATTCCTTCAAGCAATTGACCGTAAACCTCCCGAGTTCTTCAAGTATGCCGTCAGATATTTGTTCGTTGATGACCCGGACGAAGTGAGGACGCTGGACTCGATTCTCGCCGCATGCACTGGCATTACGAGCCTTTTTGCATGGACCGCGCTCGCTGAGCACCTCTCGGCACTCAACGCCCTTGACTCTCTTTACCATCTCGCAGTCAGCATTGTAGACTTGTTTGGACCAAATCCCACCGGCTGCTTCGCCCAGCCTTTGTTCTACAATATCACGCACCTCGAACTGTTGACTTTCCCGCATGAACACTTACCCGACGCTGCGGCCTCCCTTTCGCTCATTCCTCATCTCACGCATTTTGCGTTTGGCAAATCCAATCTTTGCGGCGGTTTATGCGACGTGCTCCACTCATGTGCGCACCTTGCGTGTATCGTGCTCTTGCTAGTGGATCCGATGGCTAGCGAAGACATGGATGCAGCAGGGCCATTGCTGGAAGACGTTTTATTTGTGGTAATTTCTCAGGAGAACTTCAAGGAGGACTGGGCCCGTGGCGTGCTCTGGGGGAGGGATTACTGGGCGCTGGCCGACGCATTCCTTACGGCGCGGCGGACCGGAAAAGTCGATCGTAAGTCTATTCGCCATATTGCTGGACTATCGCTTTACATCTTCCTCCAGGGTCACAGTATTATATCCACGACGACGACGAATCGTGGTTCGAGATGGCCTAGGCTTGGTTTGTCGCGTCTTTTCGCCCTCTTCTGTCGTGTGAGAGCCGTCTCTTGATGTATTCTTTTCTTGCTGCATATATTTTCCAGTATGTCTATTCCCTGCCTAATGACATTCGGCGTGAAGACATGCCGCACAAACATGGTTCGCGCCTGTCCCCCAGTATCGATCCGGTCCAAGCTTCTCCTCGGCTGATAGGCCTTAGTGCGTCCGACTGCAAGCGCAGATTCGTTCGAGTGTGTTGAGCATGAACTGAGGTCTGCGCATGTTATATCTGGAACTGCATGCTTTCCCTCTTTGCTGCCTGTTCATTCCTCGCCGGGACTTTTTTTGTTCGTCGTGCCGCTAGGCCTTGCGGTCGTACCCCTGTCCCCGCCATCTGTACGCCGCAGGATACTCGATAGGATTGCAGAGATGAGGGAGGAGGGCCGTGCTTTTAAGTATGACATTATCGTATGAACTTTCTTGTCTGTCTTACCATTTGAGCTACTCATTGTACTATCGAGTATCTCGTTGGCAGAACGAACAAATTTCTTGGCTTTCCTTGATGTCGGACTCGATCAGCTAGTTTAATATGCGAAGGAGCACCTAATTCAGGTTTGGTTCAGGTATTGAATATTGACTACTTGCCGCCGAATCTCCGAATACGAGGACGGCGGCGAGCTTACTATCCGCAGCCCATGGGAGGTAGGGCTAACGAATTTATACAATGGGTTTATTAGGTATCTGCAGGAGTCGGTTCTTCTCGAGTTTGGCACCTCATCATCACAATTCAATTTTTTTGGGTCCACACACCACGCATGATGACCTCGGCTGCCATCTGAGAGACCGAACGCGTCCTGGCCGATTTGTCGTTGATGCGGGTGGCCAGTGTTCGATACATTTTTCTCCTTGTCTCAATTGGTTTGGATTACATAAAAAAACAACGATGGAAAATCTGTCAGGGATGACTCGGAGCTGAACAAAGGAAACATGAGCCGGTCGCAGAAGGTAAAGCATGGCAGTGTCAGACATGACACGCACAGACCTCAGGAGCGAATCATAATCATGCTCAACAAGCTCGGACGAATCTGCACCTGCAGTCGGACGAGACGAGTGGGCGCGTGAGATAGCGTTTCTCAAATGCGTGTCATCAGCCGAAATGAAGCTGGAACTTGATCGATGCTGGTGGATAAGGGCGAACCAAAGCATATTTGTGCGGCGGGTCTTGACGTCGAATGTCATTACAAAGAGACTGGACAGGCTAGAAAATATTGTAGCAAGAGGAGAATCCCTCAAGATCCGGCTCACACACAACAGAGGGTGCAAAAAGACGCGTCGAACCAAGGCTAGTGGTCGGACGGGATAAGTATGCACTGGGCGCGAAAGCAGTGTGACATTGTGCCCCCTAAATCCACCGACCCTCGGCCAACCTGCGTGTGTTATTAGCTGACATGAAGCTAGAACTTGATTGATATTGGGTGACCCGCACGAACCATGTTTGTGCGACACCTGTCTTCACGCCGAATGTCATTACAAAGAGAATGGACACGCTAGAAGATATTACGCCAAGAAAAGAATCTCTCAGGATCCGGCTCGCACATAACAAGCCTAGGCCATGTCGAACCAGGACTCGTCGTCGTCGCGGATATAATACCGTGACCCTGAAGGAAATATGTAAAGTGACAGTCCCGCAATATGGCGAAATCGACGTACGATCGACTTTTCCCGTTCGCCGCGCCGCAAGGAATGCGTCGGCCAGCGCCCAGTAATCCTTCCCCCCGGACGCACGATGGAGCCAATCCACCTTGAAATCCAGCTGATAAATTATCACAAATAACATTTCTTCCAGTAATGGCCCTGCTGCTTTCATGTCTATCCTATCCATCGGATGCACCAGCAAGAGCACGATACACGCTAGGTGCGCACATGAGTGGAGCACGTCGCATAAACCGCCGCAAAGAATGGATTGGCCACAAGCAAAATGCGTGAGACGAGGAATGAGCGAAAGGGAGGCCGCAGCGTCGGGTAAGTGTTCAGCCGGGAAATCCAACAGTTCGAGGTGTGTAATGTTGTAGAACAAAGGCTGGGCGAAGCAGCCTGTTGGATTCGGTCCAAACAAGTCTACAATGTTAACCGCAAGATGGTGAAGAGAATCAAGGGCGTTGAGGGCGGAGAGGTGCACAGCGAGCGCGGTCCATGCAAAAAGGCTCGTAATGCTAGTGCATGAGGTGAGAATCGAATCCAACGTTCTCCCTCCATCGCGGTAATGTGGGTCGTCAAGGAACAAATGTCTGACGGCGGACTTGAAGAACTCCGGAGGTTTCTGATCAATTGCTTGAAGGAAGGTTTCAAAGGTAAATCTGGGAAAGCCCTCCACTGGCGGCGGCTCGCCCTCGGAGAGGAAAACGATTCGGTATAAGATGGGTTCAACCCTGGATACCATGAGATGTCAATCGAATGAATTGGGAATATAAGTTACCAGATTTTAACGCGCTGTGCCACCAGCATAAGATTTGGAATCGCTATTGGCCATGAGAGAGCCGAGATTTCAAAAATGGCGTGCTCCAGCTCCGGTGGAAGCCTAGGATCTGCCTCTAGTAAGGGCAGATCCATGAGTTTGGGATTGTCACGGGAGTCTAGATCGGTATGGGCCAGCATAAAAATGAAGCAGAGAACGAGATCGAAAAATCGATGGAGATGGGGAGGACGAAAGAACGTATGTCACGCGCCGTAACGTCTGATCAGATGTGACCGCATTCGGCACCTCGGCATTGGCTCAGTCTGTTTAGCGCTTTCTTGGTTTTTAAATTGTACCCTTTACTTGGCTGTCAACACCTCATCCCTCCCCGCTCCAAAATCCGTCCCTCATAAGCATATGACACCACAAGGTTCACTTGTGCAGCAATAATTCTGGCTTTGGCTTTGGCTTTTTGGCTGTGGCTTGGCCTTGGAAAATTTCAAGCCAGGCCAGGGCCAAATTTTGGCTTGGGCCTGGCTTTGGCTTGGCTTGGCTTAAGCCATGTCTTTTGGCAGGGAAATCAGCTTGATTTTGGCTTTGGCCCGAATGAATCCCGGGCCAGGCCAAAGCCAACTCGAGCCAAGGCCAGAAAAGGCCAAAGCCAAGCCAAAAAACCATGGCTTTTTGGCCTGAGGCCAAAGCCAGAACATCACTACTTGTGCTAGTACGTTGTCTGATACTTACCTGGCAACCAAACTTGAATTAGATGCTCTTTTGAATATTACATAAACTCGCTGAAAGACCGAGTCTGGAATCAAGGAAAGCCAAGAAACGCATTTGTTCTGCCAACGAGAAATTCGATAGTACAAAGCTGTGACGGAGAGCAGTCGGCTTGAGAGTCGGCTGCTAGTTCCGGCACAGAAAGAATTCGGTTTCGGTGGGTGGTCGGTCCAACGAGGTGAGTGGCGTAAGTATAATATTGACCGGGGAACTAACTACGGACATCACAGGCTTATATACTACGAGTTTGACAGGTGATACAAAAGGAGAAACAAATCAAAGGAGTGTGATGGCGACATCAGCCGCGTCGCGTCCAAATCAAGGAATGTGCAAGGAAAATAAATAGAGGAACTAACTGAAAAATTCACTCGTTACATCCGCCCTCCAGGTCGTCGCTACACGACGATCTACACCTCGCGTTCGATGTTGTAATCTCTGGTAGAAATCTCGCGTGCCTCTGGTGCACAATCGGGTATCAAGAAATATTCGTGGCCAGAGTTGATCTTGAATAAAATTCCGGGCAAGTGAGTGGCCCAGTCGTGGCCAGGATCATCGTGTTCTTCGTGCGGTACACCTTGTTCGTTGACGGCGCGAACCACTGCGGAAGCCGGCACGACAAGCGACGGATCATCGCGATCGACGGAATCAGGTTCAGTGACAGGTGGCTGTGCCAAGCCGTCATTCGCGTCTTTCTCCTTGCTTCCACCTCTTGCCTTGTTGGCGTTGTACGCTGGCAACGCTTCCAAGTCGCTCATCAAGCGACTGGCGGTACTATCGCCCTCCATTCTGGTTGTCAGAGCTTCGGGCCCAAACGGCCGGTGGTCTTTCGTGTTCTGATGCAAGGATGCACAGCGGGAAACTTCTGGTGTGCTCGGGAAACTGGCTAGAAGTCTTCCAGAATCAGTAAGCAGACCTTTTGTCTCTCCAACCGTGTTCAAGTTCTTCGTGTCTGGTGCGTGACTAGCACACGGCTCAGGCGGCAAGTCGACGACAGCGCACAAATTCGACTTGGTTGCGCGCATATCTTCGCCAGGTGCGTTCTCGGAGCCGTCGGATTTCATAGACTCGTTATCAGTATTGTCTCTCGCTTCAGTAAGCGAAGGCATGTCAGGATCGGTATCATAATCCAGTTGAGTCTCGAAGTCGGAACTCAAAGTCAACGTGACAAAATTAAAATCATCGAAAAATTCCATGGGCTCCACCCCGCCCTCCACGACTTCGAGAAGGGAATCAAAGCGCACGCTGCCGACGTGGAACGTTTCGAGGACTTCCGTGCTGGCATAGAGCGCATCGCGCATGCTTGTATCGGCAGTTATTCGCACCGCGTGAGTATCAAACCTTGTTTCGTTCGTGGAACGTGCTAACTTGGGGCTCGGACAGTCCCGAGCCAAATGTCCGCGCCCACCGCAGTTGAAACATAAGCCCTTACGCATGTATTCGTCACGCCGTCCTTGCGATGGAGGCTGATCATCCTCAGGATGAACTTCAACAGCGGCTGCACGCATTGTCTCGCGCGATCGCGGCGTCTCAACGCGCCCTCCGTTTCGGGGCGCGGATGCCTTGCGATCATCTTCGCTGTCCGCTGGTGCGTCAGCGTCATCTGGTACGTCAACGTTATCTTCTTCATCGTAGTCAAAATCTGATTCATCTTGATCTTCGTCTTCCTGCGACTGGTACTCAGTCTCAGTGCTTCGATTCTTCTGGTCTATTTTCACCAAGATTTCTGACTCGCTGGCAGCCTTGACAATGTCGTCCCAAGTGGCGACCTCGGGATCAAGACCCTTTCGATATATCTCAGTCTGAATCTGGTACGCAAGACTGTTGAACAATGTAACAATCTTTTCCTGGGTATCGTCTAACCCGATTGTATTATAGATCTCAGACCATTCTGCAATGTGAGTGGCGACATCTTTCGCGCCCTGGAAACACCGGCTGAGGCGCTTCCGCTGATCATTGCGGAAGTCAACTGGGAAACAAAATTCAAACAACTCAACAAAGAATCGTTTGAAATCCCAGCGCTCTTCATCAGGTACGACAACCTGATTGTAAAAATTGAGGGCTTTCCCATCCAAATAATAGGAAATGAAATAGATCTGTTCGTCGTCGGGAACATGACCCATTTCCACGTAAGTCTTCGATTCTCTAGCGAAGCGTTGAATCGCGTTCGCATTCGGTTCGCCGTTGTAACGCGACGGCGGAATGGGCTTCAGCAGCATCTTCTGCTTGCGCGCGTGGCCCCGTTTGCGTTTAGACGACAAACGCGAACTTCGCGCACCGCGCCGCAATGATCCATACCCATCATCGCTCGAGGAGCTGGAGCTACTGCTCGAGCTTGAACTCGATTCATCTGATGGGTCGGAAGGCGGCGGTTGGGCTTTAGCAGAACCTGCTGGAGTGCCACGCAGAGATTTCTTAAAGAAATTCTCAGCGGCCAATCTGCCAGGTGTAACACCCCGTGAGATGGGCGTGTCGCGCTTTGAAGAAGCGCGCAACGGTTTCGTGTGCTTCTTAGCACTCTGCCTCGCTTGAAGCTCCTTCAACTCACTAATTTTCTTATCGAGCAGAGCGTGCATTTCTGCAACAGTAAGTCCGGACATAGACTCGCGATAATTGTTCACATCGCGGTCGGAGGCAGATGCAAAACCTTTGGGTTTTGCAGGTTCAACCTTGGAGAGTTCCTTCTCCACAGGTTTCGGGAGTAATTCAACCAAGGTAGGTTTCCCAGCCTTGACTCCCTTGGATCTCCCTGACTTCGGGCTCTTAGAACGTCTTCTGTGAGCCTTTCCCTTTGAAGAAGGGGTCTTCACGGTTGAAATTTCAATCGTGTTTGTGGAGAAATCAGAAGGTTTCGTTTTTCCCTCCTGTCGAATTATGGGATTCATCTCAACATAATTCTTCAGCGCGTCGCGCTGGGCTTTGATTTCAGTATCAGAAAATCCGTCCAGGGAGGCAATGCCATAGGCTTTGGCACCGGATAAGCCCGCGACCGGCGGTGATGCGACACTGAGGTCGTCATCGTCCTCCACAGCCTGGTGTGTTGTGCGCATGGCAGGTTTCTCCGGTCCGGTTCCTTCGTGATGGTTGACACTGACATTCTCAGCATCAGACCAATCAGACCTCTCAGATGCATTGCGGCGTCCCGACCCCGCCCGCAACTGGGCGGCGTACACTTCATGGCGCCTGGCGAGGGCCTCGCGGTCCTCAGCACTCATTTCACCAACAGCTTGCGCTGTGGTCGACTCAGCGTCCGAAGTTGAGCCAGAAAACATGTTCAAGGTATTCTTATTCTGATTCGATCTCGACTGCTCACGATGGGACCGCGCGGTGTTACGAGTCACGGGGGTCCAGCCCCCATCATCCTCCTTCACGACAGGCAGTGCCGGCGCATCGCCAAGCACACCCCAGTCCACCGAGTCAGCCAACATCGTTGGCGACTTGGAGGAGGAAATATCTCCAGCGCGCACGGCGCTGGCGGAAGGTCTCGCCACCGAAGTGACGGAAGTCCCCAGGGACGCAGAAGCGTATGGGTTTCTCGCTGCCGAAGCAGCTGAGATGCTCATCGACGGATCGACGGCGGGGGTATCCAGGTCCAGCAGATCTCCAGACTCGACAGTGCCGAAAGCAATACGAGCGGGAGTGAAGAGGGGCGGAGGAGTGGGAAGAATTCCAGCGCGGGTAGCGCTGCGTGTAGTGTATCGTTTCGGTTTATCGGTGTCCATAGTTAGTCAAATCAGGGGTGCCGACAGCAGAGTGGTAGACTCGGGGGATCAGCCAGAGGGAAAACCAGCAGAGCAGCGACGGGATATCGAGCACTCAAAAAGATGTGACGGAGAGCAGTCGGCCTGTGAGTCGGCTGCTAGTTCCGGCACACGAAGAATTCGGTTTCGGTGGGTGGTCGGTCCAACGAGGTGAGTGGCGTAAGTATAATATTGACCGGGGAACTAACTACGGACATCACAGGCTTATATACTACGAGTTTGACAGGTGATACAAAAGGAGAAACAAATCAAAGGAGTGTGATGGCGACATCAGCCGCGTCGGGTCCAAATCAAGGAATGTGCAAGGAAAATAAATAGAGGAACTAACTGAAAAATTCACTCGTTACAAAAGCGTAGCGCAATACCAAGACTGAGAAGAAAATTCTTGGAAAATTCATACGATAATGTCATACTTGAAGGAAGATCCTCCTCCTTCATCTCTGCAATCCTGTCGAGAATCACGCGGCGCACAGACGGCGACGAAAGGGGTACGACCGTAAGGCCTGGCGGAACGACGCCGCTGGACTCGAACGGTGCAGACTTAGTCGATATGTCAACCTTCTGAAGCACAGGCACGCCGCGGTCAGGCCGCCACCGCGATTCCACCATCTTGCGCTCGTCAAAATACTTCTTCCGATGAAAAAGACAGAGGTTTTTCAGAGCGGGGAGGACCGGCCTTTGCACATCGTAGGCGAGGAACTCCATAAGCTCGTCCGCAAGTGCGACGGACAGTGGGAACTCGAGCGTAGTCTCAACCCCGCCATCCCGCGAAGAAGCGCCGCCAGCCCGGAAAACGTGAGCTGCACGAAAACGAGCCGCAGCTCGTCGAGCTCGAACGCAGAATGTTCACGGAGAACACGTAGACTCGCCTCACGCGCGTCGCGGATATCCAGCACAGTCAGTCTCGGAAGGATGAGCGGCGCGAAGACCGAGGTGTCGTTGATGTGGACGCTGCCGCGCCATACCAGCCGCTGGACAGGAAGTTTCACTGCGGGAGTCCGCGGCATCACTGGGCCCTGCGAGGGGCCGGTACAGAAAGACAAGCGGAGCGCGTTGACCAGAAGGGGTAGGACGACGCGCGTGTCGAGGACTCCCATCGCGACAGACTCGCCAATGTCGACGTCGGTGAGGTTGCCCCACGGAATGTGCAGGATGTGGGGGTCTAGATCGGTGCAGAACGCGTCAATGGTTACACCACGTAGCTTTGGTGCGCTTTTGAATACAGAAGCGGGCGATTTCAAGTCGGCCCAAAGGATCCCGCCGTCCGGCTCGCGGTAGGGTATGTCCTCGGCGAAAAATTCCGAACACGTCATTCCGAAAGCGGGATCGAATTCCAAACTTGATGTTGGAATGATGGGGAGGATGACCGTTTCGAGCAAGGGGAAGGATTGGCTTGGGATTTGAAAGAACTTGTGGAAGTTGGCGCCGGGGAGTCGGAGGGAAAGGTCGCGAATGCGCGACGAATGAGTGAGAAGGAAGTCTATGGCGGGGCTGGGGGCTCGCGCACAGAAGCTGCGAATATTTACGGAGAGCGGGTAGGTGCCGCTCCGAGCGATCCATCCGACCTCCGCCATCTTCGAAAGTCGGGTGTACGCCTTTTTGGTATGAAAATCCAGAAAGATATGTGTCCACAGCGGGGCGTTGTCGTGCGCGATCGCTCGCCAACGTCGAGAAACCTGGGATAGGCCGAGAAGGGTGTTGATGTATGGAGACGATCCTCCATCCAGAGCAAGATCCCGACACGTCAAGTGAAGTTCCCTCATGATTTCGACAGGTAAAAACGGGAGTGGACGCTGGCTGGTAGTAGCAGCGAGTCTGGGTTTATTTCCAGGAGGCCATCAGGAAAAACTGATACAACGACAGAGGTCCATGTAGGCCATGTATTTTATGTAGCCTCGTTGCTAGGTACCCCTTTATATGGCATCCATAGCCAAGCGTGACATCTGTGTAGCCATATGTAGTCACCTGTAGCCAACCAGCAAGTCATGTAGTTGTCTGTGGTGAAGCGGCTGGATACCATTGTCAACTGTGGTGAAGGCGGCCAGCCAGCTTATTCCGCCTACCAAAGCTCGTTGGGGGGAGGGGATGAGCAGTAAAGAATAACAAAATATCTACATGCTATACTCCCCTACATACTTTTATTTCCAGCATCTTGTAACTGTTTACATTAAGTACTGGCAAGCGGGATCGAACTCAGGACCTCAGACAGAACATTTTTTTTTCAAATTTAATATTTTTGTAAAGACGACACTCAGACCGGTAGACTACAGAAGCACTTATGGTTCTTCCAATGAGACCACTAGATTAGGTCTCTGCAGCTGATTGCAACAGAGGACTTAATACATTCTGAGCTCTTCTTTCAGCCAAGTATATGTGCCAGTGCAAAGGCATCATGTAGGACAACCAGTTGGTCAATTGTAATGATAGTGGCAACCCTCCAACCCACTATTATGTCTCAGAACAATGCATTCAATCATTTTGTGGCCTGAAAGCCAGGATCCGAAAGCCAAGCTATATTGTTCATTGTTGGCTCCGTTGTCTACACACATCGTGTAGTTCCTCTATTGAGTACGTGGTTCATATTGCTGATGTACACTCCCATACTGAATATAGACAGCTACATCAGGCTACAGATCTAATCGTGCGACTACAATGGCTACAGATGACTACATGGATGCTGCCTTAACTACGTAGAATTTATTTTTTCCTGATGGCCGCGCCTCTTGGGGGATTATGGATGGCCCACCCCCGCCGCGCTTGAAAAGCACATATGGAGTTGTATCCTGACGGTATTCAAGCTCCAACGAGTCCCGAATCCAAGCAGGCGACACCACGATGCCGAGAAAATCGGCGGGCAGCCGGGATTCGGATATGGGTCCCGCAATGAGATGAGTAACGTTTTCTGCGAGGGTCGCCGCCCACTGACCACCGTATTTTGTGACAACGGTTCGGATGAGGTCCTGATGGGAAGCAGTAATCTGTGAGTGAACCAGACGCACATAAGCAGCGGATATACAGTCAATAGGCAACGTACTCCGATTACGGACACGACCAGAGACGAGAAGAACATTGCGGGGTCAGCGGAGTAGTAGCGCGAGCTTCAGCAAAATCTAATGAGCACTATGATGAGCTGAGAGCCGACGCTAATACATACGGTTGCTTAACCCCAGATTTGATCGATGCGAAAACCCACTGCGACTAACAAGCGAGTCAGCTCGGACTCGGATGCCCCACCGACGAAAGCTACTCACCGTGACAAGCCCAGCTTTGCATTGTGACTCTTGGAAAGCGGAGAAATGGAGCTGATCAGTTATAACACGAGTGGCGAGTTTTAGCTCCGACACTCTATGTGCCCCGTTGCCGCCTAAAATGCTGTGGAGCTGGGCTTGTTGCGTGCTGGGGAGGCAGGGGCAGATGTGATACTTGACGCCCTCAAATAACTGGCCTCGGGCCATGCTATCGGCGGCAGTTTTTTATCGAAGGCCGAGAACAACGCTCGAGATGGGGGAAGGAGAGAAAAGATTTACGTGAAAGCACGAGAAAGAACCACGTTCGGCCCAGCCCCGGGCACGTGAATTTTCGGTTGAGACCGAAAAGACTAAAACACTATAAACAACATGTACGCGGAGGCGGTATCCGGAAATGTGAATAACCCGTGTAGCCCGCTTGTGCGGCAGTGCGCGCTATCCTCACCACCACCAGTAGTCATGTCCTGGACACAATCTTCTGAGTATTATGGTCATTGAGGATAAGGCATATTATTCTTATTAGGGGAAAGTTGAACGCCAAGCTAATGTCATTCAGCCCAAAACTCGCTCGGTCACCGCTGCGCATTGACCAGCTCGCAATAGCGGGAATCTCAAATTGCATTCCATTACATATGAGGTTACATGGAAGTAATGGCGGCCGCCGACGATTAGAAGGAACGGGATGTGCTGCGCTCCGAGAATTTTGTCTATACAAGTACTATAATTGAAATCAGCGGGCGCATCCGAGTCGTGGTCGAAGGCTCAGAAAACAGCAAACGTATGGAGGCTCCGAGTGAGTTAATTTTGTCGGAGGAGGGTTTCCATGACTTGAATTCAAGCACATGGGAGCTTTTTCTCAACCACATTCTGTGCAATCGTCGGTACCTCTGAATGTTGGGTATGCTGGTTCTCTTGAGAATTCACAAAAAATGTCTAGTTCTCGCGACGAAGTTTGTGAGCCTATTCATTCGCTTCACGGTACTAATGTTCAAAATCAGCCGACTGAGTTTTTGTGTACAAGACACCAAATTTTTGCCAAGCACTGCGGAGGAGGGCACGTTCCAGTTCATCTCCTATCTTGTCTAGAGAAAGTTTCCCGACAATGGATGCAAGAGTGTATGAGTGAGAAGTATTACAGACGTAGAGCTGACAATTGGAAGCGGGAGATCAGGGGGGGAGTCACGGTGCACTGGGTAGCGCAGATAATCGAGCTCAATCGGGTGCGCTCCACTTATGGGGTCTATGGGAACGACGCACCGCTGCCCCACATGCATGGTGATGCAGTGTCGCGTATGTTTATAGATAGTTTCCTTCTGGAGAAAGCTTCGTATTTGATTTCATGCGACCAACGTTTTGAAAAGCCCTCACAATCAGATTGATTGCGACGGGGCACAAAGCGCAGGGTTCGGCTGATACTCAGCGTCAAATCGGATGGGAAAGAGAGATGGCGCCGAATCGAACCATTTGAGAAAATGAAAACCGCCCACAAAGATCTTCGCCAGGCTGGGTGTAGTCAGGGAGGATGTGCACGACGCGGAACCCATCATCGCGGAAGTCGAGGCGAGAGTACGATCCCGACCACGGAGCAAAAAGCCTGAATTGAGGTGGATGCATGTATCTACGAGGAGGGGAGGCAACGAAGAGAAAGAGGCCAGACAGCCGAAGTGTCTACGACGATGCCCACCCTATCGACGGGAGCCTCGGAAGAACAAGTAGAAATTTCGGTTTTGCGGGCGGTTCGGCGCGAGCCCCCTTCTTATCAATTGTCGTCGCACAATTAACCAAGTTTGCCTTGAGAGTTGCTTGGGTTTGGATGGTCCCAATTGGTTTGGGTTGAAAGAAAACGCGGGAAAATCTATCAGGAATGAGTTAAGCAAAGGAAACAAGTCGCAGTGAGGAATGAACCAGCAGCAGGAGGTAAAGCATGACATTTCCGGACATAACGCGAGACATCAGGAGCAAATCATGTTCGTGTTCAACAAGCTTGGACGACTCTGCACTTATAGTCGGACGGAATAAGGATGCAGTAGGCGTGAATGCAGTATGAAATCAAATCAACCGACCCCGGCCAACCTGCGTGTGTTACCAGCCGACAAGGAGCTTATATGTGATCGATACTGGGTGTGATGGATATTGGCCTTTCTCGATCAATTACCCTCCATGAACTCTCACGGTTGCAGCACAGCCATGTTCAACATCCAACGTGTCGCACTTTGCAGTGCGCTGCCTCGGGCATGACCTCGGGCATAGTCTCGGCCTTGCTTCGGGCTGTGGAGTCATGGCCCTATGACTCCACTTGAGTCATTTACCATATTTAGAATGATTCTACGTATATAAGGGAGTCTTTCCCCCTTGTGGAGACAATCTTACCTTACCTTTGCAATACACCATCACTTGAAGCACCAGCCTTCTACTGGGAACTTTACCACTGAGCTACAGTGCATGCCTTGATTATCAGGTACATGCTTAGCACACAGTCCTAAGACCTACGAGATATTCCGTAGATCACGTCTAGTAAAGTCTTGCGCTTACTATTCGGCTGTTTGGTAGTGTTCGCAGTGAGCGTTAGCTGTTTTATAGGGATTCTTGAGCCAAATCTATTCGCTAGCTGCTAGACAGCATATTTCTCATACGCTTCGGCAGCGCGCGAAGCCCATTTCTATTACACTGGGGGACACGCGTGAACCATGTTTGTGCGGCGCGTCTTCACGCCGAATGTTGTTAGGAAGGGAATGGACATGCTGCAAGCAAGAAAACAATCCATCAAGATCTGGCTCGCATACAACAGACGAGTGCAAAACGATCTTCAAACCAAGCTTAGGCCATGTCGAACCACGAGTCGTCATCGTCGCGGATATGATAACGTGCACCTGGAGGAATATGTAAAGTGATAGTCCCACAATATGGCAAAATAGACTTACGATCGACTTTTCCGGTCTGTCGCGCCGCAAGGAATGCATCGGCCAGCGCCCAGTAATCCCCGTGCCCGGAAGCGCCACGGAGTCAGCTTCCCAGTTCTTCCGATAAATTGCCACAAATCGGGTGTCTTCTATCAGCAGCGCTGCATCCACTTGTACGTCTCCCATCGAATCCGCTTCCAAGAGCACGATACACGTCAGACGCGCACATAGGCGGAACAAGTCACAGAAACCGTTGCATAAACGAGAGTCGCCGAACGCAAAGTGCGTCAGATGAGGAATGAGTGAAAGGGTGGCAACATGCGAGTAGTTGATTTCTCCAATGGAATCGAGCAACTCGAGGTGTGTGATGTTGCGGAATAATGGTTGGGCAAAGCAGCCGGTGAGATTCCGTCCAAACAAATCCATCATGCTGACTACGAGATGATGAAGAGAGTCCATGGCATTGAGTATGGGAAGGTTCTCAGCGAAGACGGTCCCTGCAAAAAGGCTCGTAATGCCAGTGCATGCCGCGAGAATCGAGTCCAGCGTCCTCACTTCCTCCGGGTCATCAAGGAACAAATACCTGACGGCATACTTGAAGAACTCGGGAGGTTTACGGTCAATTGCTTGAAGGAAGGTTTCAGAGGTAAATCTGGGAAAGCCCTCCGCTGGCGCCTCGCCATCGGAGAGGTAAACGATTCGGTATAAGATTGGTTCAACCCTGGATACCATAAGATGTCAATCTAATGAATCGGGGATGAATTACCAGATTTTAACGCGCTGTGCCACCAACATAAGATTTGGAATCGCTATTGGCCTCGAGAGAGCCGAGATTTCAAAGATGGCGTGCTCCAGCTCCGGTGGAAGCCTGGGATTTGTCTCTGGTAGGGGTGAAGCCATGGATTTGGTCTCGCCATGGGAGTCTAGATCGGTATGGGCCAGCATAAAAATGAAGCAAAGAACGAGATCGAAAAATCGATGGAGATGGGGAGGACGAAAGAACGTATGTCACGCGCCGTAACGTCTCATCTGATGTGACCGCATTCGGCACCTCGGCATTGGCTCAGTCCGCCGAAAAGGTTGTTGCCAGTCTTGTTTAGCGCTTTCTAGGTTTATAAATTGTACGCTTTACTTGGCTGTCAACACCTCATCCGTCCCCGCTCCGAAATCTGTCCCTCATAAGCGTATGACACCACAAGGTTCACTTCTGCTAGTACGTTTCTCATGAGCTCATCCTCATCCTCATCTTGAGGCGTTGAGAATCTACTGACTTCATGACTCAATCCATTGTATTTTTGTGATTGAATGCACAAGACGTGCAAACTGACGAAATAAGATCCAACTACGTTGGGGAATGTTCGGGGCGATTTGCATTTAATTTTATCAATCTTCATCACGGATATGCGTTTGTCTTTCAACGGTCCCAATTGGCGTGACCGCACAGAGGGAAGAACAAACACTGGCGAGGAATCACGAGCACCAGGTGCTTTCGGCACCGGGAAATTGGGACATGAGACGGAATTGTAGTGTCGTCGAGTACGTGATGCAATGCAAGATCGCGCCTTTTGAATCTCACCATACTTACCGAGCAAACCTGCGTGTTGTCTGAAGTTGAAATTGATCCACATTGGTCGCATGCTCCTGCATTACACGAAAGCATCGGAATCAAGTCCCTCAGGCGGCCACGTCGAACCAGGAATTGTCGTCGTCGTGAATATAATATCGGGACCCTGGAGGAGGTGCATAAGTTGAGAGTTTCAGGATGTGATGAGCTAGTCTTACGATCAACTTTTCCCGCTCGCCGCGCCACAAGAAATGTATCGGCCAGCACCCAGAAATCCGCTTGCCCGGAAGCGCCACGGACCCAGTCAGCCTCCCAGTTCTTCTGATAAATTGCTACAAATCGCGCGTCCTCCGCAAGTGGCTTCGCTTCATTCATGTCGCTCTCCTCCATCGTCTCCACTGTCAAGAGCACGATACACGTCAGGTGCGCGCATGCGCGGAGCACGCCGCAAAAAACGCCGCATAGCTCGGGTTCGTCGAACCCAAAATGCGTTAGATGAGGAATGAGCGAAAGCGAGGCCGCAGCGTCAGGGAAGTGTGATTCCGGAGGGAAGTAGAGGATTTCCAGGTGTGTGATATTGCGGAACAATGGATGTGTGAAGCAGCCAGTGGGATTCCGGCCAAAGAGGTCTGCAATGTTGACTGCGAGATAGCCAAGAGATTCAAGGGAGGCGAGTGCAGGGAGATTCTCGGTGAGCCTGGTCCATGAAAGTATGGATGTAATGCCAGTGCATGCGTTGACAATCGACTCGATCGTCTTTACCCGCAATTCAGGGGAAGGCCATCCTTCCGCCGGGTCATCCAGGAACAAATGCCTGGCGGCATTATTGAAAAACTCGTGGGGCTTTTCGTCAATTGCCTGAAGGAGGGTTTCAAAACTAATTCTGGGACAGCCTTCCAATGGCGGCATCCCACTTTTGGAGCGAAGAACGATACGGTACAGGATAGGCTCGACCCTGGATAAGCATCAGGTATAACTCTGCCTAATTGGGTGCGATTTACCGAATTTTGACCCGCCGTGCCACCAACATGAGATTTGGGATAGTTGCCGGCCGCGAGATAGCGGAGATTTCAAAGATCGCGCACTCTATCTCCGGTGGAAGCCGGGGATCTGTCCCTGGTACAGATTCTATCACGAATGTGTCTGCCACGCTTGAGGCCAGATCCATAAATCGTCCAGCGAAGCGTGATGGGGGAAGGAGAGCAAGAAAGGTATGTCACGCTCTAAACGTGTCATCTGATGTGACAGACCCAGCACGGCTATTCGCGTTGTACGACTAGCACCACGATTTCCGTATTTTCTTCTCGATGGTCCCAGCTGCCGCAGTTAAAAAATGATATGGAGAGACCAGAGTAAACAAGTCGAATGAATGAGCGAGGCACATGAGCTTAGGAAGAGGTTCCGGGACAGATCTTCGTACAATCGATGAACGATCCATATGCATCTTTATATTTGCAGGCTAGCCGCTAGAAACCCGGAAGAAAAAACTGAGGAAAGAAAATCCAATATCAACACCCGTTAGCCTGAGGTATTCGCAATGAGCATTGTGGATTCAGAAATAAGGAAGCAACCAACCTTTCCAGAAGCATCAAGACATCCGCATGATCGCCTCGTCCACGCTCCGCGCCGAGATGCGCGACCCGCGCTCGAAGCTGTTGAAGTAGTGCTCACCGTACTCAATGGACAGCGTGCCCTCCACTTCCTCATATGTCTGCATATCTGCATCGGAGTCCACATCCACACCGGCGCGCGCACCTGCACCTACACTTGCCTCAGCACGGGCATCGGCACGCACATCCGCATCCAATTCGACGGCTGGAATCGGACTCCTTGTCCACGCGACGCAGTACCACGGTGCGTCGACGACCCAACGACGCCACGACGTGGGGTCATATGCGCCCGGGAAGCCCGCCACCGCCTCGCGCGCCGATGCGAAGAGCGCTGCGTGCTCGGGTGAGTGTACAGGTGATGACCCCGCGAGCTGCACGCCCAGCCGCAACGTGCGCAGGCCCCAGCCACGCGGGAGGCGCAGACGCGCGGAACACTCCCCGTCGCTGGTAGCCAGGGAGAGCACGTGCCGCTCGACAGACCCGGGATGGAACGCATCGAGATGCGCGTTCACTGCCAGCACGGCGAGCGCGGGGCAGGTGTGCTGCAGTGTCGCGAGGAGTGCGGGGGAGACGGTGGTCACGCCGAGTTCGAGGTGGAATATGCCCGCTACACCTGCCGGTGCGTCGAGCTGGCGGAGAGAGGGGAGGAGCAGTACGGGCGCGCAGATGGCGGAGACGCCGTGCGACGTCCAGAGGCGCACGAAGCGCAGGGGGCGCCCGCGCGCGAGGGCGGGGGCAAAACTCGCGGGGCCGTGGTACGAATTTAGATGTGGGAGGGCACTGGCAGGGAGTGACGGGAGGTGGGCAGGGATGTGTGGCCCGTCGAGGGCGGAGGCTCGGAGGCGGAGAGCGGTGAGTTGTGGGCAGGCTGTCAGGGCTGCCGTAAGGTCTGGGGAGGCCGCAACGCGCAGGGATATGTCCAGGGTCTGGAGTGAGGGAAGGCCTGCAGGGTGCTGGATCAGCGTGCGTACGAGGGCGTCGGTGCCGGTGGGGCCGGCCACGATGCGCTCGATGGAGTTCGGGAACAGGAGGACCAGGGAAAGAGAGTCCGGGGGAAACATTTGGATGGGACTTGTGCTGCGGTTGAACAGAAACTCCTTCCGAGCAGGGATGGGTACATCACCACGAGTGGTAGGTAGCATCTCGAGCTCTAAGTAATCGAGCCGCAAGGATTTCAGTGAAGAGATAAGGTTTTCGTCACAGAGAGGAAAATGAAGGACAAGTTTGTTCAGATTGCAGAATTTGGGCAGAGCGTTTAGCAGAGGCTCCATGACGGCTTCCACCGGCTTGTGCTCGACTCTGTGTCGTCGATTGTATCCCGGCGGGTAAGGCGACACGTACAAATCGCGCACTTCTGGAGAAATCCGCGTAGTAGAAAGAAACTCTAGCCTTCGTAGTGAACGCTCCTGGTACCCAGCGATCTCGACGTTCATACTGAGGCGCCGAAACGCAAACGTTTCCATAAAGGGGAAGACTTGCTGTGATCGAAAAAAGAGAGGCAGTGTGACCCATCGCAGACGCTTGCATACCCGCGATACAGGTTCCAAGGTGTGTTCGGGGAAATAATCCAAGATATCGAGCCAGATTTCCGTGGGGAGGACGATATCGGATTCAGTTAAGGGAGCTTTGTCTGTAATCGGTGACTTTGGATGCGGTTTCTGTCCACAGAGCTCGGGTGAGGATCACTGAGTGGACAGTCTTTTCAACTTGCCTTCCAGAAGGCGAGGAAGCCTGAAGTTTTCCTTGCAAGTGAAGGGTGCGCCATGCCAGCGAGGAGGTAACCAGGCATGGGAGCACGACCACGTGAAAGCCGCGTCAACGGTCCCGGCCCGGGCACCGTGCCGTCTTGGCCGTCGAATGCCACGCTCCCGCTTGACTTCGCTCTCTCCCTCCCCACCTGAACCTGGGGGAGTGAAGCATCGTCGACCGCTCATGAGCGATATACTGCGATGCATGAAACGCCCTAATTAGCGAGCTGATTTCATGCATCATCCCACCTTTCGAGCGACGTGCTCGGTTACGCTCGGTTGCGGTATTGATAACCATCAGGGCGGGACTCCTGGACGTGATTTCGGTATCCGCATCTGGAACACGTTGATCAAAGCCGTCTGGACGTCGTCGGCAACGACGAGCACAAAACCTTTGCCAAAAATCCTGAAAATAATATAGATTGTAGCTAGCACCACCAGAATACACGTTGCAAAATCAAGTCAGAAATCTTCTAAATAGTGGCGCGTACGACACTATTCTTGCTGCGTGCGCTGCATCTCGCCACCGCTCGCTCCAGCCGCAGTAGTATATACAGTAGTATAGTAGTATATACAGAATGCTACCAGATTGGGGAGGGGCTTACCTATGACTTGTAAAGAGGCGCTGGGGCCACTAGGACAGCCCCAAGCTCGACAATATCCGACGAGAGCGCCGCATGCCATTCGCGCAGCCAGCACAGCGCAGCCAGTCATACAGATGTGGCACCGGCAGCCTGTATCATGGCCGAGGAATCGTGCGAGGATCCGAACAAAACGGTGTGGAAGGGGCCACGGCAGTATTCTCGGCGCGCCGCATCGCTGAATTGGATTATGCGCGCGTGAAGCTGTTCCGTACGTAGGCGGAGTGGCCACCGTAGGCGGAGGGAGGCCTCCGCAGTGCTGCCCGCCCGGTCATACGCATCGTGGAGTCCAAGAATCGCCTGCCCCGCTCCGCGCCGGGCCCCGCATGCGGATCGCACGGAATACTGCGCCCGTATTGCTTCGAAAAACAATGGTACCGAAAGCGGCGTTGAAAAACCCCGGTAACGGAGTTCCTTCACCATGTACACGACACTGCAAGATTTGGAGCGGTGGCTTTGGCGGGCGCCGCACACCGTTGGAACAAACATTCGCATGATGATGACACGCTAGATGAATGGATGGTCCGGGAAACGTGAACACGGAATAATGGTGTGGTAGTATTGCAACGCACCCATGAATTGTGCTAAAACTCCCTCCTGCTCGCGGAGTGTCTGACTGAGCCGCACCCTTCGGGGGGTCTTGAATGGCCTTGTATCGCAATTGGGAAAGAATTAAACGAAATGAGAGAGATTCAGACATAACTATGATTCATCTCCGTGTTTATCCAGCTGGACGCCGATACCAGCTGCCGCCGCAAGCCTCGATAGCCTGGTGAGATAAAAGTGACTAAATGGTGTCAACCTACCGATAAAAATAATTGAATGGGATGCCAATAGCCAGTGGATCACGAACAGACTCGAATATGCCCCAATATATAATGGAACAGTCGGTTTTTGGCGTGTTTTCGTGAAGAGTCGTGTGGTGGGAAGAGACAAAGCTGTCAAACACCGCCACTGATCGGGATCCAGATGACCGTGAAACGTAGCCGAAAGTGTCTCGGACACCGAGAGTTTGTATTCGTTGGACGCTCGGGAACATTTTTTTGGATAGTTTCAATATATATTATCTCCCATAACTCTTAACCAAGTCGATTGGTACCCATAAAGTGAAGAAATCTTGACATTCAGAATCACGGGATATCTCGGATACAGTAATAATGTGCGCGGTGAGCTCAAACAGTCTTGCATTTTGCAGTTTCAGTACAGTGAGGAAAATTTTTGATGCTAACCATTTGGTAATATATATCATTATATACACTGAGAAGAGAGGGCAAGTCGAACTTGACGAAACAGTTAATTTTGTCTCGGAAACACAGAAAACCGAAATACTAGGACCAGGGATACAGAACATTGGGGATCTAACATTATAAACAATACGAGGGAGCCTAATCGTGTAACAAAATATACAACTCCATGTGCTGCAGGGTCAGAATGGGAAAGTTGCACAAAAGTACCAGTTCACAAACATAAGTCCCATAGAGCACTAGACCACTGTTCGACTCGTTACTTGCACTCAACTTGAGAATTTTTTCCTTTGACCTGGGAGTGATTCGGAAGGTTTGATATCATCTATTCTAACGTTTTGTATGAATTGGAAGCCCCGTATCATCTTGACTAGTAGCATTCGAGGGTTTAAACGGAAAGACAGTCTGTCTCGGAAACTCAGGAAATCACACCGTTAGGAAAAGTTGGTGGGCCATTTCAGTTGTCTGGCATGATAATCGAAATCGGGGATACTAGCCGTGCTCGAAAATATTCAGGTTCATGCATTGGAAGGTCGTGGGTAAGAAAAGCGACGAAAAGATCGGATCCGAAGTTATACCGTATACGGCAATACCCGACGTTCATGTAGTCACGATCGAGGTGCAGGTGCTTTTTCCTCTTAATGTCCCGTTATTGAAAGCCTCTTGAGCAGTATTCTAGGGGTCTTCTTATTTTTATTGAGTACCAGGTGGCCTCTGACGGAGGCAGTTAATTTCAATTCAATGTCCTGCTCAGAAACAGGAAAAGGTGTAACGGGAAACGTAAATAATTTCGTAGTTCCAGTCTGATACATGGTACGTAGATCAGATAACGTGGCGCACCCAATCTGGACCGAAATCGGCGCATAGGAAACGGGGGCGGGATCGGGCGCACGGGCGGCGGGATCGGGGGGGAAGCGCGCGCAGTGGAAATTCCGGGGGGTAAAGTCATGGGAGGTGGGTGTGAGACTGAACGGAGCCGTGGTAGCAGTTCGAGCGGCCCCGCAACGGCCGGAATCGGGGGCGGGGTAGCGTACGGCGTGGGGGGCAGTGACTGGGTCTAGGCGGTGTCCACTGGGACACGTAATGCAGAGAAGACAGCTATAAAAAAGGATGATTTAATACGAGAAAGCGAAAAGAAGCTCGCCAGCGCTGCCCGAGCCGCAGTAGCGGATGCGGAAGCGAAGTGGTGCGCAGAGCAGTGGGACCGGGCGGCAGGCCGGGAGAGCGCCGAAAAGGAAGGGGAGGTCGATATATTAAGTACATGGCAGGAATGTTCGTACCCGCGACGCGCGTGCCGGGCCAGCGCCGGGAAGCGCCGGAGTGGGAAAAGGCGGGCGAACAGAACAGTGGAACCGAGGTCACAGGGGATGTAAAATGAGGATGGAATGTGAGGGATTGACATGCATCAGCCTTTCCATGTAAAGGGAGCCGTCCCCGTGCAGCAGCGGCGGGAGGGAAGCGACGGCCGGGTGGCAACTGCGGGCAGCGGGGCCGGGCGGCAGGCAACGGAAAGACTTAGAGTGCTGCATAACCAATGGAAAGAGAGCCACACAGCGTCGGCGTGTGGAGGAAGCAGCGCAGCCGGGGCGAGCGTTTTGGTGGCGGGCAAAGCGGAGCGGAAGGCGGGGTACCCTGTTGCTAACACATGCAAACACCCTCCCAATCAGGTAACCGATGCCGCCCCACCGCACGGACCATCAGACCGACGGGGCGGTGTATTTGATGGGCATGCAGCGCATTTGATGGAAGGGCCCGTAAGGGAGCACCGCTGGCCGGCAGCGTATCGCTGGAAGGTCAAGTGATGGATCACATTGGATAGCTCATTAGCGCCGGCGTTGATCTATGGAGACGCTTCGCTCGTTAGCACACTGTGATGAATCAAATCCCCAGATACGCCTGCCCTCCCAGCTGCACATTAAAGTTTGTGACGACCCACGTTTGCTTGCCCACGCGACTGGTGTATGCCTGGCTAGGAACCCACCCGCGCATCATCAAATGTTCGAATCCAAGCATTTGGACACTTCCCCTCGACACCCGCATCAAGGTTTCCCAAACATTTAACAGAGCCTCTCAGCTTCCCCAAAGCGCCGCACGGAGACTTTTAACACTACTTGAGAGGAAACCCGGACGTCCCTGCCCGCCTACGTGTCAAATGGGGTCGACAGATCGCCGAGGGCATTGCATTCGCTGATTTGCGCCAAGTTGTGTGGGCAGACTGCACGCCTGCGAATATTCTGCTGGATGCTGATCTGGGCATTCTCCTGTGCGATTTAGGCGGCGCTACCATTGACGGAGATCGAACCATTCAACCAATGTCGTGTTACCTACGCACTACCGCGACCCCCACGTCGATTCCTCAACCGATTATTTTTGGGGGCCCAAAGTCGACATATTTGCCTTTGGTTGCGTTTTCCTCGAAATTCTCACATACAGTGAGGTGAACCCTGCCGATTATTCTGCTTTGCATCGTGGCAGTAATATCTGTCTATCATTCCTCCTATCCATGCGTTTAAATGGCATATATCAAAGGATTATCGTATGACGGCCAAACACCGCTTATCGACCACATCTTTTTCACCCCCTTCAAAAGGATAGTCGAAAAGTGCTGGGATCTGAAGTACTCGGACGGTCAACAGCTCCTGGCAGACGTCAATGATGCCTGTGTGCAGTTCGAGCAGACCCTCGTGTGTGACGAGGCGGACGCCGCCAAGGTGGTCAATCTGGGACAGTAGGGACAGAAATGGTTGAGGACGGTCCTGCTGATAACGGTGGCGAGGGTGGGAGAGGAGTCGAGGTGGTCGACCAGTCCTGGTAGATTTTACGGTCACGTTCCCAGTTTGGATGGGTCCGGCGGCTGTCGGTGTATGACCTGGCCCGGCGAGAAAGACTTCCTCTTTCTCGAGGGCAACACATCCGTCAACAGGAGACGGCAGCAACAGATTCTAGTTGTTGCTACTCTTCGTTCCCTCCATGCGGCGCAGATTTAGCGCTGGACGTCCTAGAGGCTATTATAATCCCTACGGAAAACATCCTGCGCAAATTCTGCATGATCTAGCGCCTCGGCAGAGTCAATCAGTGCACCGAGAACCACCAAAGTGCAAACACGCACGGAGTCCGCCCATCTCTGTCTTAGTCCGGTGTCAGGACATTGGTTCCGACGGTCAAAAGTGACTTTCGGGCTGTATCGGACAGCGAGCAGGGATGTCTCAGAGACCCCTGCGGAACTCGGACGCACCCGAGATTTTAGGAGTCAATTAATAGGGGCAATTAATCGAGACAGCATGATATCACATCTGGCATAGTACCAGCTCAGCGGCCAAACTGCCACTGTATCTTCATTCTCCATGACGATTATCTCATACACAACACGAGCAAAACATTGATATAATGTGAGCAACCGCGTATCCTCCGTGTTCCAATTGCCAAATTATGGGCATTTGCTCGCTTCTCCCTAACTTTGAAGAATTATTCAAAGAAAGCCTCCGAGGATGGTCATTACGCGCGGTATATACCACCTCATCAGATCCCAGACCCTGAACACGTCACAACTTTTCTGGACCCTTCCCTTCTGCTTCCGACACTTGTGAGATGGTATACCCTATACTGTTCAAACCGAGTTTAGGTGTAGTTGACTGTAGCATACACTCAGAGGCTTTGTGTATGTAGCTACGGTACCCGTATGTTCCTCAATGGGACCACCGCGGTAATACAACCTCCTCCTCCTCCTCCTCCTCCTGGTTATTAGATGGGGAGGGATTTTTCATGACATTGTTTTGAATTGGTATTGGGCGTGCGACATGGACGCAAAGATTTTCGGGTCGTCAGATCGATAGGCTTACAAGGTATCCAAAGTTAAGGTGACGCATAGCGCCTCAAACGAAATTGGGCGTTTATGAGTCTCCCAGTGTATCATTTAACTGGCATTTAAAAATAGGTTTGATCGCGATCAGTTCCTTCATTTTCAAGGGGTCGAATATAAAGGTGAACAGCATTCCGCCTCCTACGAAGTTCCAATTTGCGACGGCCTCAAGTCAAATTAGGACGAGGCGCAAGGAAAGCAGAAAAATTCATGATGCAGTCGAAGTCAGGAAGGCTCTTGGTCAGGGTTCGCGAACGAAGGAGGCTTGGGGTTTGATTATCCATGTAGTTATGCGACCGGAATGATTTATGTTCTATCAGGACGTGTCAGATTTAAACGAAGACGCACACAGACTACGCACACATGAGCTCATATGGCCAGGTCTCGGGCTGAGTCCAATGCCAATGCGGATTGGTATCTGATGCAGTAGAATTTCAATACGAGAAGATCTCACGAACCAAAGAACGGCGTCAACGTACCGAGTCGCAGAAGCACCTTCCTTTCGGTCAATACCGGGAAATGCTGTTCGGAGGGGGTCGCCGGCGATGCCTCCCATGGGTCTACATAAACCGTTTTCAAACGTGGCATCTGCTCCGCAGACATCGCCTCGTCGAACCGATGCCAGGTTTCCATCGTGAAGGGTCTTGTCTCCGACGCTCGTACGACTATTGTCTCGATGGTATTGTTCGGCGACAGCATCTGGAGCGCTGCTACGAGGAATAGAGCCTCCCGGTCATCCGAAACTTGGACGTGCAGATACCTTAGGCACGAAAAATCTCTCAGGTCTGGAGGAAATGTAAGGGACTATGGATTGATAACTGAGCACACCGACAAAGAGAATAAATAAGAAAACGCACAGCGAACAACGTCAGAATCTCGATCGTTCGCAGAGCAGGTGCAAAAGCTCGCGACCGGACGATTTGAACGAAGGATGAGCCACTCAAGTACGTGAACGACTTGAGGGCGGAGAAGTCGAAGGGGAGATAGACCTCGTCCTGAAACCATAAATGACTTGGGTCTGGAGTGAAGATGTGGAACGACTTCAGCTTGAGGCGCGAGGTGTGGGGAGGCTCCGGGGCGGTCCCTTGGGTATCATAGGCGTCATCTCCGGGAACCCCCCCCAGAGCAACATGCTCAATGGATGGCGAAGCGTGTACCCAGACTTCCTGTGCAAACACTCGCCTCTCGAAGTAGCACATCAGCTTCACGGACCGGAGGGTCTGCAGGCTGAGTAGCCTCTGGATGGAAACGGCGGTATAAGGATCCCAAACCGCGCCTAAAACGTCGATACTGGATAGACGGATGAATGGGACGTGGGAGATGCGCAGGAAATGCGCAGTGTCGATTAAATTGAAGGTGATGGTAAGGCGTGTTGTATGTCGCACTAAGTGCGGTGACGCATCCCATAATTCCAGCAGTCGGAGAACTCGACTCTCGTGTCGTCCAGGGAGGCTTACTGCTGCAAAAAGATGACTTTGCGATGCATGGACCCAAGCCCGCGAGATCAGGGCGCATGCGCAGAGATCAGCCGGGGAGCCAGCGAGGAAACCGATGCAATGGTCTAGCAGTTCTTGGACGTCAAGTGGTGTGTTGCCCATTGTGTGTTCTCTGGCGGAGAGCAAACCAGCTTTGAAGGTCGATGTGGTGCGGAAAGAAGAGGCGGGCCGAATTCGGCACCAAACGCGTGACCTCGGCAAGTGCCGTTGCCACTGCCACAACACTACGGATTGACAGGACCGATGATTATTGGTTAATAGGTCGGATCCCAGGTCCGGACAAAATTTTGAAATCTGCCTTGTGAGGTGACCGCCAGAGTCCGGACAAATGGCCCCAACGAGTGCAGTAGGTGTGAGTCAGAGTCCGGACAATGGGTGTCAACCGTACCAAGGTCTGTTCCTGCATCCGGACATTTGATAGTGGCCTGTCTTGGCTAGCCACAACCCGATGTCAAAATTTGATTTGACTGCTTGAAACCAAAGTCTGAAACCGGCAAACAATCTCCTCTTTCCACCAGCATGTCTCGAGCAAATATCCAATTTGTATTGGCAACTTTATATGCCATGGATTATACAATAATCAAGAGGATATGCGCTGGGAAAAAGACTGGCATTTTACCGAGTGGATTGCGTGTGTTAAAGGTACAATATTCCCCAGATCGGTGAGACAGCTCGACGCAATATTCTAGAAATCCCCTCCTTCAATATTCTCACTTCCGAAATGACAGCAATAGGGGAAGTCAAAGTGGTCAGGCAGGACCGATTCCGAAGTCGATTCTGAACCCGATTCTTGTCAGAATCGGCGGACAGAATCAAACGAGAATCGACTCAGCTCTGACCGCCCGATTTGGCTTCGATTCTCGCGTCGATTCTCGCGTATGTTTCCGCTGTCAGAATCGGTGTTCGCATGGATCGGCACGAGAATCGGCGATTCTTGAGTTCCTCCTCCAGAGCAGGAACACCGATTCTGGCTGATTCTGGGAATTTGCCGATTCTCGTCGACAGAATCGGGTCCCAGAATCGGGCGTGAATGTGCCTTGACCGCTTTGACTTCCCCTAATAGTGAGGTCCTTGCAAAGGCTGTCGCGAGCCTGAATACGGTTCGAAGGAACTTCCAGCAAAGGCACTTATTCGTATTGCGGAGCTGCCAGAGGTCGATTGCATATAGTCTCTCTAGACAGACGCTGTAATGAAAACAGGCTCGTTCCTCGCCCATTACAGTCTGTTAGTTACTGCGCCTGATAAGCGGCGGTCCATCTTATTATGTAATGATGGAGGATTCACAACCAAACAATTCATTTATTTTACGCGTCTTTCACGCGTCTTGGTGCTATTCAGCATGCATTTTGAGTCCCGAAAAATGAAAGAGCTTACACAAAGTTGTATTAGCTTTAAAAACAGTGGAAACAATTCTCTGGTCCATTTCTTCCCTCCCAAGCTCTTTTCTGCCGGATTTGGTCATCATCTCAGTTCCTCAACCGAATCTCGGTCAAAATGGACCTAAGCAAGTCTCTTAGGGTAATTCAATACATTCTAATGGTTGACAGTTGTTATTCCCATGAAATTTATGCTCTATGCTGCCGCCGACGCGTCAAGTCGCGTCGATGGACTACACACGTGACTTCCCAAAGCGGTGCTTATATAATAAGGTCGACCGCCTACTAAGATGGCGTGGTAACCACAGGACTAGATTGCATACAGGATTGAAATATTCAGATTTATTTTGCAATTTTTCGCATTTTTGCTGCCTTTTTTTTTTGAGGTCTGATCCGAAGTCCGGACCAAAAAAAAAACCGGTCGAGCTCAGAGCCCAAGTCCGGACAACATTTTGCGCCTCCGGGGGGTCCAAAGTCCGGACAAAATTATCCAGACCCCCAAAATCCGGATCTGACCTATAAACCGATAATCATCGGTCCTGGATTGACCTGCTAGTGTCTTGGGTCTCTGAATTGACTTTCATCTCGACGATGAAGAAGAACACGTATACATTTACCATCGGCGAATTCGCTCGATTTTTCCGAACCAGCGACCGCCAGAAGTTTTGAACCATCTGGAGCAATGCGCAACGACCAAACTAAGACATCTGCAGGGTGGGGAGGTAAAAATTGGTTGTTGTGTGGTGTCCAGGTCCATATTACCGCCAAATATAGAGTAAATCAGTCGAAATCCAGGAAATTTTCCGGACAAGGTGTCGGCGGGGACGCCAACTATAACCTTGCTTTGGTTTGTAAGGAAGTACGTAATAATTCAAACGGCGCGAGGGAGGGCCCCGTAGCCTACATGTAAATACACAAGTACGCTAAGTTTTAGCTAGCGCGGGTTTTTTCGCAGCACCTGGGTTGCCGTCATCACTCGCCTTCTGCTTCGCCCCCTCGTCGACGACTAGAGCGGGTGCCAGCGACCCTCCCGATCCTCCTTCCCCGCCCTCGGCTGTCCTTGGGGGTCCCTGCGCTTTCGCTCCAAACATACCCCCGAATCCCTGGTAAAAACCGATGGGTGTCGCGGGCGAGTACGGTGTTGGGCTCAATGCGGCCCCTTTCGTGGCGGTCTCGCGAGGCAGCATGGAAGGTACATCACTGGCAATCGCGGCGGCGTACGCGAGTTGACCGGGTGTCGGGCTGTCATAAGTTGAGGCAGGTGCCATCATGGCCGGTGTCGCGTCACCTCCAGTACTGGTAGGGGGCACGACGACCTGGGCGGCAGCTTTGGTGCGGCGTGGCAGAGGGCACCGTCGCTGCGTGCACTACGGGCTGGGGCGATGCGGTGGAGTAGAGGCGCATGGGTTCGGGCAAGATAGCATGAACCAATCGTGGTTCCAGTCACGGTACTGTTAGGAGAGGTCAGAGGAGCACAGGTGAGATGGACGTGCCCATACCAGCAAGGAATGCACTTGGCCAAAGACGACTGCTCGGTACACGTCTGGCCATATAGGATTGGGAAGTTTGACGAATGCCGTGCCATTGTTGTTCCAGTATGCGGGGCGATGGAATTTCCGGCCTAGTTTGGCGGATCCCAAGAAAGAACTGCCATGCCCTGCGAGGACTGCGACGGATGGCGTTACGGGGCCGTCAGGCAGAGGGGGGGAGCGTTAAAGTGCCGGGGTCAGCATGGTAGGCGGCAATTTGTTGCGCCAGCGTAGTGGCATGTTCAAGAAAGTCAGCCATAAGGCGATGAGATTTGGATGAGAGGTAAAGATGACGTAATGAGTTTGGTCTTATTTTGATTCACAAGATTCGGCCATTACGGGGACGGGGACGGTTTACCGACGGATCAGCTGGGTCCACTTAACGTGTTATGTCTCACAGCCACTGATGGCATGTAACAAGCAGCGTTAGTTCACCCTCTTCTGCTGAAGCATTAAATCTCCAAATATTTTAATGCATATAGTACATTCCCAAAATCATAACTGTGTCGGAAAATCTGCACAGATACATCAGATTGGCGACCGACATCGCTCCCCGCCAAGTGTTATGTGTGATCGTCACGTCACACTTAACATAGGGGCCTCACACTTAACACTTTCTTTTCTGCCCTTGCCCGGTGTGAGCCTCACTGATGCTCTCTGCTCGTGGGCATTTTTTGGAAGGATCTTGCAGTTGTTGTCGGTAGAAACTAAACAAATAATCACTCAGTGTTGTAGGAAACAACGCTGTGAATAATATTCACCTAAACAAATAATCACTACAAGTACATGAGTACGCGGTCAGGAATATTAGTACAAGTTAGCTCACCTCAGTGTTGTAGGAAACAACGCTGAGGTGCGTACACTACGAGTCCATATATATACTCGAGCCATAGATATAAAAGGAAACTAATAGCTGTTGCGTATATCTACAGCTTCTGCGGCACAGTGAGATACAGAGTACATAAAAGTAAGAAAATACAGCCTTGCGCAGAATGCGCAGAGATCGCAGTAAGCGAAGTAGTCGGACTTGATAAAGGTCCGGTTGCACAGTCAACACTCCCCCTCAAGCGGACCTAAGTCCTAGCTCGGATGCGAAGTGCTTCGCTTTGACGCTCGGAAGCGGTTTCGTGAGAGTATCGGCGAGCATATCGTCAGTTGGGCAATAAATCAAAGGGATCGAGCCCTTGGCAATAATATACCGAATGAAATGGTAGCGAATATCGATGTGCTTGGTGCGCGCGTGGTACTGATGTTCTTTAGCGAGGGAAATCGCGGATTGATTGTCGGAGAAAAGCGTGGTTGGCGCGGAATCAATGGGTGGTGTAGCGTAGGTGTCGAAAACCTCGGAGATAAAGGAACGGAGCCAAAGCCCCTCCTTTGCGGCGTGGGTAGCTGCGACGTATTCCGCCTCGGTGGTAGAAAGAACGACGAGTTCTTGTTGTTTGGAATTCCACGACACGGCACCACCATCGATGAGGTAAGCGAATCCCGTGATCGCTCTTCGCTCTTCCTCTTGACTTCCATCGGCGTCGACCCAGCCAGTCAACTCGCGAGAAGTCTCGCCATAGGTGAGTTCCAGTCCAATAGTACCCTTCAGATAGCGAATGACCCGCTTTACAGCTTCCCAATGCGCCGGCCCGGGGTTTGTCATAATTTGGTGACAGCAAAGGTAATGTCCGGGCGCGTTGCGAGGGATGCGTACATCAACGAACCAACGGCCTCCTTGTAGGGAACGTCTCGCATAACAGCAAGTTCTTCCGCGGTACGAGGTGATTGCGCAGTCGACAAGTTCGCATTCGGGTCCATGGGGATGGAAAGTGGTTTCGCGTCGTCGAGGTTGTAGCGGCGAGCGATAGAGGCGATGTAGGAGGTCTGGGAGAGGGATAAGGTGCGTTCCATGCGATTCCTCTTCACTTCTATGCCCAACAACCAGTGTATTTCACCGAGATCCACAACTTCCACATATTTCCCCATTCCAGCCTTTATCTCGCGCACCAGCTCAAGATTCGACGTGGCTATGGTGCAATCATCGACATGCACAGCCAGAACGACGAGTCCATTCTCGTTTCGCCGATAGAATACCGCCTGGTCCGTGCTGCAACGCGTAAGTCCCAATTTCTCGCATATCTCCGCAAATCGCTGATACCAACGACGGCCGCTTTGTTTTAACCCATAGATTGTTTTGACCAGACGCAAGACTTTACCGGTGGAGTTGGGGTATGGGAATCCGAGAGGCTGGCGCATAAAGATGCGCTCGTTATCGGTGAGTTTCCCATTCAAATATGCTCCTTTGACGTCGATCTGGTGAATCTCAAGGTCAAGACGGGCGGCTAATGCAAGGATGGTGCGGACGGACGCAAGACGAGCAACGGGTGCGAATGTGTCGAAGTAGTCGACGCCCTCGACTTGTGAGAAACCCTGCGCAACGAGACGGGCTTTGTAGCGCTGAACACGGCCGGCAGCATCGCGTTTCAGCCGAAAAACCCATTTGTTGCCAACAACATTGGCGTCCTCGGGTGCGTCTTCGAGCTTCCAGGTGCCGTTAGCTTCCAATGTCGCTAACTCCTCCTTGATAGCTTTCTCCCAGTGCGGCCAATCGGGCGAACGGCGCGCTTCCGCAAGGTTGCGCGGCTCCAGCCCTTCGGCTTCGCTCACGTCAGCGACAAGTGCGTACTCCACGGCGCTCGTGGGATGTGCGCTGTCATCGTCGGGGACTTCCACGACGTTGGCACGCATGCCCCTCGGGAGGTTGCCCTGGTCGCGCCTGAAGTTTGTGGGTGCTCCGCGACCTGCGGCAATGTCGCGCTGGTACTGGGAAGGTTCGCGATTACGAGTAGAACGACGAGGTTCGGGTGCGGGAGGTGGAGATGGAGAACTCGATGTGGAATCGGATGAAGACGAAGAAGACTCGGGGAGAGGAACATTTTGGGCATCAGGTACGTTCGCGGTCGATGTAGTTGGAGCAGGATTGGCTAACGGTTCGGTGTTGTCGGCAGGAGTCGTCGGGTCCAGCGGATCCTCATACTCCCCCTCAATCCCATCCAACATGGTGATCGGCGGGAAAATTATGGTGCGTTCCACCGTTACCTTTCGCTCCCCAGGCCAATAAATCCTATGTCCTTTGCTCTCTTCATCTAGTCCCATCCAACGACCCTCTTTCGCACGCGGATCAAGCTTTGATTGACCGGTAACTTTCATTTCCTGGTGCACGTAGCACTTACACCCCCACTCGTGGACATCGGACATGTCGGGAACCGTCCCGTGGACCGCCTCGTAGGGTGTAATACCGCCAAGCGCGCGCGTCGATGTCCGGTTCTTCAGCCAAACCACGTGCCGAAGACATTCCGCCCACAGGAATTTCGGCAACCCGGCCGCATGTAACATTGCGCGGGCCTTTTCCAGCAAGACACCGTTCAAGCGCTCCGAAATACCGTTCTCCTCCGGCGTGTCATGAACGGTAAGTCGCTGGATTGTGCCTTCCTGTTCCAGATAAGCCTTCAACTTCTGGCTTAGGTACTCGCCACCCCGATCCGAGTGAAGGATCTTGATGGAGACACCACGGTGAGTCTTCACTTTAGCCGAATAGACTTTGTACGCCTCGAAGACTTCTGACTTCTTTCGCAAGAAATACAGATGCGTCTCGCGCTTCGCGTCATCAGTGAAGGAAACAAAATAGAGATGATGGCCGAGGCTTTCCACTCGGGACGGGCCCCAAACATCGGAGTAAACCTCATCTCCATAGTTTTTAGCTTGCTCCCCCTGACGTTGTTTCGGCACAGATTTGCGTTTGGTCTTCGCGAAGACACACGACTCGCAGAAAAATGGCTTCGCATCAGGTGATGGCGAGGCGAGTTTGATTCCGGAGACAAGCCCCTTGGTGACAAGGGCCTTCGCGATCGGCAACGACAAATGACCAAATGCACGGTGAAGTTCATCCTCGGTGAGTACTCGTTCAACGGGATTGGCGCTATCGGGCTCATGCACAACTTTGTACAGCCCCTTCGATGTTTTCGGGATGACACCGACAAGTTGTCCCGCGGGGTTTGTGATGTGGCATTCCCCGCAACCGAAAAGTATCTTGTAGCCGGCTTCATCAAGACGTCCAACGGATATCAAGGTGAACGCAATCTCCGGCGCAAAGAGTACATCGGTAAGTTCGATTTTCGAGAACGTATCCCCGTTTGGAACAGTAACGGACAGATTTCCGCGTGCAGTTGCCGTGAAGCGCTGGTTGTTCGCGGCGGCAAATTCCTTTGGCGGGATCGGTGTGAGGTTCGAGAACTCACTCAAGAAAGGTGAGAGATGCTGCGTGCAGCCCGAGTCATAAAGCTCCGCATGTGCTGATGACTTCTCTCCAGAAAATACGGCGTCGGCAATATCGGAATCATCATCCCAATCGAAATCCGTACCCGTATCGGAACTCTGGTCAGTATCCGAGTCCGATTCGTCCTCGCTGTCGCTGACCGCCTGCAAATCAGGCATCGAATCAGCGGAGGAATCCAAGTCGCTCCAGTCGAAATCTGAGCACTCGGTAGCAGTATCCCAAGTCGGTAAGAAGTCCGCAAGTGGGTCTTTAGCGGCATGACCATTCTCCAGATCCAGCAAACTCGGCCAGACGTCCAGCAAGAAATCACGGCGCTCATCCGGCATCCCCGAGTCGCTTTCGGAGTCGGATAGGCACACCAGGGAAAGCTCGGGGCAGTCATCCCAGCTCTCAAATAATCCCTGCATGCCGAAAACAGTTCCCGTCGCTACGCCAAGCAACGTCGGGTCGGTCCTGTCGATATTTTCGCATTCCAGCGGTTCGACAGACCACGCGCCGTCATCAATGACAGCATTTGCGGATCCCGAAGCATCTTGCTTCGGTTTGCCTTTCTCGCTCTCGTTGAGCTTAGGGCTCGGGCACTTGGACTGTACGTGTCCTTTGCCTCCGCAATTCCAGCAAACCCCTTTCGGCCGCTGATTTCCGTTTCCTTTCCCAGATTTCCCCGACTTCCCCTTGTGCGATGAAGAAGATGACGTGGACTGCGCGCTTAAAGCGGCGCCGGTGTCCTCGCGTTTCGAAGATGAGTTCTTCTTCTTCCGTTCGACTTCATTACGATCCCACTCCTCCACAGCCAAATGCATGAGGTACCCGGGCGCGAGTGTGATGGCTTGGGTGGAAGCGGAATTACCCGAGGCGATGGTCATACCAGGGGCAGCAGTCGTTCCGGCAGCCTGAGCCTGAGCCGCTACGGTTCGCGCGATGTTGGTAGCAACGAGTGCGGCCTTCGCCGAAGAAGTGATTGTCGACAAGTAGCGCTGGTAAGCTCGGGGGAGGGAATTAATGATCCGAGTCGCGTACTGACTATCGGATAGGATGACGCCGACAGCAACAAGACTCTTGTGCTTCATCTTGAGCAGATCAAGGTGAGTACGAATATTTCCGTTCTCGCCGCAGTTACAATTGTCGAAGTCAGCCTGCATGGAGGCAACGACGTGCACGCTGAGAGCCGTAAACTCGTTATTGATCCACTCCCACATCTCCGCAACAGTAGCTCGCTCGTCAGCCTGCAAGAGGGTGGTATCCTCGAGCTTCTGAGCAAGATAGTTGTGAGCTTCATCTTCGTGCTTGTCCCATTCGTCAATCTCCGCCTGCGCAGCAGGAGGAACGGGTCTAGGGGTGGTACCATCAAAATGACCCCAGACGGACTTCGATTTGGCGAAATGTTTGAAGCGGGTCGAGAAGATAAGCCAGTTGGCTCCGTCGGTTTGAAGGACAGGAACACGGGAGATGGAGGCGATGTCGGCGGTGATAGTGGTCATCGGGAAATAGGGTTACGGGAGTTAAACAAGCAGGTAGATCGCAGAGTCAGACGCGGGGCCTAATAACCTGTTGTCGGTAGAAACTAAACAAATAATCACTCAGTGTTGTAGGAAACAACGCTGTGAATAATATTCACCTAAACAAATAATCACTACAAGTACATGAGTACGCGGTCAGGAATATTAGTACAAGTTAGCTCACCTCAGTGTTGTAGGAAACAACGCTGTGAATAATATTCACCTAAACAAATAATCACTACAAGTACATGAGTACGCGGTCAGGAATATTAGTACAAGTTAGCTCACCTCAGTGTTGTAGGAAACAACGCTGTGAATAATATTCACCTAAACAAATAATCACTACAAGTACATGAGTACGCGGTCAGGAATATTAGTACAAGTTAGCTCACCTCAGTGTTGTAGGAAACAACGCTGAGGTGCGTACACTACGAGTCCATATATATACTCGAGCCATAGATATAAAAGGAAACTAATAGCTGTTGCGTATATCTACAGCTTCTGCGGCACAGTGAGATACAGAGTACATAAAAGTAAGAAAATACAGCCTTGCGCAGAATGCGCAGAGATCGCAGTAAGCGAAGTAGTCGGACTTGATAAAGGTCCGGTTGCACAGTCAACAGCAGTGTATCAGGCCCTATCACCACACTGAAAATGCGAAAATCCAGGCTTTCCATACTGGAATACATTCATCTGTTCAATCTGTGTTCTGTTCGAGTTCTGTATATTGGAGCTTATTTCCCTCTTGAAACTGTTGTGGAATGGACCTTTGTGAGCCAGGTAAGTGTCTCAACAGCTCAAAGGACCCAAAGCAACCTTATCTGCTCCAGAATTCAGTAGTTTATGTTCTGGTCTCGACTCCTAAACAACACATCAGTGCAACAGATTCAGCTTGTGGATTGGGGGTCAGAGTAACCTGTATGAAAACTAAAGCCTGGATACAATAATTCTGGGACCCCACAGCCCAGGTGTTCTTATATGTTTCCGACTGAGATTTTTCTCAATATTTAATACTGAAAGGGATCCTTTTTTTCAATGGTCATTCAATGACACTGGGGTTGAATTGATAGCAAAGGACTGAGTGAACAGAACCTCGGTTAAGCTCCTCGACATTCCTCTGAGGTTAAATGAACTTCCTACGATCTTTCCTTTTTCTATTTCTTTTTCGGGAATTTCCCCTTCTGGCGACCCAGTACAATGGTCGGAAAACCACGGGGACTGAGGCGATAGGTCTAAGCCAAAGGTATGTAAACAACGGGACATGCCGAAGATTGCTTAATAATACTCAACCTGGGAGACCTAGCAAAGCAAGGTGACAGGCTTTATAGGTAGGCTTGTCTCGGGCATTCCTCGAGCTTGTGTTCCATTAGGGGCAGTCAGAGTAGAAATTAAATACCCGATTCTGGGTCGATTCTGACGGCGATTCTGAGACGATTCTCGGAATTATTTTAAATCAGAATCGCCGAGAATCGATGTAGAATCGCCTCTGGAGTCGATTCTACATCGATTCTGCGGCGATTCTGCGACGATTCTGAGTCGATTCTGATTTTCGGTGATTCTCTCATGCTTAAATAAATCAGAATCGCCGTCAGAATCGACTGTCAGAATCGCCTCAGAATCGACGAGAATCGTCTACTCTGACTGCCCCTATTGTTCATCTCTTTCACCAGTTGCCTCATCCGTGGCAAAAAAAGTGCGGCAATGCGGTCTTCCTACGATGCAAGTTTTAGGGGACAATGGAAATATGACTCAAAGACCATAAGTGTTAGAAATGGGACTCCTAGAGGACTCGAATGGACTCGGACAGACCCGCAGATGAGGGGGAACGCTAAGATTGCAGATCCAGTACATGTTGTTTGTACGTATTAGATATCAGTAGCGAAGTCATCGAGCAGTTAGTGATGTCGCGGGCCCGGCTCGGCCTGAATGCCCGGGCTCGGGCTCGGCTTGACAAGGCTTGGGCTTCAAATTCTCGAGGCCCGAGCCCGAGCCCTGGGTGCAGGGCCCGAAGCCCTGAGCCCGGGCTTGTACATAGCCAAAGAAAAAAAAACATTAGGGTGTTTCAGAGTTAGAATTTTGGGTCCAACTTAGGTCCCAACTTTGACCCCAACTTTGCTTCAACTTGGGTAAAGTTCGTGAAACACTCCAGCCACTTTTTCTTCCAAGTTGGCATCGTCAGGAATGAAATTGATATAATATAATTGATGCCCATTAGCCGAAGTTGGGCATCAAGTCGGAGCGAAAGTTGGGGTCACAAAGTTGGATGTCAAGTTGAGGTCTTATGCCCGATTCGACATCCAACTTTCAGTTCCGACCGGTTTTGCTTTCGAACTTCATGCAAAGTTGGCATCAAAATTGGAGCACAAATCGGACCTGAAAATCTAACTTTGAAACACCCTATTCACACCGGCGTTGACGAAACTTCTGGTCAACACAATTTGATCCAGAAACTGTGGGAATATTATTGAGAATTGATTGGACCAAAATCTGTCCCGATATTCACCGTATCATTTGTCTCTTTATCTATCTTGAAATAATTGGTTTCGTGAGAGGAATCGGGTCAAAGTAAAGCTTGTAAATCAACAGTGATTTCAAGACTTCTCAAATGTTTGCCGAAACTGACACATTCGGCTTGAATTTCGGCATGCCTGAAAGTTGAGGTTTCGGCGCCACTTTGGCTACGCTGCTGCCGAAATTCCAGATTTCAGTTGTGCCGAAACTCAAGCCGAATGCGTTAGTTTCGGCAAACATTTGAGAAGTCTTGAAATCACTGTTGATTTCCAAACCTTATTTTGATCTGATTCCTCTCACGAAACCAAGTATTTCAAGATAGATAATGGGTCAAATGATATTGTGAGTATCTGGACAAACTTCGGCCCGATTAATTCTCAACAATATTCCCATAGTTTCCGGATCAAATTGTATTGACCGGAAATTTGCTCAACTCCGGTGTGATTATGCTAGTGTAAATTATGTCTGTGAATGTCTTAGTTAGTCGGTTGTTTGCTCGGGCCAATCCCTTCCATAGACAGTACGATCGTTGGCAACGATGTCAACAATAATGCCGGGACTATATTTATGCCGCCTGACAGCCGAGACAAATTAGTAGTCAAAGCCGAACCCGGCGATAGACTTACCCCGCCAAGTATTTTATTGCTGTGTATACGGCCATACCGGCTAGAAGGGGCCTTGAGGGCAAGTTCGCCCCGAAGACATAGATATAGATCTAGGCCCGGGCTTGCCGGGCTTGCCGGGCCTGGCAGGCCTGGCATTCCTCAAGCCCGAGCCCTGTGCCCTCCAAAGCCCTGTGTCGGGCTCGGCTCGGCTTGACCAAGCCCGGGCCCGGCCCGGCTCGGCTTGCGGGCCTGGGCCGAGCCCGCGACATCACTACGAGCAGTACGAAAGCAGACGATTTCCAACAATAAGCTGTTCCTTGTCGAGTCTGCGTCTAAACACGAAGTTGCCAGCTGATCGGAGCGGGGTGTATGAGTATGTAAGGCGTTTCAGATTCAGTAAGGTTCTGTGTCCTCCCCCTTACTGTCCCATCTGTCCGACGCCTCCTTCGGTATCTGCAGCGTGGTTGAAATTGCATCAAGGTCAGTATGACTCGCCACCCTTCGTATGAACTCTAAATGGTCCACATACGTCTCCTTGTCGAATCGGCGGAACTCCGATGCTCCGTCGTCGTATTCGTAATACACCCCATCCGCGACGAACAGAAAATAGTGGGCTGTATGGCTTTCCACATACGCGATGGGCATGATCGTGCCGAGTATGCCGCAAGCTTCAGTGAGGATTGCCTGGACCTCGGAGCGCTCCTCCTTCTCGCCGAAAGCGGTCCGCGGGAGGAAGAACTTGATTCCGCCCCAGTAAAACCAGTTGCATGAAAATGCAGGGGGGAGGGGAGTGGACGTCGTGTACCAGTGTTGGTAGATTTGGCGATTACGTTCCCAGTGGGGATTCGGATGCCAAACAGACCCTGTCCCGGCGTTTCCAGTGTACCCTCTGGAGTTTGGGGAACTTCGAGAGAATCTCATCGAATTGTCGTAGAGGGGTGCGGGGATGGTCCGCAAGGGGGACAGTGCTGAATAGGTACTAGATGTGGATGGCATCAGGCATAATTGGCAGATTTAGTCAGAGAACGAACGGGCAACGAGGTCTCGTCCGCGCTAGAAACGTAAGGAAGCGCATGTCTTCCAACAAGCAAGCGCCAGCCTTTATACAAGTCATAATCAAAGGTTTCCGATCGATCGGATAGATTCCACCACTTCAGGAGAGACGGCTGACCGATTAATACTGGAAATTGATTGTGTAGCACACCACAGTAGGTAGGTAGGTATATTCCGGCGCGGTCCCGTTGAGAAACAACCAGGGCCCGTACTACATACATCGCGTCAGGTGTATACTCTCGCGGTGTATTATTCAACTGGCATTTGGAATTAGGTTCGATCGCGATCAGCTCCTTCATTTACAACGGGTCGAATAGAAAGGTGAACAGCATTATGCCTGGAAACGCAGCCTACGAAGTTCCGATTTGCGGCGGCCTCAAGTCAAATTAGGACGAGGCGCAAGGAAAGCAGAAAGGTTCATGGTGCAGTCGAAGTCAGGAAGGCTCATGGTCAAGGTTCGCGAACGAAGGAGGCTTAGGGTTTAATTATCCATGTAGTTATACGTCCGGAATGATTTATGTTCTATCAGAACGTGTCAGATTTAATCGAAGACGCACACTGAGTACGCACACATGAGCTCATACGGCCAGATCTCGGGATGAGTCCAATGCCAATGCGGATGGGCATCTAATATAGAATTTCAATACGAGAAGATCTGAGGAACCAAAGAACGGCGTTAACGGACCGAGTCGCAGAAGCACCTTCCTTTCGGTCAATACCGGGAAATGCTGTTCGGAGGGGGTCGCCGGCGATGCCTCCCATGGGTCTACATAAACCATTTTCAAACGTGGCATCTGCTCCGCAGACATCGCCTCGTCGAACCGATGCCAGGTTTCCGTCATGAAGGGTCTTGTCTCCGACGCTCGTACGGCTATTGTCTCGATGGTATTGTTCGGCGACAGCATCTGGAGCGCTGCTACATACGAGGAATAGAGCCTGCCGGTCATCCGAAACTTGGACGTCCAGATACCTTAGGCACGAAAAATCTCTCAGGTCTGGAGGAGATGTAAGGGACTATGGATCGATAACTGAGCACACCGACAAAGAGGACAAATAAGAAGACGCACAGCGAACAACGTCAGAATCTCGATCGTTCGCAGAGCGGGTGCAAAAGCTCGCGACCGAACGATTTGAACGAAGGATGGGCCTCCAAAGTATGTGAACGACTTGAGGGCGGAGATGTCGAAGGGGAGATAGCCCTTGTCCTGAAACCACCATTGACTTGGGTCTGGAGTGAAGATGTGGAACGACTTCAGCTTGAGAAGCGAGGTGTGGGGAGGCTCCGGGGCGGTCCCTTAAGTATCATAGGCGCCATCTCCGAGAAACCCCCTGAGAACAACATGCTCAATGGATGGCGAAGCGTGTACCCAGATTTCCTGCGTAAACACTCGCCTCTCGAAGTAGCACATCAGCTTCACGGACCGGAGGGTCTGCAGGCTGAGGAGCCTCTGGATGGCAACGGCGGTATCAGGATCTAAAACCGAGCCTGAAAGTTCGAGACTGGATAGACGGATGAATGGGACGTGGGAGATGCGCATGAAATGTGCGGTGTCGATTTCACTGAGGTTCATGTAAAGGCGTGTTGTGTGTCGCACCAAGTGCGGTGACGCATCCCATACTTCCAGCAATTCGAGGATTCGTTCCATGGACGTCTCGTTTCGTCCAGGGAGGCTTACTGCTGCAAAAAGATGACTTTGCGATGCATGGACCCAAGCCGGCGAGATCAGGGCGCATGCGCAGAGATCAGCTGGGGAGCCAGCGAGAAAACTGATAAAGTGGTCTAGCAGTTCTTGGACGTCAAGTGGTGTCTTGCCCATTGTCTGTTCTCTGGCGGAGAGCAAGCCAGCTTTGATTGAAGGTCAATGTGGTGCGGAAAGGAGAAGCGGGCCGAGTTCGGCAACAAACGTGTGAACTCGGCAAGTGCCGTTACCACTGACTTGCCTCTTCAAGTCGCCCCATGGTGCGGTGGATTAGCCTGCTCCTCTCTTCAGTTTCATCTAAGTTGACTTCCTCCTCGGTAAAGAAGAAAGTATGGAAAGCCAGAGCACCACGCTCGTTTGATGGCCGATGATTGTCTGATCGGGTAGTGGGACTGATGACACCGGTGACCGAATTGCCAATCAGATGTATATTCTACTAATTTCTAGTTAACCACCGACGCAATCCTAATGGCATTCATTCTCCAGTAAGCCACTTTTGCAAAGGTCTTCAAAGTCGAGGTCAGGACTCAGTAGGAAGCTCCGGACCCAGAAAAGATAAGATGAGCGATAAGATAAGATGAAAGACTCGGATAAGATACGAGTAAACTTGAGTAGATCATAGAGTATACACAAAAGCATACTCAACTAAGTCTGTGCTGCCTTGTCTGTCAATTCAAATAAGTTCAAACAAAGTTGCAGAACTTGTTGCAAATGTGCTGCTTTGGAAATGCCTCAAAGGTGACGGGCACATTCCCTTCACGGAAAATTCTGACACTATCCTCAATTGCCCTTGAAGCAAGTCTTTGTTTTGACGCATGAATGCCACCTATGGGCGAGTCAACACTTTAACTCCAAGTAGCCAGTTACATCAAATCAGCAGACTCTAAAAATGACAGAAATTTGGCGTAAATCCTATCCAGATTGATAAATACAAGCCTTAAGGCGTCCGACCCTTGCAAATTCACTTTCTCCTCCCTCTCTGGTGGCCCGATTAGCCTCGAGGTTTCGGGGACACTGACATTATGTGTCCGCTGTTGTCGGAAAATAGAGAGATATTAAACAGTAGGGGATTGGCAGGGGAACAATCTGACGGGATACACTTCACAATGACAGGGAAAAATCACTGAAAGTCATTTGGGAAGCTTTAGGAAAAACACCGGGCTGCAGGTTAGCAACATCTTTAGTGGTCCAAAGTAGAGTTCATTGTGCACTATCTACAGGGAATTTACCGAGACTGGGATGAATTTCCATCTCTTGGGAATTAATACTGCTTATACACATACAGGGCAGTCCGAAACACGTCAGGACGCGGTTCCTGGCACGTCGAACGCGTGCCGGACGCGAGACGCGAAGGATCATGTGACCATGTAACGGGCTGGAGGCAACTAAGGAATTTACCGGGACCTCCGAGTCGGAGTCCTCATTTTTGTATAGGCTAAGGCTACAATACATCATCATCCTGGAGCCCTCACACTTAGAGCTTGGGACAGTCAGCACAGTGTCGCTAACATCGCGGGTGTTAAAGGTCCACCTGCCCTATCGGGCAAGCGCCGGCCATCAAACGAGCGTCACTGTGGGAAGTAAAAGAACTCGAATGTAGTACCCTAAAAGGACTCACATGTAGCGCTACTCGATACTACATCTGAGTCCTTTTGGGAACTCAATTGGAGTGCTTTTCTGCAAAAAACCGGCTCCATATGAGTGCCTTAGGCGCTCAATGCGAATACCTTGAGGTACTCAATCGGAGTGCTTCGGGTACTCCAAGGGAGTGCTACACACTTCATTTGAGCGCCTGGGCACTCCTTCTGAGTACCTCAGGTACTTGATGGTAGCGTCAAACGCTGTCCCTGATTACTTAAAAACTAGCCAATAATTTCCAAAATATTATATTCAATTCTACGTATGTACATAAACACCACCAATCGAGAGTTATCGACCGCCGAATCCCGATAGACCCTAGTTCCCGCGGCCGGTGTATCACCGCACCATGAAAATGTTGACTTCGATGGGCCGGCAGCTGGGAAGCGCGGCGCGGGTGACTGAGGTCAGCGCGAATAGACGAGTTGGATGATGTTGAGGTGCGAGCGGCCGGAGTGTCGTAGATGAATAGCGGCAAAGTTAGAAACTACATTCGAAGAGTACGCTGCGGCGTACCTGGTGCAGGGCGCGCAGCGTGGCGCGCGCGTTAAGAATGGGGGACGTGCTGGGAGGTGGACCCGTCAGTTTGTGCGAAGGAGAGTGGGAAATAATGGAAGGAAAAAAGGAAGAAGCACTCACGCAGACGCCTACGCCCCGCTCGAGGCCCCGTCCCATTCACACGTGCGCCCGTACCCGTCGCACTCGCGCCCGCGCCGGTCCCGGTTCCACTCGCCCCCGAAGCGGTCGCAAACACAAAGGCGGAGTTCGGCGCGGCAGTCGGAGCTGGTAGCGAAGACGTTGAATGTTGGTGATGTTGGCGAAGGTGAGGATGTAGTGTAACCATCCCTGGGTTGGGTGCCACGGGGTTAGTTTGACGTGTATTTCACAGATAAGATACGCAGGAAGAGGAAGGGACGAGTGGAATGGGGAGTGGGGACATGGAGGAGAGGAGGAGAGGAAGGAAGGACGCACGCATGCACGGGCGGGCGGTGACGGTGATGTTGTCGTTCGCGGGGATGATGTTCGCGACCGTGAGCACGTTGTTCTGTGGCTTCTCTCAGCTTACTGCTCAATCTAGTAAGGGAAGAGGGCGCACGACGGACGGGTAGTTCAGATCGATGGTCAACCAGCTGCGAGGCTCGTGGCGGAGTTAGCTGGCCGGGGCACGAGGCGGAAGGGAGGGAAGGACGAACGGGTCGGAAAATGCGTTGGTCCGGGTGATGTTTCAGTAGAAGTGACGGACCTCGAGTTGATTGACAGCGCGAGGACGGACGACGCGGTCGGAGCGAGGGCGAAGCTATCATACCTCCGTTAACGAAACTCGGGGATGTTGAGATGCAACTACTGCTGACCTGATTTTCGTGAACACGACGGGCGTACAAGGAAAGTGGGTCGAGGGAGGGAGGGAGAGGAGAACCAGAGCGGTGACAGAGCAGTGGAGCGTGGTACGAGTTAAACAGATACTAAACAAATTTCAAGTAAACAGCAAAACAAAACTAGCTAAGCACGGAGGGATGAGGGCGCACCGAGTTCAGCGGTTGTCGGCTTCGCAGACGCGCAGACGCAGCTGAGTCTCAGACGCAGATACGCAGATGCAGATGCGAGAAACGGACGGGGACACCGTCGCACTCCTCTCGTGCAAGAGAAGGAGGTGATAAATGGCTTCCATGAGCGACGACTCGCCCGCCCGAAACACGCTTGGGATACGCGCATCGACCTGTTCGACCGCCCAGCCGCCGCAGAGGAGCGCAGAGAACCAAGACTTGGGGATGTAGTCAGTGACGATCTTGGAAAGAAAGATAGGAAGAATCAAGGAGATGGATCGTCAATATCATTCACCAAATGAAGTCGTACCGACGTTTTCGCTTGGCAAGCATGGATATATGCGAAGATCGGGGTTCACGGGAGGTCTACGCCTTAGAATAAGACTCATATATCACGATTTGGAAGAAAACGAGAGAGGGACAAGAGACTTACGCGACCTTCTTGGTAGAACAACAAATCCGCCGATAGGGAGGTCGATTTCGTTGGGAAGGGTATTTGAAGTCGATAATACGGTGTAGGATAACTGTATGTACCGGCCTGATCCAGCGCTGGGCCAAATGAGACGTGCGATGGTGCGCGATGGAAGAGATCGTGGTGGGGAATGGCAAGAAGCGGAGTTTGAAATCGCGACCACGTGACGCGGATTGGGAGCGATCCGGCTTCCAATTCGCAAGCTTTGCAGTTTGAATGGACACAATGTAAGAGTAAGTTGTAATCCAGATTCTCACGGAGGTTTTGAGAATATCTTCGAGCCGGGAATATTAAATATTGTGAAAATGCAGGGAATGGAGTGCAGACATGCTATAGTGAATACTCGACTCGGAGTTGGGCTCGCGAGACATTTAGGAGCCCTTACACATCTATTCTGGAATATACTCTAGTATTGTAAGCTTTTAGTGGAAAGTAAGGAGCAAAAACAGCGAAAGGAATGAAAATGGGTTCGAAATGCATGTCGAGATCAAGAAGTAGGTTCACCCTTGTGGGTGGTGAGCTCCGAATAACTGAATAGCGCGCTATGAGTCCTACCTTTCCACGAGCTTGTGACTTCCTGGTTCCATACGGATGCACCGGTGCCGGCGCCAATTTTTTTTTCCCCTTCTTGCCGTCTCTCGTCCTCGTCTCTCCAGAATCCTGTGAAGCGGATGAGGTCGGTCCATTCAGTAAATATAATCTACATACTTCTTTGGCAGAGTTTTTCTTTGACACTGGCTGGAAGGATGTGAGTGATTAAATTAAATATCAGAGCAGGGCATACGGGCGGTGGAAAACTGGTTAGGGTGGTGATCTTTAGTTTTCGAATTGGCGAAGTCTGCCAAAGTTGAGTTGATTGCTACGTTGTCAAAGAGATCCACCTACGCTTGCTGTTTGACGTTCGGACTTTTTACTGGGTTTCGCCGGAGGCACAGGGCTTGGAGTGCGAATGAATATCTCCCGCGAGCCACTATTCTGATCGTTCTGATCGCCCGGGTCCAGATTCGATAAGTCTCCAAAGTCGCTGCTTGCTGAGAGGACCTCCAAGGCCGCTTCAAAGTCGATCTCTAGGTCGTCTGCAATGAGTACAGTGGCAGCGTGAGGAACCAGAATATAATCGATAAAATCTGAAGGAGAGATTGTCTCGGAGTTTGGGTCCTCTTTGTCCCATTCGTGGGGAGTATTGATGAGCGAAGCCGTTGTTTGATAGATCTGGTCGGGATGGAGAGCCTCCGAAATGATATCGTCTATGGCAGAGGTGAGGATGGCTCGACCTTTGGGGCCGAAACTAAATAGAAGTGAGGTTAAATAGATTTGATAGGTCAGAAACTCACTATCCACACCGCTTCCCAAGCTCGGCCGCTTCGGAAAAAGAACCCGAAGGAGCGCGACCGAAAGCAAACACCTTGTAGCCGATTTTGGAGAGAAAGGATAGCCAGACGGGGGATTGTTCGAGGGAGCCACTATCGCGAGCCAAGTCTATAATATTGTCACGAAGTCCAAGGACGCGGTCGGCGACATCCGAGAAGTCGATCTCCGTAGGCCAGCCTTGAGCGTCGGCTATTTGAAAGCATTCGTGGCGATAACTTTCAGAGGAAATCATTCGACAGATCTGCCGTGTCAGTTCGGCACAGCCGGGAGCGCTCTTCCCATTCTGTGAGATTAAATCACGCTTCTTGGAAAACAGCGACAGAAGCTCTTTGCTAGGGTTTTCGGGAATGCGGTGTTTGCAGTAGCTTGCTGGGCAGATATCGGGTAAGTCTTTGCGCGATAGAAGGGTCGGGACTGGAACAGAGTTAGATGGATGTTGAGCACGCTTGGGGTTGGATTTGGATGCTGGCTGCTTTGCGCGAGATTTTTTGACGGGGGAAACAATTCGGGGCTAATGAGACATCAGACTGGTATTCTTCGTCCGCAGTGAGAGGAAAACTTACCCGCTTAGAATTATTTGGTGTAGCATTCTCCGTGAACGAATCTGAGATCTTTCGTTTTGAGCCAAGAGAGGATGGCTAGAGTCAAATTAAGTCGATGAGTATTGCTTAACAAAGGTTCAGGGCTCACCGGCGGGTTCTGCAATTGTTTGGACTTGAGTGCGGCCTGCAAGATGCGCATTTTCAGGAAGTACAACGTAAATATATGATTATATGCGCACCGGTACATCCACTACTTCGTCCATATCGATGTCGACTGGCTCATTTTCCTGTTGAACGTTGGTCAGTGGGAGCCAGGACGAAATAAAATGCGAAATAACTTTATTGGAGCTCTTCGGGCGGTTAGGTGAGTCCGTCGGCTCCACTTCCTCCTCCTCCTCCCCGTCCTCTAAGTCCCATTCTGCCTGATTCAGTTGTGGCGTTGGATTGTCGTCATCGGACGCGAAGAGTTGATCAGGTGTAATTTCGTCGAAAGCCTCGCCGGGGCCATCTCCATCACCAGTAGTACGGTCTTCGTCTTCGTCGTTCCCGAAATCAACCCAGTCGTCATTCTCCTGTCCCTCCTCATCTGCATGCCCCCCCTCGCTCTCATCCTCGCCTTCTGACTGCCTCGACTGCGATTTCGATCCGGATTTTGAGTTTGAGTTTGATTTAGACCTCGACCTCGGCCCTGACGACCAGCCACCTGTCTTGTTCTTTTCCGCCTTGCGCTCTGCCTCAAGATCACGCTTGTGTTTAGTGTTCGCATTTCGAAAGTATTGTTTTAAAAAATCGCGAATCGGCCACCCGCCCTGGAAGCGCTGGAAGTATGGGACTTCTTTCATGATCTACAGAAAAGTAAGTTTCGGTGATCAAAGAGTAAAAAAGATTGCACGATTTGTGTCGCTTTTTCTAATTTTGCTTTATCTTGTTCAGATATTGTTTTGCCGGTCGGTAGGAGACGATTCGCAAAAGAGCGGACTAGGCGCTAGATTTGGCTCGTGAGGCATATGATTGGCAGCGAAAGTCATGATAACGCACGCCTAAACGATTGTAATGTTCTGGCTCATCCTCTAGTTTCATTTCTGCACGAAGGCTGTAGCCCTGTTTCGTACGCCCAGCTTGACCTTTGGGACGAGGGATGAGTTTCAGCTTCTCTTTTGTATTCTTTGCGCGCTCAATTTCTAAAAAGATCGTAAGGGGCGCGCCGCGGGATGGCCGCGGGATGATCTCGGGAGAGACGTGCCTAACTCGCGTTCCTTATCTTCTAGCTGTTTCTGTTGCTTAGCAAGTGTGGATTCCAGAAGGGCGATTCGCTCATTGAGAGTAAGGTTCCTTCCTGTAGGCATGAGGGAGGAAGGAGAAAGGCGATCGACGCGTTCTGATGGTATGCGCTTGTTAGGTGTTCTTCCTGGGAAATAAATTCAAAGTCCGAACGGGTTCAGTTTTGTCTTTCCTCTCATATCGAGTAGTCCACAATACCAGGAAGCGAACATCCCTGTCCGAGATAGTATATTGCAACATTGCGCGACGTGGTTTCGCTCGGAAACAGAGATGCAACTTGAACACGCGACCACGTGAGCAGTGAGCAACGCATTGCGCGGATTCTTGGCTAGTTGATATGAACCGGCTGACTCCAAATGTATGGTGAAGCGCCAGCTTAGTGTCTTATGTACTCAGAATAATAGTGGAGGAGGATTTGGTTCAGGCTATGTGCTTCGAGAAGCTTAATTGGGAATGCAACACGCGCCCACGTGAGTAATGAGCAACACATTGCGCGCATTCTTGGCTAGTTGATATGAACTGGCTGCAGCCAAAAAGGTACATTGAGATGAGCCATAGTCAGAGTTAGACAACGATGATGAGGAGGAGGCCAATAGGATAGTGTTGAAGGGCTAAGGGCATGTTTCCGCTTATTCAATTTCGTTCATTGTTATTGGCATAAATATACATCAGGAGCTCTAGAAACTTGTACTCAGCACAGGAAAAAAGTCTTTTGTATCTCTTCCAAAAGTCATATGTGTCAAAGTGAAACCCCCCATAAGTTACACATTTCGCGGGGGAGATGGTCAAATGTGAGGATACAATGGTCTCCGATTCTCAGATACAAAAGTAATTATTCATCTCCCGGTTCCTCCCCCTCTGCCGACGGTACAAACTCGGGTTTTATCAAGCCACCCGTCCGGTCTATAATGACCCACCTCTCCCGAGTTTTGAATTGTCCTATAACTGCGCTGACCGATTGAAGGTCCGTAACTATGGAGTTGAGCGTCTGTGAATACGCAACTATCTCCTGGGAGGCATCCTTGCCAGTCGTAGAGCACGGTGTGAGGAGAGCCAGCAGTCGGGTCTGGCCGGAAAATGCACCCCAGATCTTACCAGCTGGTAGCTGACAAACCAGGATCTCCTCCAGTCGGCCATAACACAACTGTTGAACCCATTCAAGTTGATTCTCAGGTCCACACCGTTTCTTGACCTCTGTTTCAAACTAGCAATCCCATCAGAATAGCAGAATCATTTGAACCAGCACACTTACTCGAACATATGAGTTATCCCTCTCAAAATTCTCTCCTCTAACTGAAATCGCCGCAGCCTTGATGGAATCCCCGTCGACAATTCGTACCTTCCCCCACCGAGGCATGACCTCAGGTAGCAATGGAAGTAACCTATTCAGTGGTTTGCCGAGAACGTTGGAGAAGTAGCGCGCAACTTTGCGGCGGATGTCTTCATTAGGGGTGTGCTTTTTCTGGTATGGTGTTCGGAGGATTGAATGAGGATCTTGATAAATGATGTAGATAAGCGAAAATTGTTGCCCTGTGACGAACTCACAGTGGGGGTAAACATGCTCGGACTGCGAGGGGCCCGCAGCACGTCGGCCAAATATAGCTAGCTCGTCAGATAGATCATACCTTACCCCAATCTGCTCCATGTAGGCGTAGTTCAGAACACGGTTATTGAGATTCGCCCAAGGGAATCGTTTCGAGCTCAATCCTCTCTTCAAAAAGCCACAATATCGTTCCATGAAGAACGTCCAGGTTGCCCAAGAGGGCCCACAGACCCGGATATCCTGACAAACATGAAGCAGGCCGTGCACAGTGAGAGGGCAAGCGCAGAGGCGATCTTCCCGATACTGGTAGTAATATCTGAGACGAGCCTGTCAGTACAAGTCGTGAATGTGCGTTGAAGAATTACCTTTCATAGGTTTCCACCCAACTTATAATGCGGTCATTGACAATGTCAATTCCATCGAGCGTGTTAGTAAATAGAAGACAACTCTTGATGATTTCGCTGAGTTGGCAGGCGTGGAGATGATACTTGGCGTCGGAGAAACGCCCTTTCAGGAGCCCGGGTGCCATATAAACAAACCAAAAGCACCACGCCTCGGCCGTGAACTTCCCAGGGCCACCAGCCAGTGAGCGGCAGAAAGCAGAAGGAATATTCTTCATCGCCTCGGCGGTTTCGGCCCAGATCTCGGCCCAGACATCTTCGGAGATTTCGTAGTCCTCGCATCCAGCGTCGAGGCCTTTAAAATTGCCCGTCCAAGGCTTGTGTAGGTTAGGGATGAGATTTTCGAAAAATAAATGCATGAAATCCCATGGGTATGAGCGTGCCGGATCCATGGACCCGACTCTGCGCAACACCGGGAACCCTTTGATACCGTGATATTTGGCAAGCTTTTCTTTGTCGCCGAGCAGGACCGCATCATCGATCTGAGCCAGCACATCCTGAATTTTCTGGTCGGTCCGCAGAGGAAGATTACGGGGATCCCATGACTCGTGCAATTCTCCATCGTCGCTGGGTGCGGCCAGCGGCATGTAATAAATCTTTTCGTGACCTGTAACATTTCGCCGGCCTTTCATCTCGCAAGATCGACAGGCGCTGAGACTATTGTGGCCTTTTATATTCAGCATCTTTTCGATCGCAATGATGTCTCCCATGCCAAAAAGATTATACGCGCGAAGATCGAAGATGTTGCGGTCAAGGGAATTATAGGTGGGGACACCAACAGCGAGAAGCGCAAGTTCGTCGTCGAGAGGAACCATATAACTCCGGAGATCCTTCGGGCCGTTAGGACCAGCGATGACGCCGTTACACATCAAGTCTTCGAGATGTGTGCGAGTATCTGGCGGAATGGAGAATATGTCGACAAGAATGGGAGTTGCAGAGGGCCCTTTCCTGCGGCGTTCGAATAGAAGGTATGAATCAGTGCAAACACCGAGCGCAATGTCGTATTTCCCGGAGAAATAGAAGTGGTCTAATTCCTTTCCATCGAGGACGACTTTTTGAGTGCAGAGATCACGATAGTGCTCACTGTCAAATACATCTGCGATAGTTCCCGGGACGTGTTTATAGTTATGTCGGTATAGAAGTTGTCGGATTTTTTGGGGATTCATGAAAAAGCCTTGGAGACGCGGAATGATGGGAAGATAGCAGAAAAGACGCCGCGGTTTGGAGGCAGCATTGAAACGAGGTTCGTGGCAATAATCGCAGGAACTCAATGCGGAGTGTTTGCCGGTGTAGGCCATGCAAGAATTCGGGCAGCAGTGGTACCACACTGGTTCCGTGCAAGAAAGGATGGCGACACGGTGCACCATGACCCAGTGCGAACTGATCTCCAATTTATGACGAAATGCGTATCGCATCTGTTCAAAGGCAATTCGCGGCATATTGGAAAGCATCTTGAGGCGAAACGCGCGGATGTTGTCACGATCCTGCTCGGTTAGAATATCATTACCTTTTACATCTTCAGTTATTGTGAATGGGGAACGAGAAAAGCACGCACGAGCCTCCCATAGTGCTGCTTCCTCATCTGGTCCCAGCATTTCTTCGAGCTCTTGAATCATCTCGTCGTGGGTAAGAACTACTTCCTGATCAGTATTTTCATCGAAGGCTTTCCATTCATCGGCATCAAAGACGGCCGCTCCTTCATGATCCAGCTCGTGGTCCGATTCTCCCAAGGTATCGACAAATTCGGCCACATTCTCCACCAGAGGGTCGTCACATTCAGGTTCGAATAGCTCAGGTTCAGACGATGAATCTGGCTCGGGAGATGGCATAGGGACATCGGCGTGGGTTCGAGTGGGATTAAGAAGTTCAGACGGTGGGTCGAGGTCCATTGGAGCGGTCTCAGGTTCATCTTCTGATTCGGAGTCGGACGGCATGATGGACGAGTGGGGGACTTTTTTGTAATGTTCCTGCCGTGTTCTTTTCGTGAGGAGTTTTCCACATGTGGGACTGCAGTGACAGTATTTCTTCTTCTCCTTTGATTTGGATTTTCGGGGCCTGGTCGCGATGGCAAGAATATTGGCTATGCACATCCGAAATAATTGAATTATTTTTGTACAAACCACGAACAGGGAACATACACAACGTCTGAGGTAATTTTGATGCAGAATATAAAGGCGGAAAGGAGACGCGAGGCAGATGAAGTACGCGGCGTTCGCAGGGAAGCAAGAAATGAAGCCGTAAAGCCGTCAATAGCTCGAGAAAATTCAAGCTGACGCTCTAAGCTCAGCAGTCTCAAGCAAGTTGGATGAGTTGCGGCGGTTTTGAGGCTTCACGGCGTGTACTGAGCTGGATGCGGGTCAGAAACTCGTCGTTGCGGCCAGCGAGGGCCGCCAAGACTTGATCGGGATTGATCGGCGGCAATTGCCGCGCCAGGCTTAAGAAATGAATGAGACTTACCTTGTGCGCACGCTGATTTTTGGCTTTTTCTAGGAGCACTCGTATTAAATACCCTGAAGGAACTCAGATGTAGTACCCAGGAAGTAGTACCTTTGACGACGCTCTGATGAAGTACCCGGAAAAGGATTACAAAATGATGCCATCACTGGCAGTGCTTTTTTCGCGTAAATAGTGCTTACGCACTCCATGTGAGTACATTTACTTCCCACAGTGGCGTGGTGCTCTGGCTTTCCATAAGAAAGACACGAATACACACCATCGGCGGATTGGCTCGCGTTGACCACTCCCTTGCCACTCACTGATCGCCTCACCGCCGTATACGTACTTGTTAAACCAATTCTTCGCCTCTGATACTTCGATACCACCAAGCCTCTTCAATAACAACGGATACCACAAGGCGTCATTTTCTCCCACTGGGCCCGACGCTTGATAATGATACAACCTTCATGAAAGTACCACAGCTGTATGGGAGGGGGGTTTAAGTGGTCGACACATTATTCCCGGGAGAATCCCTGGAACCGGCGTTCGTGATTCGGACCGGCCGTGTAATACTACCTACCTACCTACCTACCTGTACGTTCCATATTGGTCACTGGGCTCGGGCTTTGGCTTGTGTTGGATTGCTTATCCCTTTCACCAACGGCCTGATCCGTGGAAAAAATCGTGCGGCGATGCTGAGAGGTATCGAAGTTACAGTGAATCTCCTAGTGAGCCACCGCCGGAGCCCAAATGCTTGGCTTGAAATCTTGATAGGTTTTTCTGAGGTTCTCGAGGCGAAACCAACCTTGAAGACGACTTTGGCGTTGAAATTCGCAATTTCGGAGATCGTCGGATTTATCAGGTCGTGATGCCGACGGCAAGCGACGGGTAAAGATTACCCCATACCCGGACTCGGAGTCCGGAGTCGGGATCCCGCCATATGCTTGCCTTTCCCCAGCTTGCTGCACGACTTGTGCAAGACGATGGAGTCCAGCAGACCCAAAGGGCCGCTGAGCACTGAGATGAACTCCCTGGAAGACTCTCCCGCGCTGTTCACCCACGACCTTCTCTTCATCCCTATCCCGAATCGGCTACGCTATCGCCACGCCAAGTCCTTTCACTTCGGACTGCTGTTGAATCTGGCGATGGGGTTCGCGAGCACCTTCAGTGCGTTCTATATTTTTTGCTTGCGAGTGACGGACACTGAATCGTCACAGCCGTTGCCAACCTTTATTACTGCCAGCCATTATTAAGTACGTGCAGCAGCCGTGATGAATTTGCCTCGACTTGACATTCCACAGTTGATCTAGCGGCTTCGTTTGACGTCTCTTACTCCAAAGTCTCCGAGTCAGTGATAATGTTGTTGTCATACCAATATACTTGCTAATTCGGAGTTGTAGGGTCCCGACACTTTTGCAGGCTGGGTACGAGATTTCTCGCATATGGGCGGTTATTCATTGGGCATACACAGCTATGCTGTGGGCGTCGTTTTTATCTCGCCACTTGGAGACTTAATCCGCCGCCGACAACTGATTCTCCTGCTCTTGATGATTTCGACCGCCTTAACTGTGGTACGCGACCTCCAAGGATAATTCTACAAATTTTATACGTCGGGTTGCAGGGTCTCGCGGTCACCAAAAGCTTCGTCGCGTTCGAGGCCCTTTCATTTCTGGTCGGTGTCACATCCATCATCACCACCATCATGCAGGTAAGTGAACCGAGTCTAGTTTCGCACCCAAAGCATTATTGTTTACATTATATGCCCTCCCCAGCCCCTCGCAGCAGACCTCGCCCCACCCGAGCGTCGCGCCACAGCCATCTCCGTCGTCATCTCCGGCCTCCTCCTCGGCGTGCTCGTCGCGCGCGTCCTCTCTGGTGTCCTCGGCCAATTCGCCTCCTGGCGCACGGCATACTACTTCGGCGTCGGCGTCCAGGCGCTCGCGCTCCTCGGCTGCTTCCTCGTGATCCCCGACTACCCCGCGCGCAACGCGGGCACGGAGCTCACGTACTTGTGTATCTTATGGACGATGGCGAAGTACGCTGTGACGGAGCCCGCGCTTGTGCAGGCGTGCCTCATCAACTTTGCCCTGAGTGCGGGGTTCACCAGCTTCTGGGTCACGCTGACGTTCCTCCTCGGCGGGCCGTTGTACCATCTTTCTACGTGTGTTCTCTCCCTCTTCGTATTTTATTTGGGTTGTTTTTGTACTTGATCGACTGATAACTCACCACAGGCTTGACATCGGACTCTTCGGGCTGGTAGGTATGCTCGGCGTTCTCGCAGGCCCGTTGATGGGGCGCATCATCGACCTGCTCTATCCGTGGTACGCGACCCTGCTCGGCAGCATCTTCCTCGGCGTGTTCTTCGTCGTCCAAACGGCTGCGGGCGGACTCAGCATCGGCGCAGTCATCGTCGTCGCCTTCGGGCTGAATCTTTTCCGTCAACTGCTCCAGGCGTCGCTAGCTACAACAGTGCTTAGGTGCGTTTAAATCTATTCTTTTTCTAGTGTGGAATTATGCAAGGGAAAAGTTGATTGAATTGTGACAATAGTATATCGGAGGAGGCGCGCGGGCGGCTCAATGCCGTGAACGTCCTCTCGGTGCGTCATCTATCTGTTTGACTTAGGACGCACAGCTGAATGTGCGCCAGATATTCCTCGGCCAGGTATGCTTACGCCTCGGCCATTAGCTCGTTGAAAACACAACTCACTTACGAGCGCGATTGAATCACAGGTGATGGGAACCTCGGCGGGCACCTCCGTCTACTTGGCCCACGGGTGGCGCGTGTGCGCGGCGTTCTCCGTCGGGCTCTGCGGGTGGCAGCTCCTCATCTTGCTTGCGCGCGGGCCCCACTGTGGGCGCTATACGTGGGCTGGGTGGGAGGGTGGGTGGGCTGCATTGAGGCGGCGGCGTCAACAAATGGAAGTGGAGGGGGAATCGGAGAAGGGTGCGTATGGAGAGGATGAGGGCGGGCAGAGGATGGAGGGGGAGGAGAAGCGCGAGGTAGCGGGCGAGGCGGAGAATAGGAAAGAGAAAGATGATACAGGCGTTGCAGACGATGAGACGAAGGCAGGTGGGGATCATGTTGAATCACCACCAAGCGAACACGATTCCCCACGTTTAGATATAATCAGGCTCTGACTAGATGTATCTTGCTTTTTACGAATGTATTTTGCTTTCCACACTTCGCGGCTGTGATCAAGCGAGCGCAGAAAGAAGAATACGCATGAGGGGACGACATAATTAAAATCTTACTTGAAGACCATAAATCCAGTCTGCGTCTAAACACGGCGAGGGACTCACCAGCTGATCGAAGCGGGGTCTAAGGGTATGTAAAGTTGCCTGCACGACGCCTACAATAATCGTAAGCGCCCCGAGGGATATAGTGCACACGGTAAGCTATGTTTTTACAAGTGTAGGAGCGAATACTGGTACCGGATCCAGGGGAAATCATGCGCCAACTGGCCTCCCGAGGAAATCCGACCTTTCTCTATAACGGTAAGCGTATGGTTTCAGACATTTGCATCGAAGGCTGAAAATCGTACGTCTCACATTCCGGCAAGCACGTTCGAAGATGAGGGATTGAAACCGATAGGAGTAGACTATCTCGTTATCAGCATGAGCTCGTGAATGAGAGATGGAAGTAGGAGCAAATTCGCAAGAAAAAAACGAAATCCTTTGTACTCGAACGGCTCAGCCAAACTTGCGCATGGTAAGTGGACCCTGACCGAAATTTGAATTGTAATGATGCTTTCAGGTACTGTACCATTTCGACCAAGTCTTCAGGTGACGCGTGACGCGGCCCTCTGAACTGAAGACTTTCGGTCGTGGTGACGGTGACACTGAAATTTTTCGGCCCAAATAGGGCTAAAAACCGTCACAAAGTCTCGCCGGCATTTGCCGGCATTCCACCTTAGTATGGCGGCGTGATATATCAGTTGTCTCTAATCTCCACAGAGCCGTGATATATAGAAACCGCTAACTTAGAAGGCCATTTGATATATCAGGCCAGAGTCTTATCCCATTTTATTTGACAGCCATCACGCCATTGCCAGCAGCCGTCGCCATCTAGGTTCGGAACAAGCCGCCTTCTCATCACATGATATGCACGTGCTTCGCAGGGCAATCTGAGAAGGGGCTTGTGCCAAGATGTAAAAAAAGGGCAATGTGTTCTGCGCGCTCTGCCGCTTCAGGAACTGCCTGTATTCCTTTGACACGAGTCAATAATCTGTACATTAGAAGCATAAAAATCATCTGGCCAATTCAGAATTTCAATAGCGTGGCCCAGGACTCCTGAAACGAGGGTGCAACTTGTGTTTCTCACGAGATCAGTGGAAATGCAATCGCCGCTGTCTACTTATGTTTAGGGCCTGAATAAAAAATTTGAGCAAGCTATATCATCATAATTGGCTTTCAAATGATCAGGGTCATTTATCCCGGGTGTTTGAGTGTGAGGGCAAGGTATGTAGCTCGAAAGTGGATGAACCGAGATGTCTGATCTGCTTAGTCATCCAGCAACGAGATTTTCTTATCGGTTTCCTCCATGCCCAGGGCTTTTTGGTAGAGTGTACAGACATGTGGGCTAGCAGAGTTTCCTCCCATTCTCTCACTATTTTGCTACTCTTAGTATGGTGAGCCCAGAGGATAGAGTCACCCATGTCACACCTGGTGTCACATCTGGTCAAAGCGAACAAATCATGTTTCCTGCATGAACTAATTAGTTCTATGAATAGAAATTGCAGGAGAAGCTGTTCTAGTTCACATTCTTAATTCATAGAGCCCATAAAGTCCCCAGAATTCCAAGATAATCTTACTTGTTTGATCCGAATTGAAGATGCAACTTCCTGTTCGAAACCCGTGTATAGCACAAGAGCAGTATAGTACTTGATACATATAAGTGTACAGATATATGGAATGGCATCTAAGGAACAAATTATCAGCACTAACCATAGAAATCTGGACTGAAATGAGAGAGAAATACTGTTTTGAACACATAGTCCTTTTTTGGCAGTTTGTCCCAAGCCTCTCTCCGAGAATCGCCGGCTTGCCGGCGCGGAGACAGGCTTGCTCCGAACCTAGTCGCCATCGTGCTCCACGACGAGCACGAGTATCCGCATTTGGAAGTCAGCGATCAATCACTCTCAACGTCGTCCGCGGCAACGAGCACACATTCGAGGTGAAAAATCACGGAAATATTTGGGAGTGGGCGGACCACTAGATAGACTACATCGGGTGCATAATAATGATGTAATAATGGTCGTAAAGCAACGCAAAACGACATTTCTGCAAATGTAGGGAACAACGGTTCCGCTCCTGGCTCGGGCGCTACGGCGTACGGCGCAGACTCGCAGCATTCAGAGCAATACTGCGGGATGCAGACGGCCCGCGGGGGGCAACAGCGGGCACAGCGATGGCCCGTGTCGTAGGCAGTAGGTCCTACACAGGAGCGCACTTCAGGGAGCCCCTCCTATGCGGTGCCGGGGTACGTGCACTGTCCGCACCATCCGCAGCGGCAACGTCGTGGCTGCGAGCGAGCCCAGCCCACGGTGAGAGTGCGCAGCCTGGTAGTTGCGGCGAATCGTGTCGGTCCGTGTCAGGAGCGTGGGCAGCACTCGGGGGCCCTTGCGCCTCGCCCATTGATCGCTGCATCGCCTCACGCGGTACTGGCAGCCGAGCAGCACGGCCGCAAGCTACAGCTACAGGGATCGTCAGTGAGCAGAACCGGGAGAGGGTGCGCAGGACCACTACATTGCAGTGGTAGGCACCACACCCGCAACAAGGTAATGCGATGGAAAGCTTGACCACGGCATCTTGGGCCCGGGGTATTTGCGCAGTCCGCAGCCGCGAGCGCATTGGCAGCACATCGCGGCAAATCCGGGTGCGCCCCGGAGGCGGATACACGCCTCATGGAGCTGCGTGGTGTGGGGTGACTCGGGAGGCAGGCTGTCTGTCAGATAGTCGTGCCAGCGCGCGCATTTCACCCGGGGGTGGTTTTGCCACAAATGCATACTACGGACGACCAAGGGAAGCTATGAGAGGCATATTAAGCACGGAGGGGAAGGGAAATGGAGTAGCGCACGCACCGAAAGGCACATAATTAGCCTCTACTCAGCTCTGCTCCGCATTTCGAGCGCGATTTGCGAATGTGGATTGAGCGAGATGGCTCATTGCGCAAAATGAAACCTGCCATGTCCTGGATAGCGTTCCTGTACGTTTTCAGCCCCCAAATAGACGGGACAGGAGAGTTTGGGAGCAGGGAGGGGTGGCGGCTAAAAAGCCGCTAGAACATGAAATCAACAGAATGTAAACGGTTGTGGCGCTAGAATACGAACGAATGCAGTATATGAAACACTTCTCTTAACTCTGATGGTGACAAAAGAGGGTGGAGACCATTTCGTCGAGCAGATAGTCGCTGGTGAGAAGGAGAAAGTAACGCATGTCACTCTAGTGACATAGCGTTCCCACCGTTCTCTAACATGAAGTTCACGCTCCTGAAACGCCCTGGCACATTTTAAACAAATTCTGAATCCACCCAAAGTCCAGAATCAATGTGCCAAACTCATTTCAATAGGTATTTAAACCAAAATCCGACATCGAAAAATCACCAATATCCACTAACACAGAAGACCGCCTCGGTGACAACCAAAATTTCTTCGTACTCGTGTTCTAACATTATAGACAGTGTCTTAGAGGGTAACCAAATCCAAAAATGTGTTTGGTTGGGAGAACTTGTGGCTGGATAAAATTGTTGCCAGAAAGGTGTGGGCAGGCAGGCATAAACTCAGTATAGCAATAAGCCAGTCTTCGACGCAGTCCATGCTCCGATGTTCAAGTTCCAATTTTTTTGAGACTCTGTAATAGAAACAGTTCAGAAAGTATAATACTCACTATCTGACTGCTCCAATGTGCTCTGGAAGGATCACAGCGACTCAAAGGGCGGAATTTCGAGTTATCAAGACACAATTATCAGCAATCAGGCCGATTCCGTCCGTCTCACTCGTGCTGGAACTGAAAAGCACATGGAATACACTAGTATTACAATCATTATACACAGGAAATAATACAGAGTGCATTAATTACTTGAGTACATTTCAAGACATAGCGAGTAAACGATGTATATGTTCGGGCTGGTTAAAACTGGCAATGGAATCAAGATATCAAATGGCAAAAAAGCTAGACTATTCACTCCACGAGCGCAGAGGGTGGAGGAGAGTGGCGGCAGCAGGGGGCGCGAGCGGGTGCTGCGACAGTGGCAGGCGGCGGGGCGGTCAGTGGCGAAGCGGCAGCGGATGAGGCGGTTGTCAGCAGCGATGAGGGTCGAGCATGGGGAGATTCCACCAGCAGCAGTGAACAGGGGCAAGAACAAGCGAGAGAAGTGGGCAGCGGAAGGGGACGCGCGTGAGCGTCGGGGGGAACGCCGGCTGGCATGCATGGACGAATTGCCAGCATCACGGGTATCAAATGCATCCTGCCAAAGGAAGGCGTACCACGTCGGATGAGGCGTATTGGCGCCAGAAGCGGCGCGAGGAGGCGGCGCCGATCCGGGCGGGAGGCGGCCGCGGCAGGTCGATTCCAGGCCCCTGCAGATGCCATCCGTGTGCGCAGAAGGTGAGGATGGGCCATAGGAATGCCCATATCAGACCCCAGGCGAGCAGGCGGGTAACAGCGGGCGCGCCAACCCGGATAGAGTGGCGCAGCGGCGTGGACGATGACGAGCGCAGGCGGCGCACTACCAGCGTTTTGCCAATGGTATACAGGTGCCCGATTCACAGGGTGGGCCAGAGAAAAGTTTCAGGGAAGCTGCGGGAGCAGAGCAGCTTTTACGCGGTGTGCCGGCGGAGGGGTGCCCGTGCGCGCAGAGGATCCAGGGGTCCATCCATGAGGATCCAGGCAGTGAGGAGAGTATGAACGCATAGAAGTGGCCATTGAATAGAGGTACGTGGAACAAGGGAGCCAGGAGGGGCCCCAGAAGCGGAGGGGAGCCAGCGCAGTGGAAGGGGGAAGAGGATGATCAAGTATGATCTGAAAGTAACAAGTGTACATAAACTGCCCCATTTGGGAGGGCGGAGCGCTTTGTGCACGGACCATCAACGGCGGCATGCGGAAAAGCGGCCGTAGGCGCAAAAACGGCGGAACAGCAGGCAAAACAGGAATGCTGACATATTGGCTAAACCTCTAGTTAGAGGCTCTGATACATCACGGTTCTGCGCTGATTAGAGGACGACTGATATATCAGATCCCCACATATGCCTGGGCATTCCATTTAAGGCAATTTTTGATCGTATCTGTCAGAATGAAGACCTAATAAACTGAAGACCTTAGGTGACGCGTGACATGGACTGAAGACTTGGTCGAAATAGTACAGTATGTAGTTTCCCTTTCAAATTGTGCAGGACCTTGCTACCAAGAACATATCGATCAATATTGACTTCATTTCCACCGACAATACACAGGATGGCTCCGTATCTTGAAATTCAAAAGGCGCCGCATCATGATCTAGGATGAGGCACGTAGAAGCAAGTTCAAGCAACACAACATACGTTACGTACCGGCACAGGTCAAGCTTGTGGTGTCATACGCTTATGAGGAGTGGGGAGCGGAGAGCAATGAGGGGTTGACAGCCAAGTAAAGCGTAAACTTCAAAAACGTAAAAACTGCCGAACAAGATCGGGAACGAAAAACCAGTGTTGCAAAGTAAGGGGTTATTAAGGGTTCCGCTGGAAGTTAAGGCCTTATAATAAGATAATGGTTATTAAGGGCACCCATTATAAGGGTAAAATAAGGGTTATTTTCTCATAGAAATTTCGCATTGGCCCGTGAAAAATGCATCCAAATCCCCTCAAAGTAATCATACCCAGGTCCCCGGATCTCTTTGGCACCAAAGGCCACTTGTTTCGCTCTCCACCACATCGACAAACCCCCCGCAGGCGCCCGCCGGCCGACTCGGCGGCTCCGGAGGCGTGCGTCGGCCTTATTGGCTTTATCGGCGTCCAAGTATCTAAGGGTTAATTGGCTGAACCTTTAGGTTTAGCTGCCCTGGAGAAGATTGATTTTGTTCCATTTTCTGCTACAAGTACAAACAACATTTTGTCAGCAACAGTTGGTCATCACAAAATAAATCCCTAGAAAATGGGTGAAGACCGAGGAAAAATCAAAATGCAAGGATATATTTCAACAACCTTGGTAACCGCTTGAATTCTCCTGTACAATCTCATTCAATCCCCTGGAACCAAAGATATTCTCCGTGTTCAATTTTAGTGGACTAGTCATTTCTGCTTTGTGTTCGGGACAGTATCCGGTGGTCAGTCATTCAAGCTTACCGCTCATAACATCGTGTAATCCTTGCTTCGGCTTTGTCCTAGAGACCACTTAAGCGACATGTGCTTACACAAGTTTAGTCACATCCCTTTTTATTTTTATTTTTTGCCGGTAATGTGTGCACCAAGCCTTCTCGGGTAAAGATTGAACTTGTGGTTGACATGATAGTTCACATGTTGTATTGCTTCCTCTTGCATGTCATGTAGCCACATTCTGTGATGTGCTACCACTGTGTTTTTGATTGATTCTGAGCTCCTAGAGGACAACTTGGTGCACATTTCTCACTCAGATCGACATGCCTTATGAAATTCTAACTTTCGCTAGGTCCAGCCCAATGGCCCTGAGCTCTAGAGAACAGGTCGTTGCAATACATTTGATAGTCATAGTGCACAGAGAATTCTCTACAGTGGCTTGTCAGGCTTGAATTTGCACAACTTACTGCTATTTTTCAATCAATTCTGAACCGATTTGTTTGAATCCAAAATTATTGGTGACGCATCAGATGCTGTCCCAGATGCTCTGAGAGCCCGCAGGAAGACATTCCCCCATGTAGATCGAAATCACACCTTGGTTCGGCGGGACATTCACTGTCTGGTTGAAACCCATGAGGGTGAGTTTGACATACCTCAATTCCCCACCCTAGCCAGTAAATGGGATACCGTATAAGCGCCCTCTCTAAACCCTTTACAATGCACTCGAAAAATAAAACCAATTGGACAGGAATTAAGGGAGAAACAGATGTGGAAAGTTGGTGCATCAAAGTTGCTCTGTCTTGAAAAAATAGGGGTGGTGTTACTTTTGCAAACAGCTGTAAGTGTACATAAAAGTGTTACCCCCTAAAGGTTCAGCACCCGCCTCGAAGAGGCCTAATCCAAGTCATAAGGCTGTATAAACGTCTGGGCTCATTATAAGGGCTTATCTTACATTAAAATAAGGGCTTATAATCACTAACCCTTATCGTTATAATGCAACACTGCGAAAAACAAAATTTGCCGTGTTGAACTAATGCCGAGGTGCCGAATGTGAGTCACATCAGATGAAACGTTACGGCGCGTGACATACGTTCTTTTCGTCCTCCCCCATCTCCGTCGAATCTCCGATTTCGTTCCTGGCTTCATTTCTACGCTGAACCATACGGATCTGAACTCCCGTGACGCGGTCAAATCCATGATTGCGTCTTTACCGGAGACAGATCCCAGGCTTCCACCGGAACTGGAGCAGGCCATCTTTGAAATCTCGGCTCTCTCGCGGCCAATAGCGATTCCAAACCTTATGCTGGTGGCACAGCGCGTTAAAATCTGGTAATCTATTTCCCATTTATTAGATTGACATCTCATGGTATACAGGGTTGAACCAATCTTATACCGAATCGTTTTCCTCTCCGACGGGTCTTCGACGCCACCATCGCACGGCTTTCCCGCATTTAATTTTAGAACCTTCCTTAAAGCAATTGGCCGCAAACCTCCCGGGTTCTTCAAGTATGCCGTCAGATATTTGTTCCTTGACGACCCGCCTTCCTGCGAGGAAGTGAAAATACTGGACTTGATTCTCACCGCATGCACTGGCATTACGAGCCTTTTTGCATGGACCGCGCTCGATGGGCACCTCTCTGCCCTCAACGCCCTTGATTCTCTTCACCATCTCACGGTCAACATTGTAGACTTGTTTGGACCGGATCCAACAGGCTGCTTCGCCCAGCCTTTGTTCTACAACATCACACACCTCGAATTGCTGGATTTTCCGCACGAACACTTACCCGACGCTGCGGCCTCCCTTTCGCTCATTCCTCATCTCATGCATTTTGCGTTTGGCGACGCCATTCTTTGCGGCGGTTTATGCGACGTGCTCCATTCATGTGCGCACCTTGCGTGTATCGTGCTCTTGCTAGTGGATCCGATGGATAGCGGAGACATGGAAGCAGCAGGGCCATCGCTGGAAGACATTTTATTTGTCGTAATTTATCAGCTGGATTTCAAGGTGGATTGGCTCCATCGCGCGTCAGGGGGCAGGAATTACTGGGCGCTGGCAGACGCATTCCTTGAGGCGCGGCGAACAGGAAAAGTCGATCGTAAGTCTATCTCGCCATATTGGTGGACTATCGATTTATATATCCCTCCAGGGTCGCATTATTATATCCAAGACGACGACGAATCGTGGTTCGACATGGCCTAGGCTTGGTTTGACGTATCTTTTTTGCACTCGTCTGTTGCGTGCGAGCCGGATCTTGATGGATCGTTTCCTCTGCATATGTTTTCTAGTATATCCATTGTCTTCGTAACGATTTTTGGCGCCAAGCCACGCCGCACAAACATGGTTCGCCCTTCTACACCAGTATCCATCAAGTTTAAGCTTCATGTCGACTGACCAAACACGCACTTAGGAAACACTATCTCACACACCCACTGCATACTCATTCCGTACGACCGCAAGTGAAGATTCGTCCGAATTTGTTGAGCACGACTCTGATTCCCTCCCGAGGTCTGCGCGTGACTTACTTATGTCCGGAACTGCCATGTTTTTCATCCTGCTGCATTCCTAGCCGCGACTTTCCTTTGTTCAGCTCATTCCTGACAGATTTTCCCGCGTGATTCTTTTACCAAACCGATTGCGATCATCCAAACACAAGCAACTCGAGGCAAACCCCCATTCATTGTGCGACAACAATTGATAAGAATGAGCTAGCCCCAAACCGTCCTCAACACGGACATTTCTACTGTCCATGTCTCTAGATATATGCATCGTTGTAGACACCACGGAATGACTCGCCGTCAACATCGTAATACGTGCCCAACTCTTCTGGCTTCACTAGATGGACACCACACCAGCCTTGATCGCGGGTTCTCCGCTCCAAGTGTACACGATTCCCCAGGTTTAAATATAATGAGGCTTTGACTAGGTGTATCTTTACCACTGTTGCTTTCCATACTTCCCGACTATAATTAAGCGAGCGAAGAAAGAAGCATACACATGAGGGACGACGGAAATACTACTTGAAGACCACTGGCATCAGCCATTCCCTGTCGAGTCTGCGTCTAAACACGGCGAAACTCACCAGCTAATCGGAGCGGGGGCTATGAGTGTGTAAAACATCTTAGATTTAGTAAAGTGGGGACACGGTAGACGCGGGCAACGACACCGGAACGGGATGCCAGGTCGATTGTGGGGGTGCGGAGTGGAGATGTACACAGTGTGATCGACGAGACGGTGTGAATTCCGTGGCCGTTTCCGACACGGAGATCCGCGCCGAGGAGAGCGAGTGGAGAACGAGTGGAGAACGAACAGCTCGGAGCCTGCGTAGTAACTCCGCGGGCGTGCCGTCGAGCGAGAAGCTGCGTTTGACATGATCTTTCCCACGCGTCCCGGTCCGGGTTTGGATTTTTGAGTGTTGTCCAGTGAGAAGTGAACCCATGACTTGGAGTTTTGGAAAGACGGACACACGAAATTTTACACAACCCGGCAGAAAGTTCCTAACTTTAAATAAGGGGCCATCACCGGGCAGACTTTCAACCTTGCCAATGAGATGTTCCCGAGAACACGAACAATAATCACTTGGATGGTCATATGCAGGCGGTTCCCATGTCATTCAACTCATCGACACAACGTCAACGTCTGCCATGGCCTGCCCGGGCCGCACGCCTGACCGCTGTCTAGCCACGGCCGTGTAATACACTTCCTTCCTTCCTTCCACCTCTGCAAACGATCCATTTTCGCCCTGATTACCATGCTGCTCTATCTTTTCCTCTTGAGTTTCGGGGCTTTGGTTTGCGGTGGAATGAATCAAGGTGGTGATCAGAGTCTACTAGTCAACGCCATAGTCGGGAAGAACAACATTTCCATGGTGGAATGCTGGAAAGTTGAACCTGGATTTCAGGTCTCTAACGTGGTGCGTATGTTTGATAATTTTTAACCGGTCCGCAGTTGATTCAAGGCTATTAGTCGGGAACAGTCGGAGACAAGGTCCTTCAACTGGGAAGCGTCGATAATGCGGTGTATATCATCATTCCAGACGATGACGGCAAGCCAAACAACGGCGGGTACGTACTATCTCTTGCTATTGTTTTCGAAGAACGCTTAACATATTCAGTCTACACAATGGTGCTCATGCACAGTGGGTTTTTGCCCTTACCGGGGGCGTAAACGTCACCTTCCCGGAGGCACCTGGCGGTTTCACAGTATCTGCTGGGGGGCTGTTCATTTCCACTGTGAGTACAATCACGCTCATGTTGATTCCCCTGTTGCCCGTACATGCGCGGGGTTGTGAAAGTTGATCAGTTTGCTTATACACATCTTACTAGGACGTGCGGGGGACTTCTACCCTTGGACATCAAAGTATATGGGCAGCTGGTTCGATCTTCATTCAAGCACCTTTCCCGGACGGAGTTGCCATCAACCATACCGTTATTGCGTACCACTCATGCGAAGAGAACCACCGGGAAAAGTGACTCCAAGGAAATTGTCGAGTGTTAAAAACTTGTACTACGTTGAAACTATCTCAGAACTTGTTCAATAGAGCAGATCATCTTACGGTGCCAGTGCACATCTATAGGCAGTTCCGCTAGCCTGGAAAAGCGCCTCCGCGGTGGCCACAGACACAAAAAAGAACACAACAACTCCTTTCCCGGCTCGTCTTCCCCCGATGCGAAGGGCACGTCGTGTTTCGCGACAGAATATGCTCTCTGAGGTAGGAATATGAATTCCACATACCATGTTCTCAGTGGACATGAATTCTTAACAATCTGGAAGAGCAATTTAGGATAATTCTAATAAGAAACCCGGTTTCCTAAATCTTGTCCAGTACCTAGTTTCTGGAGAAGCCCTGGCAATGCCGGCCTCGGCAGCTTGCCGTGCTGGTCGATGCCGAGCTCATCGTCAGTTCAATATGTTGTAAGTTAGTATTGGCCTCGCATCCAGTCGCTCGATTGGGATGAGGCGGAGTGAGGGTCGTGTTTGGTTGTTGAGGGCCATGTAATAGTTCAAAGCCTGCACCGATCTCTTCAGTCTGAAGAGAACAGTCACAGGTGAGTAGTATGATATTCCTAATATAATTTAGTCTGAAGAGAACGGTAGCATTGACCCTGAACTCTTGATCTACAACACAGTAGAGTTTGATGGCCACAAGAGATTGATTGAATGGCCTATAGCTTCTCAGGATGTGGAGAAATGCCTCACTCAGTACAGATCACGGGCTCACTTCCCAGAGAACTATAGCCAACTTTCGATCCAACATTATTGAATGGCCCTTTCAATATATGGACGCATATAGGAACTGAATTGACTGTTCAGCTGCCTTGGACTGAAGGGAGGCAATGTTGGGTTTAACTCCGAATGCCGGAGGTGTTTTCCGCAGCGGGTTTCTCATTACAACTTGGTTGGAATTCTCCACATCCAAAAATGGAACGGTTTCTAATTAGAATTATCCTCGAGAGAAACACTTATTTTGACCATTTTCAGACTGCACCAACAAACGAGTCTAGTACTTGTTCAATAATCGGCCGCTTGAGCTGGAAATTTAGGGGGGGGAGGTGTATATAGGAGAAATTGGCCTAGGATATCAGCCCGACACAAAACCGACGGGCAAGCATTTTGGAGCCTCCCCGATGCAAGATCTAGGTGGATTTTGGCCGGAGCAGCGGAAACATGCATTTTTGGGCACCATAGTATAATATTTTCAGGCGGAGCAGTGGTGGGAAAAAGTTTGGCTGGGGGAAAATGTGCATTGGAAGGGGTACTAGGATCCATGGATTGGCCCATAATATTCAAATACTGGCATGGTACCTGGAGCATGTGGGGAGGAGAATATACGAGAATCAAGCCGGAGAATACTGTGGCGGCAGCTCCTCCACTTCTCTTGCAGGTGCTAAACGCAGTCCACTGTCCGTATGCACCAGCGGGGCTAGCACAGCTGGCGTGTGGTGCACAGTGTGCATCAGTAGATCTATGGCAGGTGTTGCCGACATCTGCTCCCACACGGCGGTCGGCCTCGTGCCTGTAGGAGTCTATACAAGAAGAGTGGGAGTGGGACTCACCCACTTCCACTAACGGTGGGCCACTCCCACTATCAGGAGTTGATGAGAGTGGGACTGGTGTTCAATAGTGGAACTCGGCAATGCATACCATCGTTTCATTGATCCGCCATCATCTAGTTGATGCGGGATCATTGGACTGTGACGGAGCTCTGCCGGGAACCGGCAAAGGTTTTGATTCCCCCACGATCGCTCCGTGCAGCCTCAGCCGTCAACATTCTGGGCACACTTCGAGTGGAAGATCACTTCGTTTATAGATTACGCAGGAAACTTCCGGGACAGATTTTAATTTTGCCATTTGTTCATAGCCCGGCAATTTATTTTTCATTTCTACAGAATTCACAGCCATTTACGGCCACTTGTAAATTTTTTTTGTAGGCAAGATTCAAAATTCTGTCGTAGACAAACTCTAGTTATCTATCTCGTATACCACGGGAATTCTACTTCAGGTCGTAGAACCATTGTGGAAGGCTGGGGCGACGACTGACGCAGAACAAACAAAGAACAAATAGACATTTGTTTGGTGTGGATTGCCAGTCCCCACCCGAGTTTGGGGACAAGGAAGGACTGTGAATGTGACCATTTTAGCGCACTTGTTGTACGAAACCAAATGTCCCGCTTTCGGGAACATCCTCGGTCGTTCACCTGAAGTGCCGGGCGAGGTAATGTCTCCTTTATTTACATATCTTTCACGCTGCTGCTTTCTTCGAGCTATTCAGCTAATAGGTACAGTTCATATATTGGCCGTTGACCTGGAGTTTTTGTGTAAGCCAGCTATTTAATTAAAAATTGACCTAGCCAAGGTGGGCAACGGGAAGAGACTTTTCACTTTCAACCGTGGGAATTTGTTTTCCTTGTTCGCGCGTTTCTGCTCAACTATCGATTACATTTCCTTCTTACTCCCCGAAATTCACAGACAATTCAAGGAAGATGTAAACTGTAGAATTCAATTTGAAAATCAATAAGAAATGAGGGTGAATGCAGAAGCTCAGATACATTGTTGACAGCACTTATTTCCGAGAGGATACTTGGTAACTTAACAGATAGAGAAATAATTCCACCAGTCTTCTTGAGCCATTTACCACGTGTTACATTACATGTATTCATACATGAGATTCTCGTAAAGTGACCACAGAGATCGGTTTAAGCCAAGGCCAGAGTCTTCTAAAGCCTTTTGTTCTCGCTGTATTAGTGAGGCTCAGAAAATAGCTTAAGTTGACTGAGTAATACGGCACTGACGCGGCAGGATGTGTTTACCCGTCATGCACTGATGTGGTGTTTTGAGCGCGTCAGTTCCCACGCACCTAACACGTAGTGTTGTTCAGGTTACAGTCAAGTCCGGGCTTGGGTCGGGTCGTACCTGTCCTGGGTCGAGAAAAATCTCACCGGCCCTACTTTGTGCTTGTGCTTGTACTTGTACTTGGACCCGGGCTTGTTTGTATTTTTTTTTGAGTCTAGTCCTTCATGAGATGGTAAATCTCCCATTAGCCTCACTATGTATTCAAAATAACCTGAATAGCATTTCCAACTTTCGGAAATCAAGTTGGCAACTTATACGTTCGAATTTGGAACTCCATCAACAGAGCGCAGTTTTGTGTGCCACCTCAAGCACGGGTATTCAAATTTCAAAGTCAGTCCAATGTGGAAGTCATATACTCGTGTAGCTCTGGTGCACTGAAATCCAAAATTTAAATTGAAAATTATGACGATTCAGAGTACCCGGAGAAGCCGAAGCCTCTGAAGCCCGGGCCCAAGCCGGGGTTACGGGCTTGGGAAATTCTGAGCCCGACCCTGAGCCCCTCAAGTATGCCTCGGGTCGGGCCCTGGAAGCCTGAGACAACACTACTAGTAACTTGACACGACTGAGCAGTGAGCCTAAGAATATTATTACGTTAGGCACTCTCAGTGTCAAAATTGGTGGATTTGAAACACGAGTAGAACTCAAACAAAGGCCGCACCAGTGCTGCACCAGTACTGCCTCATTGTATGCCTACCCCGACAACCAATCAGTGACGGGCGTGATGCCGGGAAGCGATCACGGCGTGCCGAGTTACATCTTGATTGATTTGATGTTGCAGTGATGTCCAAAAGCCGAGTCTCACTAATGATGGCAACTCCCACTAACGGTGGTGAGTCCCACTAACCAGACCACTGATAGTGGGAGTGGACGAGTCCCACTCCCACTCTTCTCGTTGGTACTCTGCCTGTAGCCTGCTGTGCCCGAAGTGCCTCCTGGCGCTCCAGCAGAAGATTAATCTGCTCTGTGAGAGCAGTAACCTCTGTCTGTGGGCTCCCTACGGTGTTGACCTCGGCCCGTGGATAAGGGTCCGCCATCGATATCCGTCCGGGTGTCTTTTTTCTGCATCCCGAGCATAGTTTAAAGAACACGACCAGTGCCACCAAGACAGCCATGAGTACCATCCCACCGAGTACGCCGCCGATGATCCCCCCTACAGACAATTTTCTCTTCTCATGTATGACAACAGGAGGGGACGAAGTCGCTGTGGTTTCAATTTGGGCAGATTCGGTTTGTGTGAGTGTAAAGACCTCTCCATCACTGGCTGTGGACACGGGTGCGGACTGTGTGACCCCATCATCGAACCTATATTATCTCTTGTCTTGAAAGCATTCCTGCCAGCTGGAGGGAAAGACGCACGTGTAGGTAATGTAGTCGAATGCGACGAAGCCATTCGACGACGTCATGACCAACGTATGCGTTCCGTCAGGCAGGGACTCGTTGACGTACGACAACTCGGTTATCGGGACGTGCTCGGCAGGTCGAATATTGGGATGCTTTCCCGTATTGTCGATCTCGAACTCACAATTCGAAGTCGAATTGCATGCAAGAAAGGAATAGACGGCGGTCCCTTGATGCAAATCAGGTCCCAAAATTATCGGAAAATTCACAAGGATCCTACCGGCGAAAGAAATCGTGATCTGGCATGGGGTAAAAAAGACCGTTAAAGTGCGAAACTCGGCCCCGTCAATACTGCACGGGTTCAAGTGGGTCGCGTTTGCGTCACATCGCTCGATGGTGCAGTTGTATTGCACGAGAGGACTCGAGTCCTCGATCGTGCGGTTTATGAGCGCCGCGTTGCCCCAAGCACAAAAGGCCAAGAGAGTGAAGAGAGTGGACACCATATCGCAAGTGAAGTCTAAGGAAGAGGGAAGAAGCCACATAGCGCCACAGGCGCCCACGCATAGCAACTGTCGATCAACTACTTGGATTTCATCTCACTTGCATCTCACCGTACTTGGATTGATCATCTCACTTACATCGAGTGTAACTAACTTTAACTTAACTCACCGCTTCGGGCCCGGGTTGCGTGCCGTCAAGGGGGACCAAAGATAAGAAAAATTGATATCACCTACAATTTTTTTTTCTGAGAGGGTCGGTGGACCCCCCCCCCTCCCCACAGCCACCTGATGCCATCAAATTCCCTTTTCGGGAAACGGCGTTGCCGAAAGCTTTCGCCGCTTCGCGACCACGAGAGCAGCGTTGCACAAATAAAGCCCAAATTATTCAGGAAGTTTGGTGAGACATGCACACATTGAATTGCAGAATTAACATGGGAAGAGATGAGAGCCGGAATCCTCACCTTCGCCCCTCACCCACATGCATAGTTCCGCCACAGATGGAGGCACGACAACTTTAGTAGCATAGGTGTTCGGTCCGTTGACCGAACACCTATTGATGGCTCGGAATGCCTATTGATGGCGCAAACGCCTACCCATCGGTTTGAGCGCATCACGCAGTGATCGATTTGCCGATGGCTGCCGAAACTCGCTAAATTGCTGAATATTCACTGTGCACGGGGGGTTAAGTTTGGGTTAAGTTTGAGGTTAGAAAGGTTAGGTATGGTTAGGTATGGTGTGTTGGAGAATCAACCGAAGCACACCGCACCACTGTAGTCATCCTGACTCATATACGTGTAATGACTCTGTTGAAGTTAATACGAGTCACTTGCTTTATTATTCTGACTCCCTGTATGACTCGTAGTACTACCCCGTTGTATAAATACCGTAGCAATTTATTCGACTCCCCTGCGCGTTTGCAGAGGGTCACTGAAAAACTTACTGTGCATCAGTTCAAAATCCAACATGGTGTTCTGGTTAGGTCCCCAGGTATATTGAAGAAATTGTTGAAGAAAGGACTTGTGTTTTGCGGGCATGCCACCATTGATGGTGTGATGGCTGATCCACAGGCGATAGGCATTCACGCGGCAAGTAGGTGTTCGGTCAACGGGCCGAACGCCTATGCTACTAAAGTTGTATGTACTCGCCATAGATGCCCGTTTGGAACTCTTTACCCATGTCAATCAGATGCGTTTCTCAAGGAAGTTTCTGCTATCTTGCTCTGTGACACTTTAGATTTCAGGCAAGTGCTCCTCCAAATGGGTTCTCATACTTAAGTAGCGTGAGCAGGCAATGGCAAAAAAAGTCGCAATATGATAATATGATCAGTGAAACTTGGTGGCAATGGTCGGCAGCAGATATTAATAAGCCGGCAGGGCGAGGAATTACCTTAAGTAATCAAAAGTGAAGCGAAATTAATGTGAAGCGAAATTCCTTAAGTAATCAACAGTACAGCGTCCGTGTTTGGCACGAGCAGGATCAGTGAGGACTGATCCCCTTGCAACAAGGTATTGGTTCACATTTGATGCTCATATGGACCTGGGAGATATTTTTACAAGTCCTGGAGGCAGCTGTGTCGATATTTGGCTCTAAAAAAAAGTACATACAATTTTTTTTTCTGGCGGTCGGCCACCCCCCCCCTACCCCATATGGCAATCTCTTATCTTTGGTCCCCCTTGCGTGCCGTACGTTAACTTAAGTTTTCTCACGCATGGTGAATCTAATTTATAGTATTTTGAACTCCGACCGTGCGCATCCAACCCGAAATTGACCGGGATCGACGGGTTTTCCACGATACGCCCGTGTCGAACACCGGCCGTGGATAGAAGTTCATACCCTCTGACGGGATGGCACGGTCCACGGTACGGCCATGTATGGTAAAACGGGTTGACATGGGTGGAAAAAAAAATGTTTAAACAGTATGTACGACATGTGGCGCTAGCCAAGGATCTCCCGGGTGGTCGTGCGAGTATGGCGGAGGCGTTGTTTCACAAGCATCAGCGTTCTGATCGTGTCCAGCTTCAAACTCACATGCCTGAGGGAGATTGCGTCGCGGTGTCGACGTGGGCAATTGTGCGACACTGACACGTAAATCTTCCTGGAGGCCTCGGAATGGTGTGGGTGTAATACAACGTGGGGCTGACTGAGTGACTGACTGAATTTCTATTGTTATCTTACCTGGCTACAGGATAGTTATGCAACAGTACTCCTACCAAAGTAGGAATGGGGGGGGGGGGGGGGGGGGGTGGAAAAGTAAAGTACAGGGGATACAAGGAAGATGTATGAGTATACGAGTGATAAAAGTACACGGCTATCCCGGAAAACCTTGGAATTTCATCGTATTGATGGAACGTCGGAATCCAATGATTTTATTTGTGTCATCTCGAGGGTCAATCGTAGAATACAAGTCGATAGGCAGATCTTCGGATTCCGATGGGGCGTTGATTGATTTTTTGTGTTCTGCCCACGACACCATTTTTCGACACTTGTAATCCAATGTACTGCCTCACGTGCCATTCGGCGCATCACTTCCGCGTCGTGCGTGCCACTGCGCCGAGTCCGCGCACGATGCGGACTGGGCACTTATTACCTATCAGACCCGCACCCAAATACGCATTCAGACTGTTCAATATATCCCTTTTACTCCTCAATAGTTTGGAGCTGTGTCTCGCAGAGACTCGGACAGGTCCCAAATGTTGTTCCGGAATCCAAATTGGCAACCACCAGTTTATCCTAAAAATTCATTACTTCATACCGCTTCATAGCATGGATCCACTGATACGTGCAATACACTCAATGGGAGGGCCACGGATTCAATTTTGAGACGTTTGATTTCGAAACTTATCCAGTCATTCAAACTCCGCCGCACACGTGGTGTCAGTATGGCGTTATTCGGTGGAAACAGACACACATGTCACAAAGAGCACAACAAGTCTGTTCCTGGATCGTCTTCCCCGCTGCAAAGGGCACGTCGTGTTCCGCGCTAAAATGTGCTCTCCGGTATAGTAATCCTCCACGCTCAACAAGGTAAGAATATAAATTCCACAGACCATGGACATGAATTCTCAACAATCCGGAAGAGCAATTTATATCGGATTTATTGTATTCATGTGGGTCACCGGAATAATGGGCAAAAGAGCGTCAGGGACGCCACTGGTCGGCTTCAGAGTGCTTCGAAGACACCTTGGAAGACATGAGATTCTGGGTTTGGATGAGTGGAGGAAAGATACGGTTTACAGCTGATCTCGAAATTAATGAGACGATCGAGATTTTTTTTCGCATTCCCAAAAAGGCAATTTCAGAAAGAAGTCGTCGCGCAGGGCCGGCAATTACATGAAACAGGCCAAGAATGAATGGCTTGAGTAAAAAAGTAGTATACCTCCACTATCCCAGTGGTCAGGACTCTCAACAGGAGGTTTTATTTTTTCTCCAGTCAAATTGGCACTGACAGGAAGCCGCTACGACTTTTCCCATGGTGGATACGGTCCGGGATGTGACTGAAACTGTAATCCTTCCATGTTCAAGCATCCCCAAGCCTCATAATCCGCCAAACGCGCCGAAATTCGCAGGTATCCCGAAAAACTTCCTTTTTGGGAACAGCCGAAAAAAAAACCGAGCGTCTCATTAGATTCGAGATCAGCTGTAAAGACGGTAGGTGCGCGAGCGAAGAAAAATGAACATCAGTTTCCGCCACGCGTCCGATCGTTCGCACGGTTGCCTTTAAATCTGATCGCCCAAGCTAGAAATTGGCAAAGAAAACCGGCGGCAGGAGGAATAAATTCGCTGTGTATCCGCCCTCGTTGAATTTAGTAAATAAATAGAAATATCTGGTCGATTATGTAGTTTCGAGAGCAGCGTAATGGCCCAGCTTATATTACTAACCTTCAACTGCAATTCGACTCGCTGTTCGGATGTCCATCTGTCATTCTCTTCTATGTTATATGCACGGATACACATCACCAGGAAGTAAAAGATTGCCCGCGGAGTTTCATGCCCTCGGGCGGATTCGAACCGTCGGCATTCTCTGGATTCAATTTAAATTCCCGTCGCGGAAAAATCGAATGAGCGAGTTTCCTGTGTACTGCACAAAGGCTTTCAGGACAAATAAGATACGAGTGCGGTAGAGGCTGGAGGACCCCCGGTTGCTCCTCCAACCTCAAGCTACATTCTTGCGTTTTCTCGAATCCAACACTTCACCCACAGTCCCTCGCCCACAGTCCCACTCATCTCGCGTGGGTCCTTGGATCCTTGACGACCTTAGCGAGGCCTCGTAATCTTTTAGATCCGGGGACCTCACAGGGCGTTTGTGGAGGAAAAGGCGAACCTCGAACCCACTGTATGTGGTTCGAGAGCTTGCAGCGGAAAATTTATTCATGACCATGTAATATTTAGGCTCACAAAGAAGCTTGCATGTTGCATTGGGACAGGCCGCCCTCCGGCTCAGGTCACCAGGTGCGTGGTGTAGAGGACAGGCGATGTTCAAAAGTGGTATGACGATGTGGTTCATGGTCTGTGTATCCAATCTCAGCGAACTGAGAGCTATTTAAATGCCACGGCTGAATCCTCTATCTAGATATAAAGGGAATTGGTAGCTATTGGTAGCCAACCCCGATGAATAATTATAAGCCACCCTGTGTTCCACGAGGACAGGCTTCCTTGCGCCAAAATGATACAGAACTATTGCTGGAGCAGAATTGAGTAGTAAACTGATTTTATAGACTCACTGCGGTGATCCCTTCCTTTCACCGTGGATAAAAGAGTTGTGGGAAATATATAAGAGGTCCCCCGTCTTTTTCTAGGAAAGAAAAACTGCGGTACAATTGAGCCCTTTTTTTTCCCGGGGTAAAATTACTCCTTTTTGTTTCAGTAAAAGACTTGTCCACCTTAACAATGAGGAAGAAGACCCTTTTACCAAGACAAAGAGCCATCCTTTTACTACGGGAAAAAACAGCGGAATTTTCCCAGCACTTTTTCCTTTGGTAAAAGGACTTATAAAAGCCGGGGGACCTCTAATATATTTTTCACAGCCCTTTTACTCACGGTAAAAGGAAGGGATCACCGCAGTGACTGAATTAATACCAGGTAGTGCGATACCTAGGACATTAGACAATAAAATGAACCGCACGAACTGGGCGGAAATCCCCGTTCTCACGGCTGGCACGTGGATTATTTGCTTACCTGGTTACGTTCTGACTAAGAAGACCCTTTTCGGACTTAACACTCACCTACAACCAGTACCAGCTTGATAGAGCTAGGAAGCTATTTCCTACAAGGTGATCAAGCGGATTTCCCGCATAAGGTCAGCCCCTTCCCGCTTTCTGACAAATTCCCGCTACCTTTAGGCACGGGTTCTTATGGGACGCCGTATCTCAATCGATTTCACTCCGCCCTCTTATTACCCAGTCCGACTATTCCGCCTAATGGACATGGCGGCCTTGGTGATTCGAATCGCGTCGAGCCATTAGTATTTGCTTCTCGCCCCGGTGGCCAGCTTCGCGGTCAGAGGCGCACTGGATAGACTTGGTGGACTAGCAACCCCTCCCGTCTTTTGCCCTCCGCAGTCGAATTCAGCAGCGTAATTGACGATCACAACGGTGCCTGGGCTCGACCGACGACCCTCCATTAATCGCACCCTCATTCACGTACGGAAAACGCGCAGGCCCGTGGAGCTACCGTCCTTCGCCATCAAAGAAGCCTGGGCCAGCCCGGTTTAACGGCTCATTAACCATGCCCGTCATTCAGCCTGTAGATTGAACGTGCGACGGACGAGTCGGGAAGAGCGCCAACAGGATTTGTATAAAGACCAGCCACGTACCAGGTGGAGCTTCAAGTCACTCTGCACGACTAACATGCGCTTCGCCCTCCTCAGCCTCTTCGTCTCGGCCGCGGTGTGCTTCACTGTCCCCGCGAACCAGCCGGCCGGCGTGTACATGGTCACCTACAACGTCGATGGAACCGAGACGCATTCGCTCCTGTCCCTCACTGAGACCAACGGCACCGTCCCCGCGGCGACGGCACGCAGCGCCACCCCGAGCGCCAAGTTTGGAGCTTCCAAACGGCAGATCCCCGGCGGTAATAACGCGATCTCCTGCGGCGGCTACGAGCTCAACCACGGTGACACGGACGCCGCGTACAATGCGCTGGGCCAGCAGTGCGGCGGCGGCGCCTCGGTCCAAAGTGGCAGGGACTTCTACTCCATCGCGGGCTGCACCGTGGCGTACTTCTGCAACTACGGAGCTTACGCCGATACGTGCTTTCAGTACGAGTGGGTCAATGTGATCCAGAACGCCGTCACCCCCGACTGTGGCTCGTATTGGGCGGGATGGGACCAGTTCTATTCATCGGCACGTCAAAATCAGTACGGATACGAAGATGTGTGTGGAGCGGGGGGTAATTACTGCGGCCGCGGCACCAATGGCCGCTGAAGTCATTTTCGAGGTTCGTCCGAGTTAGCCCACCATGGTCGAGTCTGTTCTCACTCCGACGTCCCCCTAGATCCGCCAACGTATCCGGGTCCTTCGCCGTGATAAATGTAGTCGGACCATCGATTTTATACTTCCGCAATCCCTTCCTTCTCCGGTCCGTCTCCCCTGCCGAGTTGTAATATTTAGTAACAGATTAGTGTACGGTCAGATCATAAAATCAATGGGAGACCGCATCATTCAGATACTTCCGTGCAATCCTCGTCCTGGACAACTTTAGTTGAATCAAGTTTGATTCCAGTCGTCGGACAATTACAGGCCTGAAGGACATGGTATCTAGTAGGTATACAAGCGGTAGCGGCTGCTAAACCAACAAAAAGAAGAATGATAGAATACAGATAGGTGTTCACCTAGATCTCAGTCAACCGCACTGGGCATCCGGGAAGGAATTCCGGGCACCCTCCAGACCACTCGTGCGCAAGTGCCGCTTTCGCGGATGCTAAAAGTCTGTCAGTTCATCTGTTGACACCATTCGTACCGCAGACAGACCTGCGTTTCGTGACCACACATTCCCGGTAATACTCGTCGCTGCAAGATTGCACGCTTTCGCAACATCGGACCTGGCTGCCGTACTCCCGACTCGCTTCAAGATCATGATGCCTCCCGCATTGACAATCTCCTTACGAATCGACGCGCCGCCAACGTCCGAAAGCAATGCTATAGCTAACGCGAGCTCAATGTGAATCTCCGGATACGGTTCGTCCGCCGCGGTTCTTAGCGCTGCGAGGAGGGAGTCGACCACTCCGGCGTCCACGAGCGCCTTCCGCGTCCCGCCTCCCCACTCTGCGCACGAAAAGCGCTGAATCGCAAACGCGAAGGCACCGAGGGGTTCGACCTCCTCCGTAGACAGCACGCTGGGCAGCCGTGCAAGCCCGCGCGCGACGCCGGCGTCGAGCAACACTTTCGCCATGTCGCTGCTATTCGGGCGCATCATACATCCAATACCGCGCGCGCTCCAGAGCAAAAGACGCGCATCTTCCGCCGTGTTTAAGCAATGCGCGAGCATCTCGACGCACCCACCCTTCGCGAGTGCTTTCGCGATCTTGACAGAGCGCGCCATCCGCGCCACTGCGTAGATGGCAGCACTGTAGTCTTCTGCGCTGGCATTTACAGACTGAGAGCAACGCCACATGTGCTCGCACAGCGTCGAGATGAGGCCCATTTCTGCGAGCATATCGGCGATCGCGTCGGAGCGAATGAGTGCGCCCAGACACCAAGCAGCCATGCGCGCCGTCAGCCAAGACCCCGCCCTGAGTCCTTTGACTACGAGTAGCCGTCCGAGATTCTGCTTCAAGAGGCCGGTTGCGATGTCCGCGTTGCGGCAGATGCGAGCGAGGCACCACACAGCGAGGGCGGCAACATTTTCCGAATGCGCGGCGTCCACGATCTCAATCAACGTCGCGGAGGTGCCCGTTCGGTATATCGTGTTCGCCGTAATGGAGTCGTGCCTGAGGCGATCGTGTGTCAGTGGCGCAGATTCTGACCGGATACACATACGTGAGGATTCCTAAGGCAAGCAGGACGATCTCCAGGCCAATACCACCGATAGCCCGCGTTTTGAGCAGGAGGGTCAGAGTTGGTATCGCACCGGCCGTTACCAGCTTCTGAGCATCTTTGTGAGAGCGAAGCCCGAGAGTTTGTATTTTTGAGAGCAATGGGTCAATCACGTCTGGATCCCGGCCCTCCTTCACCTCGCTGAGCAGCGCACCGGCAAGCAGCGTGGCGTTCAGGGCTGAGGAGGATTGAATTAATGAATGACGGAGCAATCGTGGAAAGCCCCTCAGGCGATACGTACCAGTCGAACCGCTGACCAGTGACGCTGAGGAGGTATTGAGAGATGTGTACGCAATACTTTCGCTGGATTGAGAAGGCTCGGACCCGACGCACAAAGCCCTGTGCTTGTCATACGCGGACGGCATGAGTCGCCGTCTCCCTTCGGTGATGTGGCTCAAGCGGTCGGATGTACCAGACAAGACACTAGCTGTGTCGGTGCCGACGTAGGTATATTGTGGCCGCGGAGGATGCAGAGCTGGAATCCTGTCGGCGGGTGCCGGATTGGTTACTGTGAATTTCGATACCGTTGGAGGCGCAGATCCCGAAATCGCGTTCGTCGATATCTCGTAAGCAGGCGGAACGCTGATTTGAGTCATCAATGAAAATGAACGCGATGGGAACTGAGGGCCATTAATAACGTCGTCTTGCACTGCTTGTTCCACTCCTGGAGTACGAATCAATATGATGGGAAGCACGTAGAGGTCGAGGATGCTTCAATTACCCGTTTTCGCTGAAATACGGACGTTATTTCCGAGTAGCTGGGCAAGGGTGTCGGAAGTCGGTCGCAGCCGGGAGTCGCGTTCCCAGCATTTCTCCATTATACCCCATATATAGTCGGTCAAGCCGAAGTCTTCGTCGGGGCGATCGGGGCGGATATCTTGTTTGACCACCAAGTGGAATATCTGTTGTTCGGATAAGATCCCCCACGGGGCCTTGGATGTAAATATCTCGAGGATATGTTAGAGTGGGAGAGTGAAATAATCCTAGGTGCATTACCTCGAGGGCACACATGGCCCAGGCAAACACGTCCGACGAACGTGAGATAGTCTGAACAGTCGGTGAGAGTCAATCCGTAAGGATCTATGAGTGGATACGTACCCCCTTCCACGCCTCGGGACTGAAGTATCGATGTCCGTTGCTTGCGCTCGACTGCACCTCGATCATCCCATAGTCTGAAATGCACGCGCTTCCATCGGCCCCGAGTAGTATATTCGTTGGCTTTAGACTGCCATGTATAGCGCCGCGCTACAGAAAAAGGTTCGTGAGTATTAGAGGTGGAAGTTGAGGAACGTACCCCGTGAAGATACTGCATCCCGAGAGCCACATCGTGAACCTTGAAGGGGGCTTAAATGTACGAGTTATCATTGTGAGTGGATCACATACAATTTTCGTCCGATCTGCTTGCGGATTCCGCTCCAGGAAGCGAGTCACATTCCCATCCGCCAATTGAATTACAACGTAGAGCGGGTCTGCATGGAATGAAGACACACCAAATGTCCGGAGGACATTGGCATGCTGCAGGCTAGTCCACAGCTCGCCCCGGGCGTGAAGGGCCTATCAGAGCAGAACTCGTTATTTGAAAAGCCAAGTGGGATTTATGAAGATGACTGACGCTTGGATCCGTCTGCTCGCACAGAACTTTCACGACGACAGGGATGTTTCTCCATCGGCCGTGGGCAATCTGTCGGCTGCCGTTTTGTCCGTCGACTTCAAGTTGCAGCGTATCCGGCCGAATAATCCAGGTCGATTCCAGGGGAGAGTCCTGGTGGTCCGACATGAGAAGGAGAGTGAGCTTCTGACAAGAGGGGGGGGGTCAACAGCGGCCACAGGGTACAAGGCGCCAATGAAGTGAGTCCAGATCGAGTTCGGGGCGCGTGTCTGCATTCTGCCGGGATATTTCGACCGTGGGCTATATTCCGACATGAGTGGCGCACTTGGTAGCAATCGAAACTGAACGAGAACGAAACGGAGCCCTTGATTGTGGACCAAGTATGCGTACTCAGCTCAACTGCGAGCTCTTTGACATGCTCGACGTCGGATGATGGCAACCCTGGCTTGGCAACCCAAAATAACCAAATACGGACAAATGAAGATGCACGTTTCGAACCGCCAGATTCTTATTTTATAGAGCAATGAGTCATCCCATGATTCGAAGGGACGACCTATATTCAGGTTGATTCACTTCACTTTGGGGTGGTCATTCATTTTTTTCACCCGCCAAGCCACGCAGGATGGGTTTTATTGTATTAGCTCCAATTCATCCTCTAATACACCGCGTACGAATGTGTTGGACGTGTGGCGTCCGAATATAACATCCAGCACAGCACTTATATCAGTCGAACGTGTTGGATACATCGGATGGTAGGTAGGTAGCTAGCTAGCATTAGATTTCGAATGTCAAGTCGGGAGGAGACACTGCTCCGATCAACGAGGTGACATGAATATTTGGATTGTGGCTCACCCTAGACCTACAGTATATCTCTATTAAATACCAGTGGTATGGTGTCCGTCCACTTTGAGTATCCTACCCGCCTTCCGTCCCGAGAATGAGTATGAGCGCCCAGTTCAACCCCGCCTACATAATGCAAGAAGACAAACACCTCGACATCCAGGTCCCCTCGAAAACTGAAGATCGTCAGCTGCGCGGCTCAGGGATCTACCACTCTCTCAGCTGGATCCTTGGGTTCAAAGAGAAATACAGTCTTGTCTTCTGTGTGTAAAATTCCACCTCGCATCGCAGAACTTACCGAGCGATACCGGGTTCGATGAAGGTTTCATCTGCGGCGGAGCACTGGTGGGGTTCTGCCTCGCCCGGACCTTCAGTATGAATCCAGCACGGACAGCTGGGGCGATGCCCGCCGGTATGGTACCTCTCTTCTATCTAGATTTATTCCTACTCATGTGTCCTCCGCCCCAGGTGAATGGTTCTCGTTGAGCAACGCCCCTTACAAACCAAGTCTCTTCATCCATATCTATCTCACAATATGTATGTATGACTGTTAACATCATTTCTCGTACCCCCGCTAACCCATACAGTCGGCGGTATCGGGGCGTTGTTCCAGTTCTTCCCCGCTATTCGCAGGGTCAGTTCAATCCATTCATGCACCCATGCTGTTGTTTTCAACGCCTTGTTGCGTTCAGAGAAAAATGATTGTCCACCGCTTGAACGGTGCGCACCCTCGTTCGTCTCTTACGACTAGAATCTAAACTTATGTTCCAAATACCCCTAAGGATACGGCGTATTAACATGCCTATTCGTGGGTAACATTTGCGGAGGAATCGTTGCCCGTCGCTCCTTCGGCGGCGACCTGAGTATCCAGTCCGGATACTACACCCTCGGATTCATGATCGTCGTCTCAGGAATCATGGGGATTTATTATGTGAAGAAAGACACGCGTCTCCACAGGAAGTGGATGCTGCGTGAGTACATTCCATCGAATCAACAACTCTTTTTAGTACACTCAAAGATACCCGGTTCCAGGGATGGTGGTGTTCTTTGCAGCCACGATCAGCGCGCGCTTGATCACGTTAGCAGCAGCAGCCATAATCACCACAATCGGAACATATTATTCTGTGCGTTACATATAAAATTCTGCTGTCCCCAAACCATAGTAACCTCCGCTGTGTTTGGCAGGTATGGCGATGCGACGAGGTGATAAATGTCCTGACCGACCCGGGGACCGTGCAGAGCTTGTTCCCCGCGTGCTTTACGGCGGGACTAGAGTCAGCGAGCGCATGGGTTGCAGTCCGGGCATCCACACAGGCCGGTGCGATCTATTACGCATCTGCCTTCCGCGCAGTTCATGGTTCGTTTGTCATGCGCCTTCCGCCACTCTCAGGACTCAGGAGAGATCCCATGCTCACTCTCACTTGCCAGGAATGGCTTTATGGATGGCAACCCTCATCCATATCGTCGGCGTCGAGTTCTATGTACGTGCCGCCAAAGAAGCGTACCGAAAAAAAGGGACTGACTGGGAATCTGCTTTCCCGTAGATCTGTAAGACAGAGGCTTCGAATCAAGTTCGTATCACCTATGCGCTGGAGCCGTTCTATATCGCGGAGGATTCAACAACATCTTATTGAAGGAGTACACTTTCGGTACTTTCGCACCGCATACCGCCCGACGGTCGTTTCTCCTTCGGGGAAATTAGGATAGCCACATCTCACTGTTTTGAAGTTGAAATTCGGTACATTTAACCATAAATTACGAGTGGTGACTCGCTCAACCGACAAAAGCAGTGATAGAGTGTGACCTAAGATACGAATAAAAGTCCTTATGATGGCACATCTTACCGTGTCTGTTTCAGGCCATGTATCACTGAGTACTAAATAGCAGGCCAAGATTGATGCCCTCAATATTGTCTTGACTCATATAGACAAGAGTTTGGTGGTGTGGTTGCACAAAAATTGAACATGGATGATCATGTGATCTGGTTCAATTCATCTTCGTCCTAAGTGTGAGGAATCAACATATAATATGAATCCAACATATCATGTCAACTAATGGAGTCTCCTTAAAACACTAGTATATCTTCGAGGTTGTTAGAGGTGTGTTTGGAGCCTGTAAGAGTTGGTATAATTACCTCTGTGAGGATTGTGGCTTCCAGTGAAATGAGACCGGATTCAAGCAGAGTTCAGGATGTACGGGGAGATTTCCTGACACCAAGACAGGGCAAAAGGTTTCCAACATCACATTGGAACGATGAGTAATTAGACATGTCGGCATTGTGGTTGATTTGAATGATATCTCCGTTTCCGTCGGAGCCTGGGCGTGGGAGTGGTCCGCTTCTTCTACCAAACACTCGTGTCTTCTACGCTCCGACCTGCTCCGACCTCCTGGCGACAGCGCCGCCGCATTCGGCGAGATGCGACCGCGATGGTTGGTGTGTATCTGCCGCTTGAAGCTTCAGACCGATATTAAGCTGACTGTCTTCCCCTTTCGAAAGGTGTCGGCAAGAAACCCACGCTACGCCGCCTTGCCCGCCGGGGCGGCGTCAAGCGCATCTCGGGGCTCATGTATGAAGAAACTCGCGGGTTGCTGCATTTGTATATGGAGGGTTTACTCCGAGATACGGTTACGCACACGACCCATGGATATAGGTATGTGTATGGCTTGACACATCATGGTTCACAGTTGAAATGTTTCAAAGGACGACGGTCAGCCGGGAAACGTTCTACACCGCTCAGGACGGACGCTATATGTCTGAAGCAGAATGGAAAGTTCACTCTGAGAAGTTTTCTTGATACTACTGCTATAAGGATACGCTTGGGTGCGCTATTTATACTCATCAACATTCTTGAACCATCGAGGATCCATGGTGCGCAAAAGTTGTGCCCGCCAGAACGGTAAGCAAAACACGGGCAACGACGTACAGTGCTACGCCGATGACTCGGACGGGCACGGGAACGTGGTCATGGACGTCTCCGGAGCATAGTCCAATTTTCCCAGCCAAGTGCGGAAAGAGAAGCAACATCTCAACCGCGTAAGGGAATGTCGCAATCCATGCGGCGCAGTGGATGAGGTGACCTGCGGCCGGAGTATTGGGATGTACAGAGACCCATGTTGCAACAGATCATCGCGATGCAGCCCCAGCTTGTGCCGGAAAGCTGGAGGCACTGGTTGATGTCGTCCTTGATGTCGTCGCAGGGGGGATGACGGTTCCATGCGATCCAAACCCACGCAAAGCCGCACCCCTAATCTTATCGAGCGGGCTAGAAAAGCCGAAAGCAACGGTTTCATACATCTTACGGCTGTGAACGCGGGTGCCAGTTGAAAAATCACTTGTTTGGTTGATGCGTTACCTGGGAGGATATACGAAAGGCGTCCGGCATGAACATTCACAAGCACGGTACATCCAGATCAAACAAGGCACATTCACATCAATGTGACGCCTTTGGATCAAACACGGTACTTGCCATTTTCGAATGTACCGTGCTCGCTAAAAAGCCTATTCTGGAAGGAGACACGTGTCATTTTTCGTCCATCCTCTTTTTTCCCTCTTACCACCACCATCCCCACTCAAACGCCGCCCCGACGCGCAAAAAGCGCGTCAAAATGACCTCCGGGGCCGACCCAGCATCAAAGCACACGCCTGCCGACCAGGCCTTCCTCGATGGCCTGTCAGCTCGGCAACTGATGGACTTCCGGAACTACGTGTGTGCTGCCGTCCGTCGCGTCATATTTAGATTCTGACGCGTCAATCCAGCTTTACTCACCCATGTACATCAAATTGAACGCCGGGAAGTTCCTCGACCATGAATGGGTCGATATTCCCACTCTCAAGGAGTATCTCCACCAGATTCACCAGAACCCCGGCTTGGACGCGTCCTCGACGCGTCCAGCCACGCCTTCTGATCCGGTCCGCGTCAAAATCGAAACCCCGCTCCCCTCGGCTACTCCACGACCAGCGATTTCGGTCAAAGCTGAGCCACAGCCGATCCGGTTACCGCCGCCTGCTGGTGATTCCACCATCAAGATGCGCACCTTGACCGAAGGCGGTCGGGAGGTCATCGAGGTTCTTTCGGATTCGGAGTCCGATGCCGCCGACTCGGATTCGGACCTGGAGGTGATGGAGGTTCTTCAAACCACCTCCAGGTCCTCAAGCACGATCCCCACTCCCTGTGGTATGTCACTTTTTCCCATTACTTTCCTTACTCACCACTAAATCCCAGATGCCGGCGATGTTAACGTCAAAGGCTCTGAGTCTGAGGACCCTGGTGAGGATTCCGGAGCGCCCCCGTCCCCCACCGGTATGCGCAATTTTTCTTTCTCACCTAGAAATTTGTACTCATGCATCCGATAGATCTCGATGAGTTAAACGAGGAATCCGACCTGGTAGAGTCCGACACATTCTGGCCGGACGAAGTCAAGTCCTACGTGATTATTGGTAAATTTCGTCCCACCCAGAAGGTCACCGTCGACCGCATGGAATATCGGGATGGCCCTGCGTCCATATATCCTATTCCTCGTGTTCGCACCGCATTTGTCATCGACCTGAGCCATCGGGACTATATGCTCCGGGACCCCGGCACCAAAGAGCTCTACACCTTAGACACGATCATCCGAAATGCGGTATATCTGTCTTTCGTTTTCTCTTTTCCACTTTTAATCCTTTTTTGGTCCTGCACCAGGACAATGATTCGTGGGAGTCGGGGAGCGGCGGGACAAAGTCCAAGGCGTACGTTACATTTTCACCTGGAGGTATGCGCGTTTTGTGTCGGCGAGCTCGGTCGACATGTAAGGGTTGTCACGCTTGCGAGCGGATTGATCCTACGCTTCTCAACATCTCCCGCTTCGAACTCGATCCGGCACCATTCGATGCAGTCCTATCTGCACAGGCAGAGACTCGGCGAAGAGAAGGCAATACCCCCGAAGAGAATGTCGCAGTGTGAGTCGTTCATTCCGTACTCGAGCTGCACCATAAGCTCTTTTCCAGATTCATGAAAATTATACGGGATACCAAGTGTGTCGCAATTGATTCGAAGGGTATCAAATGCAACGGTGGTCCGATAATGAGGGCTAAACCACAGGTGCGTTGGTTCACTCTTCGTGTTTATTTCTCACTGATTTAACGACTTCATTGTAGGGGCCGTCGAATGGGCACAACTACTTCATCGCGTGCAGTAGTTGGACGCCAAAATTCAAAGAGAATCATTGCACCCTCACCATCCCCGATTTCGTCGACGAACATCTCCTTGCGAAAGCTCTGGCAGGCCAGCCACTTACTGACGATCCGGACAAGAATACTCCACCTTGTAGCCGTATTGTTCATCCCCATACGGGCCTCAAGCGGAAGCACTGTCGTAAGATTAATTCATCTATCAGACGACGCTTTTCTGACTGCTCTGTAGCTCATGTCCACATCGTTAATGGGACGCAGGTTCAGAGCCGAATTGTGAATCATCCATGTCCCGCCACGCGTTCCATCTATGTCCCTATGGACGCGTCGATTCGGAAAGTGCTTATTGTTCACAACGACACCGGCCATAACCATCCCATGCCGCCTCTGACGAAGTTATCGTTCGGCGCCAAGGACGTGTATCGCGAATGCATCGAGAAGAATGGAGTGCTTGGCGCTACAGTATCCAAGATTGACAACGGTACTGTAGCATTTATCTCTCTGTCATTTTTTCTTCTTGTCTCTGAATGTCGTCATAGCACAATCCACATCAATCGTACTTGGCGGGAAAACTCCGGCGGAATTTTCGCCCGCTCTGTACAACCAGCGCGCCAAGAGGGACCTCTTGCACGCGGCAAAGCGAGAAAAATATCCGGCTGGTCTCGACGTTGCTGGTAAGCGATCGCATCCGTAACACTTCCAACGCTCATGTATTCGCAGCCATCTTTCCAATTTATCTCGCAAATTTGAAGAAGCCTCTCCCCGAGCGTTACATCCATAGCTACCTTACGACGCCAGATGGTGGTATAATCATTCTTACCTCTGTTCCCTACCTCATGAAGCTTCTCGACGATCCTGGCGTCACCTCGTTTGATGACGACACGACGTACAAGCGGGTGGAAGGTGAAATGAATGAGTGGGAACTCACGATATTTGCGAAGATAGTCCAACGTGGTGCGTCCCTGGCTTGTCGTTTCTGACGCGATCCAAAGACCAATCATTTCCTAGCTGCCTCCGTCGTTCGCGCATATATCAATCGCGCGAGTGCAGATTTTTTCGAGATTTTATTTGACGAGCTTCAGCGTGTCAAGCTCCAAGTCACGGGCAAGCCCATGCCGCTCAAAAATTTGTTCGGGGAGGTAACCTACTCGTGATGAATGCGGACATGGAAGCCGCGCAAGTCATCGGCATCACTCGCTCTGTCATGAAGCACAACGACCCAGAGTACAGCGGTATTCCTAACGACACCCCACCAGAGAAGGTTGCACCCCATTTCGTAAAAATATGTTGGAGACATGCGAAAGAGTATCTTCCGCTCCGTTCTCTGCATGCATTTTACAATACTGACGCCCATCTTCTGCTCCAGGCCAGTAAACGACTTCAAATCACTCGTATCGACCACCGACTTCAACCGCCTCCTCGACTTTGTCTATATTGACTCGAAGGAGACCTTGAATGCGTTCTCGGCATTCGTTTACGGTCTAGGTATAAAAAAAATTGCCGGTCCGTATTTTCTCGACTATAGCATCTCGCGATCTTCACTAAGTATATTATATGGAGACTGGTGGAAGCACAAAGAGATGCACGAGTGGATTATACCCTGTCTTGTTAAGTCTCAGTCGCTGATTCCCGCGGACGTGTGGGATAGCACGCCATCGACGACCAATACGAACGAGGCGCAGCATCATTGGACCAACTCCCAGACAGGTATTAAGTTGACGCCAGTCGAAACGGTGGAACGGTAATCAATTATATTCTACAAGATGTCACTAGGTCTCACCGCTCTATAGCACAGAGATACTCGACAAGAAGGTTGCCCAAGAGATCGAGATGTCGCGGCGCACCGGCGTTATGGCCAACTCCAACAACGAACTTGTCCATCGCGTTGGCCGGAGCGTCGGGCGTCATTCTACAACTTCTCGTAAGAAACGAGAGGGCCGCGAGGTAGCCAATACGACCCACCAACTCCAGCTTCAAATTGAGGCGGAGGTTGAAAAACGGCGTGAGTCTAACCGACTGACAAAGACTCTCAAGGAGCAGCTCAAGACGGTCAAGGCGACGTCCGCTACACGGGGAAACTCAGCCACTTCTCCCGTTCTCTCCGCGAGTTCCAGCGGACGTGTAAGAACGACGCCACCAGTGAGATCAGGTGATGTTATCTCAATTACCTCCGACAATTTGGTCCTCACTGTTCTTTGTAAAGCCCCAATACCGATGGTCTCGACACAGTCAGAGGCTCCCAGTGAGCTACCTGCTGAGCCACCGGTGAGATCAGGTAATGTTATCTCGATTACCTCCGACAACTCGACCCTCACTGTTCATTTAGAAGCCCAAACACCGATGGTCTCGACGCAGTCAGAGACTACCGTCGTGCTACCTACCTACCCGCCACTCCCAACGGGTTCAATGCCCCGACTCAACTCGGAGCACCTTGCTGGCAACTCAATTCCGGGAATTTGGTCGGATCCCAATTTCGACCTTGCTACGCTAATGGACACATCGGATTTCGAGGTTCCATCCATGTTTCCTTTGAGCGACGTTGACTTCTCCACTTTCGACCATAATGCCTTCTTCGGCTTATCTTCGGACTTCAACGCGCCGGGGCCTTCGTTGGCACCCGCAAACGACCCCCTCAACGACCTCATGAACCTCTGCAATCCGTCTTTTCTCCCAAGCGACTTCGGTAACCTCCACGACTTCTCGGATATTCCCCCCTTCACATCCGCGGGGCCCTCTGTCGACGAACTGCCTCTTCTCCCGCCACCTCCGCCCGAGTCAACACCTTCCCCCGTTATCGAAAATTTATTAGAGCCAGCTCTGCGAAAATCACGACGCCCTCGACAAGAAGTTGACGAGGCGAATATCGTTACATCCACGCGTTGCAGAGCTCCAACTGAACGTAAGCGGATCGCAGAAGAAGCGATCTCAAACCCCCCGAAGAAGAGGCGTAATGCTGGCAAGGTATATCTCATTGACTTCGCCCTGATCTACTGTCTAAATATTGTTCTTAGTGATGAATCGGCGGTACTTGAGCTGGAGGGTACCGCCGTCCCTTTTTGGTGCCCGGCATCATATTATCAAATCTTATCTGCTTACGCGTTGACCGCCACCCGTACATATACATCCCGATAGATGCAAATTCGTATCCTATTCATTAGGTTGAGAAATCTGATCCTTTGTATTCTCTATCGTGTTTCGTGGCGGGACGTTGAAAGGAGGGGTGAGAGTCGGCCCGTCGGGCACCATGCCGAAGCAACCGGCACGGTTTCGGCCCTGTGGTGCGAATGTGCCGTGTTTGCACTCAAGCACGGCACATTCTCAGCAAATGTGCCGGGCTTGCGCAAATGTACCGTGCACTTGGCGGAATAGACCGTGCTTGGCATCTTCATGCCGGACGTGTTTCGTTTATCCCGGTTACCTGGCTAGGAGTTGGCTAGGCGACGCATCTGATCATGTGACGCTCACGTCATCTGATGAAGTCGCGCCGGAAACCTCTTCCGAGTCTTCGACGACGAAATTTCAAATCACCTCTATGGATTCTGGTGACTTGACTCCGACTCGCCAAGGCGTGTTGGAATTGTCCATACCCCAATATCTTGACACTCCTGAGATGAGACAGCGCTAGGATCGAATCGACGTCCGGGAGAGCTGCATACGTATCCCAGGCCAAATCTCCCCCGGCCGGCAGAACCGAGGTAATAACCCGGGTCCTTGGGCTCGGACTAGGTGGGAACTGGCCTACGGCATTCAAACGCCGGTAGGGCCGCACATATATAACTTGGACCTACCATGGTTTAGCGAACATTGCCTGGTGCAAACTTCCAAAGTGCGTATCATGCACTCTCTGAGGACTTGACGGTTGATATGCCATTATTTTCAAGTTCAATCGTTCGAGCTGGTCCTCGTGCAAACGTGCTTTTTTTTGCTTTTCTAAAATCTCTCGGGATGCGTATCGGAACCCCGCTCGTCATCCTTGCATGGCTCTTTGCCGCATCCGCCGTGTTCGCGGCCCCCGTGGAGGTAATTAAGGCGTGTCTTGTGGCTCCTTCTCTCCTCACATGCGTTCCGGGGCAGGATCACTCAAGTTCCTCAACAGACCTGGTATGTATTTCACCGTGCGGCGAAAACGTGGTTTATCGCACCGTTCATCCAGACTTCCTCATCCGTTTCGTCTTCGGCGACGTCAACAGCATCGGTGAGCGTTGGCCTTTCGTGATCTTATTTATATCTTCAATTTTTCTTGTTTTTTAGTCGTCTGCGCCCTCGTCATCTGCGACGGCATCCGCGTCTAACTCCACGACTGAGAGCTCACTTGTTCCGGAGTCATCTTCTGCCACGAGTTCTCTCTTATCATCCACCGCGGATTCTATTTCACCAACAAGTTCCGCGTCACTAACGAGTTCTGCTTCATCATCTGCGCCCTCTCCTTCCGGAAACTCTTCATGCGGACGTGAGTCATTTGTCTTTGCCAGACACAAAACTGAAAGAACTCGCAAGCCATCCCGAACAATACACTCGCCAACTCTGATGATGCCATCCCGGACCAGTACATTGTCTCACTCAAGCCCAACAGCGACGTGCAACAACATTTTTCCAAAGTACAGGCCGCCATGGCCAAGGACTTGGAGTGCCATGACCCCGGAGCTCCAACGAACACCTCCCTCAACACGACCAATGTAATCCAAATTCCTCAGGAAGAGGTGATTTATTGGGGTCTTTTCTCGGACAGGGACGTCGCTTTCATCCAGAACACTTCTGAATTCCAAAGTATCTCGAGGGATATGAAGGCCGTTGAGTCGAGAAAGCGGACGATAGGACAGTCTTGGTACGTCAGCGGGACTTCGATTCAGATGGTCCGGCTACTGACACAGACGCGTAGGAATCTGGCCCGTCTTGCGACGCCGGACAAATTACAGCCCGGTACAAATGGCCAGGGGACGAGTGACACGTCTTCTGATTGGAACGTTAACTTGAAGGATAATCTCGGCCAGGATGTTTTTGTGAGCTCATCAGTTCAGCAGTTTATCAAATTCCAGCTCATCCGCTTGCATTTAGATCTATGTCATTGACACCGGCGTGGATGGGAACCATCCTCTTCTTAGACCGCGTGTTGAGCCTGGGAAAGCACTGGACGGAAGCGCTGTAAGCAAGCCTGCCTGTATCTATTGAGAATCGGTTGGAGCTAACTGATCTACAAGGGCAATAAGGAAGGTGACGGGCACGGTGTAAGTCATCTGGCTATAAATCTCTGGTGAAGGTTAAGAGTGTCCGTAACATAGACTGAAGTGGCTGGTGCCGCGGCTGCGACGAATTTCGGCGTAGCAGCTGGGGCTACGATTATACCAATCAAGGTAATTTCTTATTCTCCTCCTCTCGAGTAGTCAGCGACGCTGATACTGGGTCGATTAGATCTACAATAACCCCCAAATGGGCGACCTGTCCGACTTGATCGACGGAATCTTTGCAGCCACTAGCGATTTCAAATCGAAGACGGAGTCGAATCCAAACGCGGCAGCTGTTATCAACATAAGCATCGAGACGCCGGATGACCCTGAACTTCAGGATGAAATAGCTTATGTGAGTTTTTTCTTCTTGTGTTTCTGTCGTTTGCGACCTTCAGATACTGACTGCTAATCATAGGCATTGAAGCTCGGTATGCATGTAGTTATTGCTGCTGTAAGTACCCACCCATTCAGGGTAATTCTCCCCTCACGCCTTTCGTTCAGGGAAACGAAGGGATAGACAGAGTGCGTCTAGTTCCTTTTCATGATTTCTTTTAAAAAAAGTCAAACAATATCAAGAGTGACACTTGGATCACAAACCGCGCAAACCAGAATGTCCAGGCGGCCATCAACGTCGGAGCCATCACCGTTGGCGACGAGCTTGCAACATTCCCAACTGATCGGGCGCCTGGTTCAAACTTTGGCGCAGTGCGTTGATACTTCTCATTCGCCCTATTAATGTTATTGACTTCCCTCTAGTGTGTGGATGTATACGCAGGGGGCTACAACATTTTGACGTCAGGTCCAAACCAAGACACATCCACGCTCGCATCCGGCACGAGCCTGGCAGCGCCCCAGGTTGCCGGTATCATCGCCGGAGTCATCTGTAAGCCACATGACCCGCTTTTTTATCCTCCCGTTTTGTTTCGCTGACGAAACACTTAAGCTCTACAGGGCAACATGCCCCCGGCAAACATGAAGGCCTACATCCTGTCCATGGGCGCAACCAACAAAATCACAGGGCTGTCCGGGACCTCGAATAATCTTATCGCCCAGGTTCCGCCCAGTTTCTTAGGATGATGGTAGTGGTCTTCTCTCGCAATCGTCAGCTTGAGCGGGAAATCGAATGGGGAGTACGAGTACATAAAGTACTTAGAATGAGCTCGCACCGGATAATCCAACACATTCAACACCGAGCTTCAGTCAAGTTGATTTCGTCTCAAGTTCAAGCGACTTTTCACAACGGTAGCTCATATATCGTCCTATCTACATCAGATTGAGGAAGTATAAAGAACATCCAGGACTGCTCGAAATTCAAACATCATGCCGAGCGAAGTCGAGACCACGCCGAGCCGAGAACACCGACACTGCACGCAGCCGAGCCGGCAGCCGTGTCATGCCGAGTCAAGTTTGAAACTGCGCACCGTCGTCGTATCCAGACCTCTCCCTGCGCTTCCCACCAGGCTTATTGGGTATCCTCGCGCAAGAAATGGCTCGAAGTTCGTCGGCGCGCCTCAACTTCTCAGGGGAATCGAGAGGTCCATACTAGACAGTTGCCATTCTAACGTGTCATCCCAAGGGATGTGTCAGAAATTAGATTAACCGTTGCGACCTCGTTTCAAGTACGTGCACCCCATTGAATTTCCAGCTCAGAAGACGACGGCGCAGACAACTGAAAAATATGAAAAAATTGAAGATATAAACAAGATCACGGAAGTCCAACACTCACGGAGGCCGACGACGACGCAGTAGACGAGGGTATCTGTATGAGCGGTCAAAATACACACGTTTCCGCTGACAAGTGGAAGACATACCAGGCCCATGGAGGAACTCGAGAGATCCTGCCCCGGCACACAGGTGAGTAAAGAAGGAGCCATAAGAAACATATTAATTACCTCCACGGGGGCCGCGAGCACGGCGGATGTGGCAAAGAGCCATGCGAAGATGACAAGCGCGGTCTCGATACGCATCCTGAGAGATTATAAAGGCGAGAAAGGTAGGGTTGCACGAGGACCAGCTCGAGCGATTGAACTTGAAAATAATGGCATATCAACCGTCAGGTCCTCAGACAGTGCAAAATACACACTTTGGAAGTTTGCACCAAGCAATGTTTACTAGATCATGGTAAGTGGAGATTATATATGTGCAGCCCTGCCTGCGGCCGGTGTTTGAATGCCGTAGGCCAGTTTCCAAGCTACTCCGAGCGCAAGGGCCCGAGTTATTACGTCTGTTCATTCGGGGAGATTCGGCCTGAGATACACAGTTTGGTTGCGATGATGTGGCAATAGGGGAAGTCAAAGCGGTCAGGCAGGACCGATTCTGAAGTCGATTCTGAACCCGATTCTTGCCAGAATCGGCGGACAGAATCGAATGAGAATCGACCCAGCTCTGACCGCCCGATTTGGCTTGGTTTCTCGCCCCGATTCTCGCGTATGTTTCTGGATTCTCGTGTATGTTTCCGGTGTCAGAATCGGTGTTCCCCAGAATCGGCGCGAGAATCGCCGATTCTTGAGTTCCTCCTCCGGAGCAGGAACACCGATTCTGGGAATTTGTCGATTGTCGACTTGTTGTCGACCGATTCTCGTCAACAGAATTGGCGACAGAATCGAGTCCCAGAATCGTGCGTGAATCGGGCCACCCTGACCGCTTTGACTTCCCCTAATGATGATGTATACCTCCTTCGGAACTTCCCAGACGTCGATACGTTCCGAGTCCTAGCACTTTCTCACCTAAGGAGGTAGGACATTTGGGTATGAGCAATTCAAACATGCCTTGCGAGGAGTGCCTAAGTCAACTCACTAGAATTTATATACGTGATTTCCTCCCCAAGTACATCGACAGAGATCAAGGCTCGGGTAGATCCGGGTAAATGACGTAATGATCACATGATCAGATGAGATCAGATGCGTCGCGTACCTCAGCCTATTATTAACTGGGCATCTTGAAGTTTGAACCAGATACTTAGATGATTTATGAACTGGCACCCCACATTTTACTTCCCCGTGGTGTGAGGCTTTAAATTGCATATATACTCCAGCGCCCAGGTGCGACACCCTTTCATGATCAGTATACATGCACTACCCTGTGCCGTGCGACGACAATCAGTGCCGCCTTGGTGCCGCTAGCATTACCTAGGGCCGCCTCGCGACAAATTTGTTGCGAGATGGGTCTCGGCACACCCTAATACCTTGGCGCCAAGCCAGGGCTGGTCCAAACCCATGCTCCGGCGACTCAGGATGATGCTCGTTGCAGTCATTGTCCTGGAGTTGATCGTATTCTTTGCGGTCGTGCGCGAATTTCCAAGGGGTATGTGGACCTAGTAGAGATTCATTTGCTTTCTTGAAACCGAGATGGATTATTCAGACTTCGGTGTTTCTATACCATGGGTTCTTTTTCTCGACGGCTGGGTTTGTGTCTCTAGTACGATCATGGTCACAAATGAACGACCCTCTCCTTAGGCCACAATAAATTTCCGACGTCGAGGATGCTGAAGTGGAGGACATTGTTGACAAGAGCAAGAGCGATTCCCTGGTGATACGTGAATTCTGCTCCTCGTCCGATACTCCGCGCTACATGTACAGCCCATCCGCGGCTATGCTGGTGAGCACAACCTTCGGCCCCATCCACTGTGCCACGTATTCGTGGAGTATGACGGAAACTCATTCTCTTCGATTATCGCGGTGGCCTTATCTAGGGAACGTCGCCGTTTCGAACCCGCCCGAGACTTGCACGAGCCCCGTGGTTTTTTTAGGGGGAACTGGTCAGTCCGAGGAAGAGAAAAACTAGGTTCAGCGAAAGAGGATCCGATTGGGAGTACAGTCACTGTGGGACATGTCGTTGAGAACCTGACGATGCAAGTTGAAAAGCAACCTAGGAGCATCCTCCATTGCCATGACCTCGGGCTCGAAACAAATCGCGCTGCTTGTATACGGGCGCGGTCGGGAGATATTTACCTGCTAAGGGAGTGCCGGCGGTTCAAATCCGCCCGGCATCAGTGACAATCGGGTTGTTGACCAGGATTTTCCTCTTCCGATCAAAATAACGACTTTAATACACTGAACCACTGCTGGAGTAACCGCAACTCACCTGAGGTATAGTCCTCTTTTCAAATAACCGTTCTATGGGCTAGGGGCTACACCCAAGCACCTGAGGAAAAGAGCTCAAGATTCTTAGATTGAGTTCCAAAAATGTTTGATCGGCCATCAATCCTGCCGATTTTCTGCACAGCCTCCCTGAGGCCCGACTGGTATTTCAATTTCTACGTATCACTTCCACTAATCTGAAGACTAATGCTTACCTGCAGACAGATTATCCACCCCAACTTACTGAGTTCGGTAATCTACCACAATCAATCTTTCAGGATGCGGAGATCAAGCCGGCCTCCCAATCGGAGAATTCAACGTCACAATAAGAATAATAAGAATGGCATCCGGTAAGTAGAGGTTGCTGAGGAGAACTTACAAGTCAATCAAACACCGCATGGTATTGAACATAGTGACTGGCATATACGATCAGGGGTGCCCATTCTAGGTTGTAAGATTGTCGAAACTTGTGCTCCATCCGAGGTTTCGAGGTTGTCGAAGGCCAGATATGTTAAGAGCATACAAGTGATATGTGTGTGTCCCTGGGTAAAGCAACCGTCCAAGTATTCTTGGGGGGTAAAATGACCCAGTCGGACGACAGAACTGTTTTCTGCAACGACGACCAGTCCGGCACAGACACCCAGGATAATGCTACATAGGTGGTAAAAAGATCTGCGCGATGGGAAAGGTGTTGTTAAGATTGTTCCAGAATTCAAGAACAGGCAAAATAACGATACGGACATCTCCGCCGCATCAGCTTCCCGGGTAGACCTTGAGCACGTACTTGGCGGATCGGGAGCGGCAGCTTGATCGCGTTCGGCGTACTGTTCACAAATTGAGCGGCCCGTATTCGTGACCTTCGGAGACAGGCACCAACGGGGACGCAGCAGTACTAGTGCTTTCCTTCTTTCTTCTTACATAGAATTTATTCTTCTATGGCTATGGCTCACTGCATGTCCACATTTGTAATTTGGAAGGGGCGGGTTTGGGTGGATAAATACCACCCCGAACATAAAGCAGGAATGACTGATAACAAAGTGTACTTGGAAACTTTATTTGCTTGAGGAAAGGGATTCTCATGCTGGCTAAACGGACAAAGGCTCACGTAATGTATATTTCCTCCTACGCATACAACTCTTCAGCGTTTTCTTTGTGATGTATGAGTCCATGACCAATTTATGACTAAATCCTGTTGTAGCTGGAAATCGATCTTCTCCACCTACGTAAGTAGCCAAACCTGCAATTACTGGCCGTATGAGATGTATCCCACTAAATTGTTCGCCGCGGTCGTCTGCATTGCTCATGGATGTCAGTGAAAGACCAATCTCAACCCATCTGCGTACCGGAACCAAAGACTGATACATCCGCTTGGATACGAGGACCCATGATAAAGCCTACTTATTAATCTCGGTCGGCGGCGTCAGTCATCCCAGAATCCGCGAGAGACCCAGCTCCGATGCTCGCTCAGCCGCCCGGTATCTGTCAAGCGCCGCTTGGAAGTCGGGCACGACGCGCGTCGACGGCTTTAGTATCAGAGGCATTTACTTGATACCCTGATGCCCGACATTTTGATGGGCCAAAATAGTGGTTCAAATAGTTTCGTCATCAGCGTCCGAGATGCGGCCATCAGCACCATCAGCATAGTTTGATCTCCTACATCTGGAAAAAAGCAGATGTCTACGGGCGTCTATAAAGACCATATAGACCGGCTAGAGCGAAAGACTGCCTCCAGTCTATACCAGACCAGATAGTCTAGCGGTGACTATGCAAGACCTCGCGTAGACCGCGATAGACACCCCTACGCGAGATAGACACAGCTACGCGACGATACGCGCGTTGGTAAAGTTGCCATCAACGACCGCTTGTAGCGTAGGCATACCATCAAACCAATCATTTTATTCTTAATTCGGAAGCGACAGCAGGGTGCGGGGCAGAAAAATATAATTGGCAGGCAAATGTAGTGCTACAAGGACGTGTACTAATCAACTCTACAATAACCACCGCGCACGCTAGTGCTTGGGACAATCTAGTGGTTCTGAGAGAAGCCCGAGTGGTCCATGAGGGCAGCCGAAGGAACAGGGACGACGACTGAGGACCGAGTAGCTTCATTGCGCACATCAGGAAGGGAACCCTGTGCAAAGGAGGATGAGCTATAGATATTTGCGAGAAAGGGTTGAGAGGACATACCTTAGATTACTCCTCTCTGTAGTTTGTCCGAAGTTCTGAGGAGAGGATAGGGCGAGTTGATGTGGGGGAAGGGAAGAGAGAAGGGCGCAGAGCTTGTGTATCAACGCACCCCGTTATATAGGCCCATCAAACCAAAGACTTCTGAGAATTTCGACAAATGGACTTGCGTGAATTTTGTAGCTCCGCCGCTGTTCCGGGGAGCTGGATATGCCGACATTGCGACAGTAGGACGACCGGATGGAGAGAAGTCGCTTGATGGCTTGCGAAGCGGTTTTGATGCACGCGGGCAACACGCGGGGATGTTTTCTTGCCGCGTCTATGACAACGTGACCATGTCTATCCAGGTCTATCTGTCTGTACAGGTCTTGATAGACAGCGGCCGGTCTATATAGACATGGCATGTCTATGACGCTCAAATGCGTTTCCAGATGTATGCAGTAGGTTCAATGAATCATGGGCAAGCGTCAAGGGACTCCCCCGCTCCAGAATGATTTTTGCAATGAGATTCAACTGAGATTAAGCAGAAGACAAAGAGTCACTGTATAGACTTGCTCATATGTGCCGTCAGGCGAAAGAAGGGGGGGTCTGGGGGGAACACGGTTCCTTCAGCTTCCTTCCAACAGTGCCTGAACCAGCTCGGGATAGCTTGAGCACAGACCGAGCCGCGGCGGCATGTTCTGGCGAGCCGAGAGATGCCGCTAGAAGGCGCGCCATCAAAATACTCATTCTACGTCAAAACCAAATGACAATGACACTGAAACTGTTAGGCTGTCTCGGTTTGCGCCATACCAATGCGAAACACGATGTATCAGCATCTTACGGCCTACTCATAGCACGTGGGAGTCTGTGAAGCCTATAAAGACTGAGCTCACTCCAGCAGAGGTATCATTACAAGTATGTTTCCGTCCCCTCTCCGAACAACAGTTTCTGCCCTTTCGGTGCTTCTTCATCTCTCGAGCATCTATGTCGCATCCGGTCAATCATGCGACTGTACATCGATTGTTATCCCTGTTGACGTCGATGTCCTCATTCCGAAGGATACCGCGGATCCATTTGGTGGACTGAAAAGCAATTCAAGCAGTCTACGCCGTCTGAACGACACGTACGACGTCTTCGGGGTTTTCTGTCAGCCACACACTACCTCTCCAAAGAATGCCGGTAAATCGAAATCGGTTTTGGCCGAGTGGTGACTGATTTCGCTTTAGATGTCATACAACTCTTGGTGCACGGATTCACGTATACCAACCAATATTGGTCGCCTCCCACAGAGGAATTCCGCAACAACTCCTACACGGAGTTCGCCTGCGCCCGTGGACAGTCTTCCCTTGCCATCGATTGGGTGGGCACCGGACTGAGTTCGCGACCCGCGAATGCGTCTGACGTGCAGTACGCTACCGGCGCCGCTGTCCATTCGCAAGTGGCTCGTTACCTCAAGACCGCCTCCATTCTTCCCGGGATCCAGCCCTTCAAAAAGATTATTGGCATAGGGCACAGCGCGGGGTCAATTCTGTTGACTTTTGGCGCCATCGTTGACGGCGCGCAATCTCCTTTCGACGGGCTCATCCTCACGAGCTCGCGGAACCTCTCCCTCAGCGCATTGGCCCCTCTTCTTGGGGCCACTAGCGCGCGGGATGATACCCCGCTCCGGTGGGGAGCCCTCGACCCCAATTATATCACAACGAGCAACCGCAGTATATTCTACCCCACCGACCCGACCTCATTCTCACCCCGCATGGTCATATTCGACAACTTCACGAAGGACGTCGGGTCCGTGTCCACGGTCTTACAGGGGGATATAACGTCCGTGACGTCGCACTATACCGGGCCCGTCGCGAAGGTCCTAGGCTCAGAAGACCGCTTTTTTTGCGGTGCTGGGGAGTGTGTAGACGTCGCGGCGTTGACTGCAACGGAAGGTATCTTGTGGCCAGAGGCACACAGTTTTGAGATTGTAGTGGCCCAGGGAAGTGGACATGATATGAATCTCGACTTTTTTGCGAAGGGGCCGTTCAATACCTTTGTTGGCTTCGTGAACCAGTTTACAGGGCTTTGAGTCATTATTTACTGTACTGCCATTATCAATCGCCGTTGTTCAAGTTTTTCTCTGTACCGACTTTGTTCGCGACGTATGCATAGAATACAAGGTAGAATTGACAGCACACAAGGTAGGTAACATCTTTAGATACGAAGGCTTTTAATACATGAGAATTATATTTAATTAAACAGTGGCTGGGTTGTTCTTTAGTTTTCTCGAATCCAACCCATCTCGCATGACGACTTGGCTTCTTATCGACTTTCGCAAGGTCTCGTAATCTCATAAAAAACCGGGACCTCTCAGGATGTTAGGGAAGGAAAGGAGACCGTCGAACCCACAGTATGCGGTTCGAGCGCTTGAAGCGGAAATTTATTCATCCCCGTGTATTCGAGCTCACATCAAGACGCTTGCAAGTCTTCGTGGAGTACTTCGGAAACTCATTCCCATTCGACTATTGCGGTGGCCTTATCTAGGGAACGTCGACGGTTCGAACCCGTCCGAAGACATGAATGAGTCGCATGGTTTTTTTGAGACTCCTCGGTCCGAGGGCAAAAAAAACTAGGTTCAGTGAGAGAGGAGCCGGTCTGGCATTCACTGTAAAACATCTCGTTTAGAATTTGGCAATGCAAGTTGAAAAGCAGCCTGGGAGCTGTCTAGCCTCTTCCGCATTCACCATTTCCTGCCATGTCCTCGGAGTCATAAGAAGGGTTGCAAGTCTTCGTTGACTACTGCGGAAACCCGCTCCCCTGGTACACGGGCGGAGATATTTACCTGCAAAGGTGCCGGCGGTTCGAATCCGGCCGAAGACTTAGAGGTCGAGAGCGTTTTTCCTTTTTCCCCCATTTCTCTCATTCCAAGTAAAACGAGGTTTAAATCGACCGCAGGGGTAGAAGTCGCCCAGTGCATGCATATCCAGGAAGTAAGGAAACCCAAACGGCCATGGCATTGTCTCCGTTGAGAACACAAGAAGGAATGCTGCGACCTTTCAGGCTCGATACTTCTTGAAGCAATGTATTCCCCGCATATATGCCGGTATCAAGCAGCCTCCCTAGTCTTTGTGGAGCAGGAAATTCGCTCCTCCCGCATAAGTGGAGTAAAAATTTGTCTTGGGAGTGCCGGCGGTTTGAATCGGCCCGAAGGCTTCCAGCTCCGGGAGGTGATTTTTTACCTCTGTGTTGGTGTGTACGTGTGGCATATCGCTCCCGTGTTAGAAGAGAATGTCAGACGGACATCCGAAAAGGGAGCCGAAGTGCAGTTGAAGGTAAGTAGTAATATTAGCTGGGTCGTTACGCTGCTCTCGGAACTCTATAATCTACCGGATATTTCTATTGCTTCTCCGAGTCTACTCAACACAGTAGGAGTGGATCCACAGCGCACTGGCCTGCACTGGCTCCTCAATCCTTCGTCAATGAACTTCAACGTGCTCTTCTATAGATCTAGTTTGCTGTCATATTTATCAGCTCACATTTTCGCGCTTTCATAGTGAGCAAAACCGCGAGAAAGTTCACTACCTCTGAATCTTCCACGCAGATCCCAATCGAATTTTCTGGGCTAATTTCTCAATAATTTCTAGCTCGGGCAATCGAAGGCAACCAACCAACAACCAACCGTGTGAACGATGGGACACGTGACTTGCGGAAGCTGTTGTTCATTTCTTCGGTTTGCGCCCCGTCCACCTACTGCGCCTCTTTTTCTCCAACCATCGAAAAAACAATATACCTCCTCCTCCCAGAATTCCCTGGCTTCGGGAGTGTTTCCGAGGGCCGACCAATGGCATCTTTGCCGGGGTTTGCCGATCGTTTCCCGGGTGCAATAAACCGATACGAATCAAGATATTTCATATCGCTAGCTCCATCTGTCCGAGCTTGGTCCCATGCCTCGACCTTTCCTCCCTCGCCTAGCCCTCGTCCTCACGCTCCTTACCGTCTCCGTGCGCGCCGTCCCCACCAACATCACCATCGATGACTCGAACGACGCCTACTTCACCTGGACGGAAGACCCGGACTCGCCGCCAGTACTAATTCCCTGGGCTGCGATAACGCCCACCACGCCCTGCGACTACTGCTCCGCGCAGCCGCAGACGACGGATATCTATAACAAGACCTGGCACGACGGGGGGAACAACAGTGCGGGGTCGTTCACCTTTCAAGGTGCGTCCCCTTCTTCGTTCATCTCGCCACCATCTCACATTACATATTTGCACGCAGGCTCTGCGGTGTGGATCTACGGCATCGACCTCGACAACCCCGCCAACATCACCTTCTCGCTCGACGGCGCGCCCGCGGGGTTCCACTACTACGCGGGCTCCCAGCAGTTCGTGTTCCAGTCGCTCTTCTTCAACGCGGCGTCTCTGACAGGAAACGTCAATCACTCCGTCTCATGGGTGCTGCATGAGACAAAAACGAACGGCTCGACGGGACTGTTTGACTATGCGATCTTCACCACGGACGAGAGCTCCGCTGCGCCTTCGTACGTCGTCCTCCCGCATCTTTCTGTCCCAAAATAAAACTGACTTCGGAATTAAAGCGGAACGGGCGCGCAAAATCAATCCCCCACCACCATCTCCCACAACTCCAAAACAAAATCGAACGTCGGCGCCATCGTCGGCGGCGTGATAGGCGGGCTCGCGCTCCTCGCCCTCATTAGTGTCGCAGCCATTCTTTTTGTGCGCCGACGCCGACGCGGGCGTGCGGCCGAGGGGGAGCGTGAGCGTGAGCGTAAGCCGCGGCCACAGCCGCGCCTCGGGGCCGTGGAACCTTTCGTCGCGCCGGCGGCCGCACCAGCTCAGACGACAGCAACAGCGCCATCTTTGTTGTCGACGCCGACGAGCGGGAGCGACTCGAAAATGCGTACGTCCCTCTCCCGTTTCTCAAAATATTCCCTTCCCTTTCCCCTTTCAATCCTCCCCTCTTTCCGAGCCCTTCCTTCCTTCCTTTCTTCCTTGTACCCCTCCTCTCACCCCATTCACCTCGACAAAATCGATTTCACTGTCGCTTACATCTCCCACCCACTCCACAGTCGACCTAGCGTGGACGCACCCCGTCCCTGCGCCAGCATCCACCGTGTCCCCCACCCAGACGACCATAACGCCGCTCCAGTCGAGCACGGACCTCTCCAGTGTCCCGGCCTTGCCCTCCGCTGCCTCCGTGCCCTCCGTGCCCACGCCTACAACCACAGCCAACCCATCATCGAATACCGCGCCCTCCGAGCGCGAGCGCGTGCTAGAGACGCGCCTCGCGCAGCTCGAGGCGCACGTGAATGAGCATATTCTCATGCAGCAGCCGCCGCCGTATGTGCCCCCGCCCGAGCGCGAGTCTGGTCGGGTGTAATACGTCGATGTGTTTTATCTACGTGTCCTGTATGTTTTATATCTTGCGAACGGGTTCGTACATAATTATGATTATAATTTGTGATTGGGTTTGGGTACTTCGGTTGGGTGCCAGCGCAGCGGTAACACAAAAGAGAAAGAGAAAGAGGGAGAGGGAGAGGGAGAGGAAGAGAGAAACAAAAAATTTGCGGGAGATAAACATAAGCCCTCGGGCGGAGTCGAACCGCCGGCGCTCCCTGTACTATAACCGCATCACTATTATGGAGGGGGAGCGAGTTGCCTTGGTACTCCACGAGGGTTCTGGGACGTAGTGTGATCCCGAGGGATGGCAAGAAAAATGAGGTGGGCTGGAGCGCTCCTCGGTTGATTTTCGGCTTCGAGTCGCTTGCACAAGTTATTCTGGGCTTGCATTTCGTTTCCTCCCGCGCAGATCTATCAGCATTACTCCCGAGAATGTCCTCTTTTTTAACCATTCTACTCGTTCTGGGACCGAGGAGTCCCAGAAAAAGAATATCCACGGGACTAAGACATGTCTTCGGGCGGATTCGAACCGCCGGCGTTCCCAGCATTTTAATTCCATGAAACAAGTAAGGAAGGGGAGCGAGTTGCCTTTTTACTCCACGAAGACTTGCAAGCTCCTTTGCGAGCCCGAATACGTGGCAAACAAAGTACGAGTGCGGAAGAGGCTGGAGCGCTCCGAGGCTGCAATTTTCGGTTCCTTTCCGACGGTTGCGTTAATTCCTCCCCAATGTAATTGCTGATCAGCGCAGACTTCCTGGTACAGAACTCCAGATCGGATCCTTTATCATTGAACCTCGTTTCGCATTGAACGTCGTCGTCCATAGGGTGGAAAAAAACGACTCCCTTAGCCATTACTTATATCTTCCCCCATGTCGAACCGCCGTTCCCTGGATTCGGTCGCCACGCAGGGACGAGAGTTTCCCTCCCCACGAAGACTTAAGAGGCTGTTAGAGTGCTTCGATGAGTGTATGAGAATGGATCGTGACTCATGCATGTGTGAACGCGATTGTAAGGCTCGGCCTGTTGCGTTCAGTCAAAAGTACAAGGGCCGGCGGCATGACTGCAAAAGACGGAATGCATCGACATTCTGAGATATCGACGCGAACACAGAATAAATCCTGGAAATGCCCATCTTCAATGCACAGCAAATAGGTGTTCAGCTTTGGTTGAAAAGTGCAAGAATATGTCAGGATCATCTGAGCAAAGGAAAGACATGGCGGGGGGGAATAAACACGCAGCTGAGGATATCCCTGCATAAGCACCAGATATAAATGTGCCGCGACTACTTGCAGATTATGACCCGTCGTGCCACTAACATCGGATTAGGGATCGTCTTTGGCCGCGAGGAAACCGCAAGTTCAAGGATTGCGCACCAGCTCTAGGGAAAGCCTGGGATCTGGACAAAAAATGTACGACTGCTGCACTTCCATACCTCGTTCAGCGACGAAGTGCAAGCAGGAAATCCGGACAAGGAGTATGTCAGGCAAATCACGACTCTGAGATTCGGCACCTCGGCATGATCTCGGCCGATCCACATTTCTTGTCCAAGAGTTTATTTTCTAATGAAGATCTTCTTTCTGTGGGAAAAAATATTTAGTATTCAATCGAACCATAAGACAAGTAAACTCGACCGCCATTAGACACTCGAGAGCTCCGGAGTAAGGTAGAATCTCAATGTTGGGTCCGTCGGCCGAGATTCAAGGCAGTCACGAGGCATGTCGGCATCATGTGTGACTGTAAGATGTCGGAGTCCGCTTCGTTCATCCCTCATGTCTTCCGCGCTCATGTCTGCTTCCACACTGCCGCCTCCCAATAATCCCGCTTCTCGGCGACGGCGCCGCCGCATCTCGCGAGACGCGACCGCGATGGTTGGTGTGTATCTGCCGCCCAAGATCCACACGCGGCTGACTCTCTTCTCCTTGCAAAAAGGGGTCGGCAAGAAACCCACGCTACGCCGCCTTGCCCGCCGGGGCGGCGTCAAGCGCATTTCGGGGCTCATGTATGAAGAAACTCGCGGGCGGCTAAGTTCGTATATGGAGGTTTTACTCCGAGATACGGTCTTGCATACGACTCATGGGTATAGGTATGTGGATGGCTTGACACGTCATGGTTCACAGTTGAAATTGTGCTTCAAAGGACGACGGTTAGCAGGGAAGACGTTCTACACGCGCTGAGCCGCTCAGGACGGACGCTATATGTCTGAGGCCGACTTGAAAGTCTACTCTAAGAAGTTTGATTGATACTGCTATAGGGATATGCCTATGTGCGCTATTTGTACTGTCAAATCGACATTCTTGAACCATCCGGGATCCATGGTGCGCAAAGTTGTGCCCGCCAGAACGGTAAGCAGAAGATGGGCAACGATGTACAGTCCTACGCCGATGACTCGGACGGGCACGGGGACGTGGTCATGAACGTGTCCAGGGCATAGTCCAATTTCCCCAGCCAAGTGCGGAAAGAGAAGCGACGCCGGATACGCTGCAACGAGCACCGCGCTCACTCGCCACATCCACATCTCAACCACGGAAGGGAACGCGGCATTCCATGCGGTGCAGTGGATGAGGCCGAAAATTGTGCCCACCAGCATAGCCGCGAATGGGCTGAAGCGTGGAGTATCGGACGAGGACCAGAATTCGGGGACGAACGTCGAGGCGCCGGGGCGATAATGTTCGTACGTGCCCAGGATCGGCCCTGACAAGAATGTCTCGATGATCTCGTACCACCTGCTGAGTCCGTTCGTCTCTACACTTCGCGGTATGATATTCGCTGTATTCGGGGCGTGAGGATTGTAATAATTCTGCGGACCCTCCAACAAGGGAATCGCCAGCTGCATATTGTTTTCGTGGATGAGCGACGTCAACGAAGGGCCACAATCAAGCGTGGTTACCCGAACCCGGGATTTGAAGGGAGATGCCGGTGTTTGCTCAGCGACCCTGGGTGCGCGCGGAGGTTTCGGTGGGGCGGGCCCGATGAGAATGGGCCGACGGACGTCAAGCGGTTTGTACCACCAAATCACCCATGTGAAAATATTCACTACGGCGAATGCAAGTGTGGCAATTTCGAGCTCGCTTGTCGGCAATCGCTGGGCAAAGCGAGCGATAATTTGCGTGATGAACCAAAGGCCTTGGAGGAGGGCGATCCCCTTTACGAGGGCATCGCTCTTGCTCTTGTCCATCATGTCCTCCTCTTCAACATCCTCGATGTCGGAAAGATATTGTGGCCTAAGCAGTGGGTCGTTGATTTGTGACATGCTCGTAATTGGGTGGTGGCCGTTTCGAGACACAAACCCACCCATCGAGAAAAAGAAACCGTGGGTTATAGAAACACCGAATTCTAAATAATCCACCTCGGTTTCATGAAAGCAAACGAGTTTTGGCTAGGTCCACACACCTCTGGAAAATTCCCGTGCGACCACTAATTGCCTCGCCGCAAAGAAGACGATCAACTCCGGGGCAATGACTGCAACGAGCATCATCCCAAGTCGCCGGAGAGTGGGTTTGAACCAGCCTTGACCTGGGGCGGGAATATTGGGGTGTACAGAGACCCATGTCGCAACAAATATGGTGGCGAGGCAGCCCCAGATAATGCCGGAAAGCTGGCGGCACTGGTTGATGTCGTCGCAGGAATCCCTGGAAGCCTCGAGCACGGCGCGGGGGAGTGTACCGATCATGAACATGGGCGTCGTATCTGAAGCTGAGGATGGGCGATGGCGCTTTCATGTGATTCAAATCCACTCAGCCTCGTGTAGAACAAGGGCGCCAGGGCCACACCACCAGGCGCAACTTCTAAACGAATCAAAAATGTATAGCACATGTCACGGTCGCTAGCGTCTCTCCGCGGATGCAAACCGATAAGACAGCATTGTCAATATTACTCATTCTCTTAGCGGGACCGGCCGTGTAATTCTACATTAGAATTAGGAACTCCCATCATCTAAAAACACAAATCTGTGCTACGCCAGCCTTCCCCCCCACCACACACCTCTGAGTGTCATAAGGTGCACGGGAAGTCGCCGCCGAGCATCAGTTAGTGAAGACAGATCGTCTGGAATTTCATGGTGTACATATTCGGAAGAAAAAAAAAACGACATCCACTTCCAGAGTCGCGCATCCAGCCCATTTTTGATCGTGAAGCTTCATTTTTCTTTCCACGTTGTTGCACGGAGCTATACCTACCGTCATATCTAATGCTGTCCACGCAACTCCTGTGCTCGCTGCCGTGCGCCTCGATCCCGCCCATTTCGGCCGGCTTTCACCATATTTCGTGCATTGAGCTTATTTATGGTCCCTGAGGGCCATTCCACTGCCCATGACATCCCATCCACATGGATATCTCTCTGGGTACCACAACTTCGTGCGCACACCCCAGACGACCCATGCTCGCTGTCATGCCTCCCATTTTGAGTCGCTTACTCAGCAGCACTGCCACGCCATCATTGGACGAGGCGCCTTGCCGCAGCCGGGTTTGTTTTGGTCTTCACGCTCAGAACACGATGAAGCAAATGGAAGAGAAGTACATCACTGTTGCTAGAATGGACATCGAAATATTATTCCACAACCAGAAAGACATGGCACTAACGGCCGGTTATTGCGGATGAACAAAAGTGATTTAAAGCATGATTAACACCAAATAAAGTTCACAAGTTGTAGATGGCCAACTAAAGTGAATCACCTCAACACATGGGGCTTTCCCTTAGAAGGACTGTTCACATCAGGCAACTCCGAGTTAACTAATGTTTAAATTTGGTTTTCTACTCAAAATGCTGCATCCTTTCATTTTCGCAATCCTATCGTTAACCCTGGAATCTGAGGTAATTCCTCTTTGGGTCCAAAACCTCCTCGTCTTCAACCGGCACATTGTTCCTTACCCCTACAAAGAATGACTATTTTTGTGCTGTACTTATTAGTTCACTGGAACTCTGCGCAACGAGTCTGTCAGGGTTAAAGATCTAATTGTGACTGGGCCAAGACACCCATTCCGCTGCCCCCGTGCATGTTCCGATGGCCACTACCTCAATTTGGGACATCCTGAACTGTCAGTGGATACACTAAGAAGGAATGGCTGCAGGAGTCAATCGACTTGAATGACAAGCTCTCCTTACATCAGGAGGACTGGAGCTTTAGAAGGACAGACTGGCACACATTGTTTCAAAAATATGTCAGCCAACAATGGTGAACAGCAGGATCAAGAGACCTAACCTCTTAACTGTTCTCGTTTCATCAGTTGCCATCGAAATTCAATGCCATGTATGCTGTCCTATGAAGTTTGAGTTGTTCCTGTTTTGAGCTTGTTTCGAGGTTTTCATTTTCCACTTATTGCTTCTCTGTTGTTCCTTTAGTTCTACCGCGGCGTATCTTGCTCGATAGCGTCCGTGAGCTCGGCTACGGGGTGATGGAGGAGTCCAGGGACCGTAGTGTACACTAGTGCCTGTACACTCAGATAATTCCTGGGCCCCGGCGTTCCTAAGCGGGACCGTGCCGTGTAATTCTACCTACCTACCTACCTACCTACCTACCTACCTTAGAGCTGTTTCGGAAAGCTTGACAGCGTAAATTTTTGCACCATGTCCGACTTTTGATGTGAGGCCAAGGATTACCAAGTTTGGATGTAGCTCCATCAGTAACTGTGGGCGTTCCGGAAGGACACGAACAGGTGGGGCACTGGGGGACTCGATTGTTTTGGTGGGGAAGACTCTTGTCGACGGATCTACATCCAAAACTCACTAATCCTTGGCCTCACATCAAAAGTCGAACGGACATTGTGCAAAAATTTCACGCTGTCAAGCTTTTTCGAAACAGCGAAATCTGCGGCTTTTGTTTGTTTCATCCCTATCTATCCAACATCTCCATTCTCTTGACCCTTTCTTTGTTCAACCTCAAATAGCCAAGGTGTACCCTGAGCTCTAAATTCACAGCCTTTACCAAATTATTTACAGCTCGGAGTCCCCTTCATGGGATCCCCTTTCTCTCGCCTCTGTTCTGGCTCTTTGTTATCGACGCTCATTGAAATTCATGCGGTCTCGGCACAGTTGTTTTAATTTCCACCTGGCACCACATTAATTCAGTTATTTCATCGACGCGCTAGAATGGTGTGTGCTCCGTCAGCATCCCGTGGCTATATAAGGATGATAACCACCCACACATGCTTGTCTTTGGTAAACACACGAGTATAATATTGTGTCCTCCCTCCTGGAAGGCAAACTGTACCGTGTGGTATTTAAATCCGCAACAGTTCCATCGCATGTATACAGCGCACCCTCGCAACAACAGTTTGCGTCCATTTCCGGTTGAAAAATTAATTGTTTGGTTGATGCGTGGCCCGTCTACGCGACGCGTCTGATCATGTGATCCCTCCTGGCCAATTGGGCGACGAAATTACCTCTATGAATTGTGCCGACTTGAATTGGGCACTCAGACTTGTTCATCCGAATATTATGGCACCCCTGGTTTCCACAGTCTTCGGCGAGTTGGAACGGTTCTGACTCAGGGTAGGTCACGATAATTGTTCCTCATATAATTATTACTTGCACTCTGCACAATCCTTCAAGCCGCTCTCCATTTCCAACCTCTTTCTTGCCTCGTCTTGCAGAAGTAGGAGGTAGTAGATCTCATTCAGGATACAATAAATCCCCCCCCCCCCCCCCCAACAGTCTCACTCGGCACACGCGGCAATGTTGACGTAACAATGTCGTTGATCAGGGAAAAAAAGGGTTAGGGTTATCTCCTCTGACCTTCATCGCACAAAAAATAGCGAAAATGGATCCCTCCGATCCACTCACGACTGCACATTTCACGGCTACTATTGGCCTCTCATGCTACAATTGCAATAAAGTGGACACATTGTCAAGTCAAGGCTCGGATCTTCTTAGATGCAGCGGGTGTCGTAGATTGTGGTATTGCAGTACCAGTAAGTGATTCCTCCCGCAACGTAGCCGCTACTAGGCTCTGATTACTCAACGGATGTTTCAGAGTGCCAAAAGGTCAGAAAACGTTTCCGATGCTATCTGCCCAACAATGACTGATCATGTCTGCGACAGGAGGATTGGCGACGCCGCGGTGGACACAAGGCCTTGTGCAACACTCTCAGGTCCTTGGAGAGCGATGCCGAAGCGATGGCCGCGGTAACAAAACTGTTCCCTCAGTCCTCGGAGACGGATGCCTACGCTTTGGGCCGCCTCTCGGTCTCTCACAAGCGACAGATGGTCGACCTCTGTGAGAAAGAGTTGAAAAGGTCAGGAGACGTAGCGCTCCCAGCTTGAGTCACTTAATTAACCACGCTTTTGGTGAATAGATCTTTGAAAATCCGCGAGTTCGATATTCTATCTTACGAGCCGAGGTGCTTGGCCTGGTATGTTCGTTCGTTCTGATGATTTCTCCACAAAAACTCGACCCTACTCAGCGCTCGAACCACCATTGTACTTCGTGTTGAAGCGCGTCTGTCCAAGTCGGAGTCCATGGGCTCTGAACTCATACCCTGCCCTCGGTGCGGAATGGCCTTCTATTGTTGTGAGGAGCATTTGAACATCGCCCGTCCTCTACACCACGCACCTGATCCTAAAGGCGGGCCGTCCCAATGCGACATGAACCACCGGAGTCGTGTCGACCTTGAGTTCATCGCAGTTTTAACACCTGTAGAGACAAAACGCCTGATGTGGCGTTTCATTCGTCGCCAATCGATGTGGAGCCCACTCAAGGGTATGGACTGGGAGGCGGTAATTGGTGGGGATGTCAGGCAAGCAGTTGCAGGAACTGCCTGCGCCGTCCAACTTTCTGGGTGCATCAGGCGTGCATCGTCCCTTGAGAGCACGGCAATGACCATATTGTACGCCCTCGAACACTTGAATTCTAATACTGCGTGGACAACCAAATCGACCCTCACTATCCATGTACGTGCCATGCTTCGTTTACTGTTATGGGATCTGTGCCAATGCCTCGTTAGATGATTGGATCGCCAACCGATTTCGATCCAGACCTCGCGTACACGTACGAAGCAATCCTTCACCGGATTCCCAGACTCCAGATACTTCACGTACGTCAATGCTCAGTTCGTCCAGCGTCCTCCAACTCCATGTTATGTAGATCTATTTCTGTGGACCGGCTGTAGCCACCGTCGTTCCATGCCCGCCGGTTGCGCGATGTGTGACCAAGGAATTAGACGCCTGCGAGTAGGTTGGCTTTTCTTTACATTCGGCTTTCGGATGAACACTTTTCTCAGCGAGTGCTATCCAAAAGGAGGAACGATTTTTCATCATTTCGTGACGAAGTAGATTTCAACCTCTTCCCCTTCACTGATATATCATATAACCTCTGACCCAAATCAGAAATTACACCGACTTTGTCCAAAGTGAAGGGACCTCGTTCGAACCCCCAGACCTCTGCCTAGCTACGAACACGTTCCTTAGAACCCAAGATCCCGCCCAGTGGCGCAAAACCATAAAGATGCTCGTCGACCGTGGCATTCCTAGCGCATTCACAGTAAGTGGCGATTAATTGTTATTGAACGAGAACCTTTTGCTCATCCCTTATGCAGGCATACGATCGCCGCATTGCCGAGCGCAATCAGGATGTTCTGCGCGACATGGGCGCGAAGCTCATCCCAAGCCTGAGCCTCGTGAAGAATCCGTTTGGGGATTTGATCATGAATCCGAATTACAACCAGCTACATGGGTTTCATTCACCCAACGGCTGGTTCTCGGGGGCGTTCGGAATGCGCTGAGGGCGGGGGAAATATCTTCAGGCATGGGGGCGGGAAGACGAGAATATGACTAGCAACGTTTTCTTGAAATTTATCTGCGACGTAACGACTACAGGACAACCGCTTGGAGGGAGAGATGTATAGCTGAGAGTTCCCCAACTTGCCGTAGGAGATGTAGGCTCAGTCAAGATGGAGGTATTATCATTTCACCAACAGTGTCATGTTTCCGGTCATCATTACTTTTCCCCCAATTTGCGAACCTGGAAATACCAGCCTTCGCAGCGTTGGTTCCGGGTTTCTCATCGGGAAGACGGGGTTCGATTCTTTACGAATCCGTGAGACGACGCATGTTTTTTGTTGGCATGCGTCGCAGCGCACGACAGGATATGTCCCAGGCTCGGCTGTGTGAGCTAGAAGCGGCCGCCTGCCGCACCCGTGCGGTATGATCAGAAAGTGCGAAGAACGCCGCAGCTGATGCCGTACACAGGCTCCTGAGTTGAAAACTTAATAAAAGGTTTCAAACAGAACCGTCGTTCAAATGTTTCGTGATAAGAACTCTAGTTCAGACCACCAGTTGCCATCTAGATTTTTAGATTCGACCCAAAGTCTCGCCAACAAAACAAATCTTCCATCCACCCTCCACCCAAATCACTGAGTCTTTTAAGTGGAACAATATGGCATTTAGAGTAGTACTATCTAGTACTTTTCCGTCACCGTAAGAACGGATCACTCGAAAATACGACCAAGTCGTCCCATAATTTGCCACGAAATTGTTAAGGTCGGCGGGGACCACGTTCTTTCAACCCCACCTGACATCACTGAGTCTTTTGACGCTTGAACTCGGCGCGGGTGGCCTTTCGTTTTGCGACACTGTCCTCGTAGAACTCCAAGTCTTCCCGCAAAACCTTGTTCTCTTCCTCCAACTCCATAATCCGGCCATCCTTCTCACCACTTACTTTCATCAGTTCCTCGAGGCGCTGCTGCTGGGACGCGGAAGTAACACGAAGACTTTGAGCTTCACTGGCGACTGCGTCGTATTTGTTCTTCAATGATTCGTATCCCAAGACGGCCTTGCTGATTTGGGCGAGAGCCTGCCGGTTCAGCGCAGCCTCGCCCTCATCCTGAGAAACGACCGGGGTGGCATTCAGCGAGGGTTGAGGCACGGTATGCGCCGAAGCTACGCCGTTTGCGTGCTGCTGGATGTCGTGAGCCGGAGACTGAATTGGAGGCGCGAGATAAACTACCGCTATTTGATTCATCGTCGGCTGTGAATTGGCAGCTGCTGCCCTCGGCGTTTGACTTGGCGCGAGTCCATTTACGGTATTCCCTCTGACCGTGGTCCTAGCTGGGGAAGCAGTAGGGCCGGTGGGGGATGCTGATAGGATTATCAGCGGAGGATATCGATTACTATACAAAGATCGGGACTTGCCGGAAGTAGAAGCCTGGTTCGCCCTTGATTGATCAGCTTGACGCGCCGTGGTGGTAGGACCTGCATGAACCGCTGCTGGATGGACAGTGTTCGGCTTGTCTTGTATGAACCTTGAATAAGGAAGTCGCGAAATAAGCTGAGCCACGCACCGATAGCCATTGGAGCAGGTGGATCAACGTTAACCGGCTCTAACGTGAGATGGCCGCCCACGATATGCGCATACGCCGACCACAACTTTCTAGGAGGGATATCGTCCTTGTAGTCCTTGGCGGCCTCGTTGAGAAAGGGCCCAATCCAGCACACACATTCGCCGTCCGTATGCTCTTCGCACGGATTGGGTCGCGCGAACGCAAACAATTTGTTAGTATCATCCCAGACAGCGATCGGTAATACCTTGTCGTAGACGCGGATGGTTATGTGGTCAGATGGGACGTCGGGGATCACCATTTTGAGTGCATCCCGCAAGCGGTCAAGGCCTTTCACGTCCGTAGCGGGAGGAGAATCCAGAAGGACGCCGCGGGCGTACTCCATCACGGGCACATAGGCCCCAGATGTGTACATGATCTTCAGCGCGTTATAGGGAACCCGGATCGCTGCTAGACCCATTTGGGCGAAAAATCGGAGGTCTTCGTCATACCTTGCGAAGGGATGAAGGAGTGTAGAGATAGGGATAAGGGGATGCTGTTTCCGCATTGCAGCTTCGAACGCGGCACGATACTGTTTTGCTCCGGATTTGTTTCTCGGCATGAGGATACCTGCAAGCGCTTCTGAATGCCCATCGGTAATAATGTCCAGCGCGAGCTCGACGGCTAGGTCAGGGATCGTTCGGAACGCCAGATCCGCGCTGACAGACACGTCGATCCTGTATTGCATGAACTGCAAGTCATTGTTGGCAACCATAAGTCGTTCCGAGCTAATGGTTAGATTTCCGTGGTAGTTGATTGAGAGCCTGTTCAAACGGATGCCTCTCGGAACCATTTGATGGCGGTGGTAGAATGTTGGGCGATCCTCTGCGAAGAAAAACTGGACGCGGCCGTTTCCGGGACGCCATTGGCGGGGAGGAGGGATAATCCCGAAGATGGCAGAGAAAAGTTTCTCTGGTTGTAGCGAGGGATCAATGCCAATGATGGTGATGCACACCTCGTCGGATTTAACCACCAATTTGCCATCGGAGCCCTCCATTCCGAAGTTTACTCGCCGTTTCCGCGCTTGCTTAAGCACAGATTCAGCCTTGTCCCGCATTTTCGCCGTCTCCATGCTGGCGTCGTAAAATCCTGGTTCGCCGCCATCTGGGGCATCGTCAATATCTGGTATTACATGAGCAACGCAAATCAGTGAAGAATTCGGTTGAGTGAATTTACCGGCAAGGTACCTGTGTTTCAGGTATTCGGATATAGTCCGGGTAGTCAGATCGTCGAGGAACACGCGAAGTGTATCGGGGTTCCCGGCTTTGCGCGAGGGCTTCCACTTTAGTTCGCCTATCTGTTCACCAACACGGAACGAGACTCCGGGTAGAGGAAGGTCCGGACTCAGCCTCATTATCTGTGCCATCCGTTTCTCCAGTCTCGAAGAGGTATTGTATCGCCAGGATGAAGCCCTTCCCCTTCTCCCCAACGGCCCACTGGTTCTCTTTGCTTGTCGAGAATCCGTCGACCGCAAAGCTTGCGAATGTCGCATCATCGTCGAGGTGATTGTTGAAAAAAGAGAGTGCGTTCATCGCCCCACCCGCAGTCCACAAGACCACAGCGATTTGGAGATTGCTCGGCTTGGAAGGCACAGGAGTATCGGCAGACAAGATGTATAGGGGAAGAAAGGCCTCATGTTTGAGAGAGACGCCATGGGGACCGGTGAAGAGTCCCGGATAAGTTTCGATTAGCCAGAGTTTGCGGCCAGCTTTCTCGTCTTTCGTCTTGTCCTTGAAGAGATCTCGATTGGTTAGCTCTGAATCGCTGATGCAGTCATCGGAAACGTACTCTAAGATCTTCCCCAGTGAGGCCATTCCACTCTCGAGCCTGGAAATCCTTCAAAGCCTGTCCCTGTACGTTTTGTAAAAGTTCCTTTATTCCAAACGGAATATTAAAATGGTCGAATTCAGCAGATTTCCTGGCCTTCCAGTCAAATGATGGTTTGGTGTTTCGCGGTACCCAAGTTTTTAGTCGGATGGGCGCCATGACAAAAGACGATCCGCTTTGAGGGGTTGTATAAAAGCGTCGAGTTAAAGTTGAGTTGAAGCCGTGTAAAAGGCGATGTGCGATTTGAGAGGTTGCACAAAGGGCGTTGTTTGGCGCTGTCGGCGTGTGAAACTAAGCGTCGGCCCGGGAAGCGACAAACAAGCGGGCATCCGCATTCGGCGATTCCCGAAACTCTGTAACCTCAACCAGCATAAGCAAACCTAATGGCTTCATCACCACCAACCTACACTGCAATTAGGCGATAATTCTGAAGTACGACCGGCTTCCTGGGTTTTATTTAGGTTTTGTTCACCCAAAGGTTGCTTCTCAAGACGAACTGCCAGTGTCTGTCCAAGTTCCGTCAGTTACCGAGCTGAAAGGAAGAACAGGAAAGCCTTCGAGGATCAAGGTGATCGTCCAACGCAGAGGGTATTGATGATAATCGGGAAGACGGGGTTCGATTCCTCGCGGAGGCATGGCAGAGCAAACCTGTTTTTTTACCCAAGCGGAGAAACGTCTGGAGAGGGCGGTATATCCGACGGAAGTTTGGACTTGATTTGACCGCAGCCAGTGAGGCACCTGGCAGTGACCGCTCGTGGGCGATGAGATGAGAATATTAATAGAGTCCCGGCTCGGGCGACGTGAACTGTGAACAGCAATCCAGGGATCAGACGTTTGTGCACGAATCCTATTTTAATTCGAAGCCATGTAGTGGCTTAACATCCAGGCAGGACGGGCACAGCACGGTCGAGCTTGATAACATGAAATCGGAGAAAGGGTTCCGCATTGAATTTTTGAGATGAAGTTGTCTGTCCGTCAGTTAGCAAATTGAAAGGAAGCCTTTGGGGACCAAGGCGATCGTCCCGTTATATTTCTCCGTAAAGGGTATTGATGTAATAGGGAAGACGGGGTTCGATTCCTGGCGAAGGCATAGCCCGGTTCCGAAACCTAATAGACTTTTTTCTTGAACGGAGAAGATTTCAAGAGAGGACGGTGTATATCCTCCGGTAGTTTGGACTCTATGTATTCGGTTGCAGCTCGTGTCTCGCTTGATAAGAATTAGAATCGGAGGAAGCGTTCGACGTTAGATTTGGGAACGAAGATGTCCGTCAGTTACCAAGCTGGAGGGAAGAATAGGAAAGTCTTCGAGGATCAAGGTGATCGTCCGACGCTAAGGGTATTGATGGTAATCCGGAAGACGGGGTTCGATTCCCCGCGAAGGCATGGCAAGCTATGAAGGCGCTGCATTTTTGTTTCCTGGCTCTGTTCTTAGTGCTAAGCTTCATTGGGAGCGCGGCCTGGTGAGACGGAAGTATTACAAAAATCAAGATCAAGATCAAGACAGGGCATTCCAGGATCCAGGATTGTGGGTGTGAAGAAAGAGAGAGGTCGCGCCGTCAAGAGTCAATTCCTCCGGGACCGATTTCGACGGAATACTTATAAGGCTGGGGTCGGAGAAAGGGTTTAGTATTGAGATTTAGGCTCTCTTGACAAACGGTTCTAGCTCGTACCTCGCTCGATGAAATTGAAATCGAAGAATAGGTTGGACCTTGAATTTTGAAATGAAGCTATCTGTCCGTCAGTTACCAAGTTTAAAGGAAGGAAAGGAAAGCCTTCGAGGATCACGGTGATCGTCCCGTTCCATTTCGCCGTGAAGGGCATTGATGATAATCGGGAAGACGGGGTTCGATTCCTCGCGGAGGCATGGATGGATTATCGGACAAACTTTTTTGGATGGATAAGATTCGTACATATCCTCTGGGAGTTTAGACTTGATTTGACTGCAGATAGTGACCGCTCGCGAGCAACGAGGCCCAGGGCCTGGACTGTGAACAGCGGTCCGAAGGTCAGCAGTTTTTGCGCCCCCTATACGGTTTGAATTCATGCAGTGGCTTGACAACCAAGCACACTAGTGGTGTACACAGCACGGTCGAGACTGGTCGAAAGTCGCAAAAGGAAACCCAACATCACGTGTCCGGGATGTTTTCCCCGCCTGGTGCAGCCAAGCAAAGGGACACCGCCACAGTATCTCCCTCTCACCCTTCACCCCGGACCCCCACCTCGACCACCCCCATCCGGAATCTCCTCAGGCTCATTCCATCTGTTTACTCTATTGGTAGCGTCGCAGGAAGAGCAGTAAGAAAGACGAAAGCCGGGCGGAAGAGAGAAAGGCCGAAAGCCGAAGAGTGACAGAGGCCGGAGACGGAGACGGGGAGAACAGAATTTGATTTATGTGCGCCCATTCGTTTCGCTGCGCTGTTCCCGGGGCGCTGTGGTGCTAAGGCGTGTCTCTGTCCCTAGCCCGACGAAAGCCTGGACCACGCCGAGAAGGAAGCGGAGAGCGGAGCCCGATACCGAAATCGATACGGTGTGTGGATTTCGAGCGCGAGTGCGGGCGCTGTGCTGACGCTGGCTCGGGTGCACAGCTCTAACCTTGCTGGGGTTATCCGACAGCGGAAGAACGACTCCGACGCCTATTTTTTCTTGACAGATACGGATACGGTACGCCAGTTCTCGCTCACTTAGCCGCTCTCCAAGCCTGATTCAGTGCCCTTTTGGCTGTTATAGACCCTTTTGAGCGGATTACTGGTCGGCGGAACGACTCCGACGACACTCTTTCGGTGCGCCGATATCGCTCCCCCTTTTGTATGTAGTGTGCTGACTCTGCCGCACAAAGGCGCTTTATACGCCTTATACCCCATCCTCCAGGTTCGTTCTACCTCTAAACCTCTCTTTCTTTGTCTTAACTGAAGTCGTTTCTGGTGTAGATCGCGCAGTGAAGTGGACGGCGCCGGACCCGATGGGAGATGCTGCCCGCAATAAATCCAATCCCCAACTCAATCCACGGACCACCACCAGCTCGCGCGCACCCCCCGCCTGCGCGCAGGAGCCTGCTCGGGAGCGCGCGCACGAATGGGAATCACAATCCCAGTTACAATCAGGGACAGCACAAAGAGAGAGACAAGGGCGAGGGGCCGAGCGGTGGCGGCGCCTACGCGAACCAGCAACAACACACGAATGGGAACGCGTATGCCAGTGGGAGTGGGCGGGGCGGGGCCGGAGGGTCTACGGTGCCGCAGAAGCGCAAGCTCGGCTTGGCGGGCGGCGGTAAGTCGCGTGCGGGAGGGCGGGGCGCGAGCGGGGAGCCGCTACACCCGGCGCCGCCGTCTGACCGGCGTGGGAACGGAGAGCGAGGAGGAGGCGCGGGAGAGCGAGGAGAGGGCGGAGAAGGCGAAGGGGATGAGATCCGCTGCCTGTGCGGGTCGAGCGCGGACGACGGCTTTTCGATCGCGTGCGATCTGTGCGGACGGTGGTGCCATGCGGCGTGCTTTGGGATCGCGGAGGGGAGCGTACCGGAGGAGTGGGCGTGCTGGGACTGTGTGGGTAAGGGGCATGGGGTGTCGTCGAATGGACATGCTCATGGGAAGGGCCAGGGGCGCAGGAGAGCGAGTGTGAGCGGGCGAAGGGCGAGCACGGTGGAGATGGAGCGCAGTCCGCCTACCGCCCACGGACACGGACAACAAGGGCATGGACACGGCCAAGGACAGCACATGGTCGACGGTGACGACGGGTTCGAGGACGAGCGGTCGCAGTATGTGTCCATCGACGAGGACGTCGTTCCCCACGCGAGCACGCAGCGACGCCTCCGCGCGTATGCGGCCAAGTGGCGGGGGGTCTCGGCGCTGTCTTCTGCGTCCGCTGAGCCCCCGCCTTCGGGCCTCGGGCACACGCCTTACGTCTTCCCCGGCGCGCCGCCCCCCGCGCACCCCACCACGCTGTTCCCCCTCTTCCCCTCGGCCTCGGCCGCCTCCTCCTCCGCGCCGCACCCCGCTCAACCCCCTGCGCAAAGCCAAAGCCAGAACCAGAGCGTCCTCCCCCCCACGTACGCCCTGCACGCCGCGCGCCCTGCGCGCCCCGCGACCTTCCTCGCGCCCTTCCCCTCCGTCATCACGCCCTCCTCCGTGTACCTCCGCGATCCGCTCAACGGCTACGCGCACAGCGGCGCGCCGAAGCGCTTCGTGCACCTCGTCGGCCCGCCGCTGGACGTGTGTTTGGATGCACGCGGTGTGGGTGGAAGGGGGAGGTGGGTGCGGAGCGGATGTTGGCCGAATGCGGAGGTGCGGGCGTATGTGTGTGGGGCGGCGGGTGGGGGGCAGGGACGGCGGGAAGGACGGGGGGCGCGCGGAAAGGGGGCTGGGAGTGCGAGTGCGAATGGACATGGACATGGACATGGAGAGGGCGCCGACGCAGAGCCGCGAACGCACTTTGGGATCTTCGCGACGCGCGCGCTGCGGCAGGGGGAGGAGATCGTCGTCGGGTGGGAGTGGGACGACGGGAATGCGGTGCATCGCGTCGGTGAGGTTGTTGGGGAGTCTGGGCCCGCGGGTGTCTATGGGTAAGCTTTGTATTCCATTCGTTTTTCTCGTCCGTCTGGTTTCTTTTCGGCTACGTTTCTTCTTGCCCTCCCCTCCTGCTCCTGGATCGCCTCGCCTCGCCTCACTATGGCTTTTCCTCGCTTCCTCACTCCCGCGCTCTTGCCGTGATTTCCGCTCGACTATATTCTGTTATTCATGCTCCTTATCACTCTTTCGCACCCTGCTTCCTCTTCCTCGATGTTTCACTTCTACTTTTCACTCCCTCTCTTCGACTCGTTATCCCTTTCCCCGCCGCATCTTCTTTCCCTCCCCTCCCCCTCCCCACCACTTCCCTCGGTCATACCCTTTCCTTTCCTCGCTTCTCCTCCGATTCGCCTTCCGCTGTCTTTGCCTCCTTTTCTCCGTTTCCCTTTTTGTGCGTTCCTCTCATTCCCGAAATTGACGCCCTTCCTCGCTCGTAGAATCCCTTCCGCGCCAACGCTGGACCAGCGCCACCTCCTCGCGCAGCTCGCGAACATTCTGCACGCGCTCGGCGGCGCGGAATGCGCATGCACATCCCCCTCCTCGTCCGCCGCCAACAACATCAATCCCTCGAATGTGGCGCGCGCCTCGCCCGCTGTTTCCACCGCTGCGCTTCATCCTCACGGACAACCCGCGCACTCGCCGCCCGAGCACAAAACCAAGTCGAGGCTTGCGTTGGAGGAGGAGGAAGAGGAAGATGACGAGGAGGAGGGGAAGGGCGAGTGCGTCCTCCGCGCGATCGAGAATGCCGTGTTTCCGCCTCCGCCTGTGCCCGCGCCTGCACTGGGGGATCTCGCGCACCGAGAGTACGGGCGTGGATACGTGCAGATGGACGTCGACGTCGACGTCGACATCGAGGGGGAGGGCGAGGGCGTCGCATCCTCATCGTTGGCGCTGCACGGGTTCCCCACGTCTTCGACCTTGTCGGCGATCCTGCATCCGCCGACATCCACCCTCGCATCGTTGCACGCCGCCTCGACGTCTACGACCACGACGGCAACGACAACGCCGAAACCTAAACCGAAGCGCCTCGCGGGGCCGGGCGTGCCACCGCCGAGTCCCGAGGCGCCCCCACCCCCGCCGCGCAACGCGTATCCACAGCACCTTGGGAGTGGGAACGGGAAGGCTTATGGGGCCAGTGCGTTTGCGCTTGGATACGGACACCCGCACGGCCGGATGGATACCCATGCGCTCACGCAGCCCCAGACCCAGAGCCTGACGCCGACGCAGCGTTGGGGCCCGCTCGTCGGCGGACCGCGGCGCGGCGTGCACGCGGTCGAACGCGTGAGGGGCGGCGGCGGCTGGGGCGGGGTGGAGCTCGTATCCCCGGCGGGGGGTGAAGAGGAGTGGGGATATGGGCATGAGGAGCGAGAACAAGAGCGGGAAAGGGAGAGCGAGAGTGAGCGGGATTACGCGGTGGTGGAACGCGCGGGGGGATGGGATGTGTTGCCGGCGGCGGCGGTGGCGGGGGCGGCGTCGCAGGCGGGGTATGCGCGTACGAGTGAGGCTGCCAATGCACACGCTAGTACGAGCAAGGGCTGGGAGACGGAGGAGGATGTGGATGTCGTTGGGGATGTGGATATGGGTGCGTTGAATATTGCTTTCTCTTTGCTTCTGGCTATTTCTGCGCTTGGTTTCGCTGGTGTCACCCGTCTTTCCCCTTCCCACATCTTCCGTGCTCTTCCCCTTCCCATCTCATGTCATCATTTAATCCCACTCCATCGCTGTCCTCACCTCCCTTCCCTTGACTTGTTTCTACTTAGGCTGACCGTTATTCTGTAGACTCGCACACCGAGCACGCTCGTGGCACACAGCAGCGGGAGCGCGTGCGCGGGCATCCTCGCAGCCGAGACCCAGAGATGGAGCCAGCGCAGGAAGCCATCTGCCCGCCTAAGATGCGCAAGCGGTGGCGCCCCGACGGCGACGCACCCCCGCGCCCTGTAGTCGATACCATCCGCGCTCCCGAAGCCCGAACTGCGCAGGCGGAACCGCGCGAGGTCGATCCTGGTGGGAAGGGGAATGGGAAAGGGAAAGGGAAAGGGAAGGAGAGGGCGCACGCTGCGGAGGATGAGCCGATGGATGTGGATGTGGACGTCGAGGTCGATGTGGAGGTCGTAGACGCCACTGCGGATCCGGGTGAGTCATATCGGTCGTACTGTGGGGGCAGGACTAATGATGATTCCAATCACCTAGCCTTCGGTGCGAGGAACGCAGGAGTGGACGATGCTTCGCCTCAACTCGCCCCGCCTCCGCTACCGCCGTCGTTACGGCGCGTGCAGGGGTCACCGCGATTTGCGCTCCAGACGTCGCTTTTCAATCCGCAGCTCGCGGCAGGCACGTCGCCGAGTACGAGCTTCGCGCGCTTGAGCCTCGTGTCGCCGCATCCTGGCGCCGGAGGGGCGCGCCCTGCGTGGTTCGCTGCGAATGCGGGTGGTGGTGGTCCAGGTGCAGGAGAAGGTGTGGACGTTGACGTGCTGGGTGAGGAGCAAGGGCTGACTGCGCGTGTGGCACCTGCGGTTCCAGCGGAGGCAGTGCAAACAGCAGATGCAGAGCCTCTGCCCCCGGCGGAGACGCCGGCAGACCCATCGCCGCGCGTGCGCTTTGTAGAGCCGGAAGGGCACGCGGAGGAGCAACCGCACTCTCCGCACGATGACCAAGACCAGCACCAGCACCAGGACGTCGAAGAGGAGGACATGCTTCTCCTGGATGTCGGCGCGGAGGAACCGTACCGCCCGTCGCCTGCGAGTCCGAGCCCCGCACCTGAATCGGACGAGGAGATCGCGGTGACGCCGGAGATCGCGCCCCGGCCGCTTGAGGAGGAAGAGCGGGAGAAGGAGACGCAGGCTGTTGTGGACGAGGCGCCGCAGAAGCCTGACGAGGATGTGCATGAGTCCTCCATGCCTGTCGAGCGGGATGCGTCCGCACCCGTCGAGGAAGCAGCGTCCGCGCCTGCCGAGCCAGCGGTGGCACCACCCGTGGAAACTACCGTGCCAGAGGCCGCGTCGCCCGTGGAGGGGAGCGTCGCCTCCGACACGGTGCGTTCGCCTGAGGTACCGGCTACTGCGGCGCCCGTCGCGCTGACGATGAAGGAGTGGACCGCCCGCAAGCGGAAGCAGCGCGAGGCGGAGAAGGCGCTCGAGGACGAGCGTGCACAGCGGGAGGCGGAGGAGCGTGCGGCGCGGGAGCAGGAGCTCGAGAAGGAGCGGGAGAAGGATGCACAGGGAGAGGACAATGAGAACGCGGTTGGCCACAAGCCCGACCGCCTCACGCGCTACCTCGACGATTTAGGCAGCGTGGCACGCGCCGTGGTCGACAAATCGTCACCGCGGGAGTTGCCTGCGCAGGAGGATGTCGAAATGGCGGACGCCGCGCCCCTCTTGCCAGTGCAGGAGGCCCCTTCGGAGGAACCGGAGGTGGTGGTAGAGAAGTTTCCCCCGAAGCCAAAGGGCACGCCGTTAACCATGACTTCGTTCGTATCAACGGGTGGCCACGGGCGACTCTCCCCGCTGACGGTGTCGAGTGTCGTGGATTCTCGTACGCCCTCACCCGGGCTTGCGAATGGCGGGTCGAATGTCAAGCGCGAGCCGTCACCCCTCGTTATGAACGGAATCGTTCCACCCGCCGTGAACGGAATGCCCTCCCCCGCCATGCCCAACGGCGTCTCCAAGCCCGCTACGTTTTCGTCCGTCGATGCCTCGCCTCCTCCCCCTGCCGTATCGCCCATTCCGAAGCCTGTCCTACAGTCGCCGAAAGTACCACGCTATCTGTCGCCGACATTCACGAGCAACGGCGTGCAAAAGTCCGCGCCTGCGGCATTCGCCAAGGCCCTCCCTATCCCGTCGCAGTCCTCGTCCCCGAGCTTCACTAGTAACGGCATCCACCGACTCCCTGCTGCGTCTCCCAAACCGCCGGCATTCTCCCCTCCGCCGTCATCTCCGTCATTTAGGCTCCATGCGCGAGCTCCGTCGCAGGAAGAGGGCGAGATCCTGCCCAGCTCGAGCCCACCTCCTCCGCGCTCGATGTACGTCTTTGGTGCGCAGGCTCAGCCGCGCACGTCTCCCTTCTCCGCGCCGTCCGCCCCACCGACACAGCCGCGCTCGCACCAACAGCAGCATGGGCGCATGCCACCGAGCGCCCCGAAGGCGCTACGAGAGGCGCAAAATCCGCTCGTTGGTGGCGCAAGCGCTGGCGGTAGGGTCCGCGGCGGTGGTTCCCACTTCGGGGGGTTAGGGCCGTCGAATTTCCCCAACAACTCCGGCTTTGAGAACCAGCAGAACCAACAGAGCCAGCAGAACCAGCAGCGCGGCAATCGGCGCCCCAACCATTTTAGGCCACGCAGGCGCAACGGGTGATAGCCCGTCGTGCGTCCTGTTTCTGGATTTCTTTTTTTCTATCTCTTTTGCTTGGGATGGACTCTATACGCTATCGATTTTCTTTTTCTCTCTATTTTTTTGTTCGCTGTGCGTGTCTTTTTCTTTCGAGATTAACATTATATTCCCCCTCTCTTTCTCTCTCTATCCTCTCGTACCTACCCATGTTGTGCTGATATAGAATATACCTATGTAATGGTCCCTGTATTCGTATATCGAGAATCGAGCTGAGGCCTTCGTGAATATTCCACCCGTCATTTCCTGCCATTATTATCGTGGTGAGGGCAATGAATCGGTGGCAGTGTCCTTTGCTTGGCTGTGGCACAGGGAAAAAAACATTCGGATCGGGTTTCTTTTCCAATTTTCTTCTGGAATCTCGCCCACTGGACCAACATCGACAGTCTGTTAAATCTTTTCGCCTTGGTGCTTTCGACTGCTTCGTCTTCACCAGAGGTTACTTGCAGTAGCCGGAGGATATCTGGCGTCGTCTCCCCCTGAAGAAAAAAACCGCGTTGGTCGCAGAACCACCACGCCTTCGCAGGGAATCAAACGTGTCCTCCCAATTGGAAGAATACGAATGCTGGAATTGAACGGGACGATTCGAAGCCTAACTCGAGGCTAAATCGGCCTTGACTCTGGCGTGACAACAAAAACTAAATTTTAAACCCTGTCTTCCCGATCGGAAACGCTTCACGCCTTGGATTTGAAATGGGACGACTGCATGTGCTTCCTTTCAATGTAAACTTTCTGTTCCGTTCCTTCATGTCTCAGACCATCCTAAATTAATAGGAGTTATGACCCTATCTTTAACCTTCAAATATCGATGTCCGGAATGTCACCACATCTTCTCACCGATGCGCCAATTTCCCCAAGAGCTTGTGGACCTCGTCATCGACGATGTCGCTGACATCACGGATCTTGGGACCTGTGGCCTCATCTGCAGGCGATGCCTGCCACGCAGCAGAAAGCATCTATTCTCCCATATCAATCTCTCGAACGCAGATCCATCTGCCATCCAACAATTCCTCGACCTTGTAGATGCCTCCGAAACCCCTATCTTGGCGCTTGTGAAGTCGGCCCATATGCACCTTGTGGATGGAGTGTTCACCGAGGCGCATATGGAACGGCTGCACGAATGCCTCGCGATAGGCGATCTCCGTATCCACGGCCCGCACCCCGCCCCGCGCGATCACTACACCCCCGTGGAGGACGAACCATTCCAGTTTTGGCTGCAGACCCACGTTCCACGCTTCGGCTCTGCTTGCCTGTCCCTCACCCGCTTCGAACTTGTCCTCACGAGCGATATACAATTCTGCATCCTCCGCGATATTATCTGCAGCATGCCTTGCCTCACGCATCTGCGAATCTGTAGCACTACTACTTGGTTTGGCTTCGGTCTTCTGGAATCCGGCAACGTCCTCCCCACGGATACGTTTCCTCCGCATCTGCACGCGCTGGACATTGATTTGATTAGGGGAACCAACCTCTTCTTTGAGTGGCTGTTGTCATACGACAAACCACCGGTCTTCACCTCGCTGGGACTCGGAGGCATGGCTCGTCGTACCCCTCTCGCACCGATCGAGGCGTATTTAAAATACGTCAGCCCCAAGGTTGAATCCCTTTCATTTTCTTACTGGGTGGATGGCGGGCCACTAGGTAGTTTCATTTTCACCTCACTGGCAACCGAAACTAACTTTTCTGTAATCCCCAAAGTAACGTATAACTTCGAAGACCGTATCCTCGCACATACCAACCGGCTCGTCCATCTCTCGCTCGTGAGGCAATGCCCCTCGTTACTCGTTAACAAGTTGTTGAATCTGTCCTCGCTCCAGCACCTATCCACGATGAGAATAGAGACGTGCCATAGTACGTACATAGATTGGCCTTCCGTCGACGCAACGCTGGGGACGCCGCGGTTCGCTACGCTGCAGCGAGTTGAATTTACGGACATCATTTCAGAGAGGACGACCCTCACAGCGGAGGTGAGGGCACTGATGCCACAAGCTAGTGCGCGTGGCATTCTTGCCGATTCGCGGTCATGAGATCTGTGACTGGTAATATAAGAGCTAGGTATTCTGTCCGCCTTCCCAAAATTCATCAATTCGGCCCATCCTACAGGATTATTGACGGTCGTATTTCCTGACTCGCACTAGCAAGGAGGAATAAAGCGGTGGCAGTGTCCCTTTGCTTGGCTGCCGCGAGGATCCACTTCAGATCCACTTCATCTCCTCCCCCAATCCTCCCTCACGACGCATCCGGTGCTCAAGCGCTCATGTCTCCCTGAACGGCCCCGAAGCCAAGTGATAACGACGAATGTGTGTTCCAATGCCATCGTAGCAATTGGCTAGTAGTAGACTCAGACGCCGCTCGCACTGCCCGCATGCGCGAGCCGTTGGTCGCGGGCGGCAGCTGAACAACTGGCCGTTCTACGAGTACTAACTACGACGACGCAGAGAATCCATGCCGTATAGACGAGATCTCGGCGCCAAATTTGACTCCGATGCGCAAATCTTCTAGCTCCGTTTCTATTCGATGGGCATTCTCGCAGCCTGTAGTAGGATTGGTTGAGTCGCAACTTTGAGCCCCCGTTTCATTTAACGCGCGTAATAACGTACCACCTCTCCTTCTATCTGCTCCCTTTTCAAAGTTTTCATCGTCTCCTAGGCTTCCAAAACATCAACTTGTCTCCCTGCGCCTCTCCGAAAGTACACTCGCATCCTGGGCGGCTTCTTGCGCAGGCTGCAGTGCGGTGTACTCGTAGGCGTCAGTCTCTTATTTTACGCCGCGATGGCACTTGTTCGGCGCGACAATAATCATCATGATGCGCCATCTCTTTTGTCCACTTCCTTCGCCTGCCGTTGTTTGAACTGTTCTGGCCCTTACCTGATGCCCGTGATGGCTTATACCAACGGAAACGTTCTGATTACTCTGCAGCTTCTTTCTTGAACCTGCCTTCACTCGGCTCTGAAGGTCTTCACGCAAACATCCAGAAGTGAAGGCATGGATACCGATAGTGACAGCAGCTCTCCATCGCGTCAAAATCAGCACCACCCGGTCCTTTTTTGACACTGACCTCGGAGCGTAACTCATCTTCATTCAGACAAACCACCAATACATAGTATGTGTTGAATGAAAATATCTGGACTCGAGGATGATGACTGTTTCCCCGGGGACTCGCAATTGATTCCGCACTTCTGAGAACATTTGCTTGAGCCTCGACAAAGGTGACATGTACTCGGATCGCTCGTGACGTCGTCTCACCAAGGACCTAATCCAAATATCCAGGGGGTAGAGAGTCCGACAGTGGCTGTCCCACATATGCGCGCTCCAAGGCCCTCATACGCGCTTCGAGGATATTATTCTGCCGCATAGCCAGCTCGAGAATGGCGGTGCTCCCGACCCCATCGCCGTCGTTGTTCCGCCCCAACTCCTGGCGTGCGACGGGAGAGCGGGGGTCTATCATTGTGACTGTTGCACCTGCTCCGGGCTTCTGGCGCATCGGTCGTCTCTGTTGTCCTTCCGCCGGAGGGAAGTACCCATACGTTGGAAAGACGGGCTCGCGCTTCCTTCTCGCTCGCCAAATGCAAAACGCGACTATGGAAAGCGAAACCAGAGTGGCCACAACACCCACTGTGAGCCCCGCAATTGTACCGGCAGAGAAGGTTTTCCTGAAAGGTTTTCAAATATCGGACAGGGAAGGGAAGGATATTCATACTTCATTCCGCGAACAGCTGACTGCGTTGGCGCGGATGGGCTCATCGAGATAAAGGACGATGAGCCCTGCGGTGATGTCGAGGAAGATGGGTTGGTGGAGATACCGGACGATGAGAACGACGGCAAGATTCTGTCCGCATCAAAGGATCGGGCGAGTATACTTGTTCAATTTCGAGCGTGTCGGACCGGATTCTAAAACACTCACGCGAGCGATGGGGCCGGGTTAGATGTACTGGCCGGCGATATTTGGGAAGTGGGGATGGCGGCTCTGTGCTTATATTCAGCATCGATTATGAATGTGAAATAATTGCTGACAGGAGCGAACTCATGATACTTGGGGACAAAGACTCGAGAAAGAAACCTAGATTTTCCCTATAGGTCAGGGACGGCACTGAACTCGTCGAATCAGGATCCAACATTTAGCGCTCTGCCACAGAACCCCGTTCTCGCTCCTCGCAGGCAGGCATAATCCCTGTGCCTGGCTGGAGTTCGACGACGCCTCGTTGCCGGAACAGTTCAACCCGTCCCAGAATGTGCAGGACCCATTCGCGTAGGGAGGCCAGGTCGTTGTGCTGGCGGTGCTATTAGTAGGTTCCCATACATCGACAGTGGCGGTGCTCTGCGAGTTGCTGGGCATATTCAGGGAGATGCACTCCGCTTGTGCGGCCATAGGTCCGGGCCACCCAATCAAGGACGCCATGGTCCACCAGGCTGCTACTTCGCCGACATACTGCGTGCATATATCGTTTGTAAAGAAGTTGATTTGGGCGGCTTTTCCTGGCGCCCAGAGTGCAAGAGAGAGTGGTGGAAGCTGGGAGATTGCTGTAAGGATGGTAAAGTAGGTGGCCGGAGCGGGCATTGCGAACGGGAGTGTTCTGGGGCGGGGAAATGGCGGGTCCTGAGTGGAGTTGGCGACAAAGACTCCTTTTATCAAACCCAGGGAATGCTATTTGGGAATGATCGCACTTGAGAGTTGAGACGGGTTTCGGTCCGGACAGTAAATTCCCTCAGATGAGATGAGTGTGACAATTGGTGATGATGAGGTCGGAGGTCATAGTCGCAGAAAAGTACTCCGCCCTCTTAGTCGCAAGACATTTCCGCGGACAGCTGGGTCCAGGTATACCAGATGGCTCGGATTCCATCTAATCTTCGGACCATAAGTCGCAAAAGGAAAATTCCGGAAGAGAACGAACGTCGAAAATAGATGTCTGTAGGGAAAATCCCACGGGAAGGTGCGGCAGCGCCGTGCCCAAGCCGAATGAAGTCGAAACCCAGGAAGTATGAGGTGAAGGAAAAGGAAGATCTTCGGTGACCGCTCATCGCTTGGAATCCACGTTGACAGAAGGCTGTTCAACCACGTGGATACGTCGTGGTAACCAAATCGCAGCCTACAGGGCAGTTCAATTTTGAGAGATCATCAAAACACCTAGTAAATCTATCTAGGCCAGCCAGAATCCCGTCTTCATCAGGACTAACTGTTTAGGTTTAGCCAAGCATCGAGACAACAAGTTTGAGCGCCCAGACTCGGAATTAGGACCATTATCATGATTTTCGGGGGAGAGGATCAATCTAGACTTCTCTGATAGTGACGAGAGCGAAGTAGCACGGGAAAAGGTGGAGGCAGGTCTGAGCGAGAAGGCTGCATCACCCCTGACAAGTCGACCGAGGGGACGAAAAGCTGACTAGGGTAAAGAGAGGAAGATCGACACTGGGAAGCTGGCTGATAATAGATGGCCGCAATTTCTCACCTGATCCGAAGGAAATATCCGCGCGATCCCAGTCGGCCTGATCAGCCTGACGATGCTAGCTCGGTTGAGCTTATTTCAAGTGCCGAGTTCGGGTGAACTTGATTCTGGACCCACTGGCTATCTCCTTCGATTTCCACGTCGAGTGTTGATCAGGTCGTGGAATGCATGCGGCGTGGATCCGTCACGATCGCTGACATTACATCTCTGCGCGGTTCGGTTGCTTTCTTGCACCGAAGGTTCGAATCGAACCAAGATGGATGTAAGCATTGTAAAGCCGGTCGAAGAATGTCAAAGAAAATATTATTTTTTCCGTTCTCGGAGAGCCGGACCTAGGCGTATCAAGTTCATGGATTCAGTGATCAGCCCTGGGCATGCCAACAGTTTCAATGTCAAGCGGAGGTGAGAGTACTGATGCCACAAGCTAGTGCGCGTGGCATTCTTGACGATTCGCGGTCCCTGAGTTCTGTGACTGGCAATATAATGGTCTAAGTATTCTGTTCGCCACCCCAAATTAATATAATTCGGCCCACCATACAGGATTATTCCACCGTCACATTCATGGAGTCGTGTGTACTCCTCTTCTCGCCCTGAATCAAGTCAGGAGATAAAAATTCACTCCAATCGAACCTTTCTATGCCCTTGGAGGGAATCGAATCCTTCTCTTCTCAAATTCAACAAGTGTCGTCCAATCGAATAAGACGATCATCCTGGTCCTCAAATTTCAAAGGCTTGTAAACTAAGTCCTTGGCCGTTGTTTTTCGAACGCGGTCGTATATCGGGCGTCTCTATCCTTTTCACAAATTGCGACGCAAACTAGGACGTGGGCACGTGCAAATTTGGCGCTTCCAGTCGCTCCTCTAAGTAAAACCAGTACGCAGTCAGCCGTAGGATCCTTCGCAGGCTATTTTTTCCGCCGCCGCAGACGTTCGAATCACGACGAAGAAAAACGTTAGAAAGAGTCAAACGCTCACCGTCTCGATGCGTTCGGAGTTTTATCACTTTAAATTTGCTCCTCGAAGGTTTTCCGATTTCAATCTGATTTATTCGCTCCTTACGCCCGGATAATATTGTCCCCACCCTTGCAGTGCGGTCTTCTATCTCATAGGCACCGTTCCCCCTTTTGTTCGTTACTCTGAACAGTCATATGGTGAAAATATCTTCAGATGTCCCTTACGCCTTCGGGAGGAATCGAACCCCCTTCTTCCCGTTGGATGATGGTCACGGTACTCAGCAATTGGAACGGGACGATCACCTTGATCCGCGAAGGCTTTCGTCCCTGTTGTTCAACCTGGTCCAGGTTTCATTCGCTCCGGGTCCTTTCGCCATCGACAATTTCACTTTCCAAACACGGTCTGAATGTTTTCCTTTGGCCTCAAATACATCCTGACGGGTATTCGAACCACTAGGTTGGCTTCAATATTAATTCAGGGTTCGTACGCTACCCTTGGTTAGGAAGAGGAAAAAAAAGTATTGTTTCCTGGCACATGCCCTCATAGGGACTCGAACCCTCAGCCTTCTCGACGGGACCTGTTGTGGAACTCGAACGAGACGACCACCATGATCCTCGAGGACTTACTCTACTCCAACTTAAACCTGCTCTCCCACTGTTCTCCTTCAATCTGAACCTGGTTTAATGAGGTTATGTTTCTGGCTATTTGCCGGAATCCTGGCCCCAGCACTCTCATCAAAACGTGGTTCAGTTTTCTTCCCTCGCGGAAATATTTGTCAAACTAAAAAAAGAAAAATCCTTCGTAGAAGTAAACCTACGTCTTCGGCGGGAATCGAACCCCACTGTCTCGATACATCTTGACAGTAAACAGGAATGAGACGAGATGATCCTCGAAGGCTTGTTATCTCCAATTTCACACTGCATATTCAGCCCTCCGCCGCTGAGGCTCCGCGAACACTTAAATTTTGTATGCATCCACGCCAAATTAAGTACACCCTCGCGATCCGTTGTCCTCTCGCCGTCACGCACACATGCCAAAAAGCAAAACAGGAAGAGTTGTTCATGCCATCAGAGGGAATCGAACCCCCATCCTCACGGTTACCGTTGTAACTTGCAATTTGAACGGGATGAGCGCCCTGATCCTCGCGGGCTTTCCTGGTGGTTGTCAACGTATCGTTGTTGGCTCCTGGGCCTTCCCCTGACTTGTTAGTTACCTGAGGCTCCAAGAAGATCTGACTTTTTGGGGGAGGTCTGCATGATCTGACTGGTGTTCAAGGTACTATGTGGGCAAAATCACTCAAAGGTTCGTGTAACATTTATATGGTGCACTTTATTCAGCCGAAAAAAAAGCATACAACAACGCAGGACATGCCATCGGAGGGAATCGAACCCCGCCATCTTGATGTACTTGAACACGGTGCACAGCTCATATTTGTGCGAGATGATCTTCGAAGGCTCATTGTCTTCGCGTTTTCAGCCGCCGAAGGCAGTCACAACCGCCAGGAAATACCTCGTTCGGGTATTTGAAGCCCCTCTATTCAGGTTCAAGTCCGTCGTAATATTATTACATAAGGAGGAAGAGAATTTAGAACCTGCCGAGTCCACGCCGAGGGCTCAGGAACATATGGAGTGGAGGCTCCTACCGTTTCCAACCGTGATAAGTCACAATCAACTTTCAAGGAACGGTAGCAACAGCCGGCCGGCCGCTCTGAAAATGATGAAAGCAGAGTACCTCTCTCTCAGGGACACATTGAATAGATACTCCCTGTGAGCTCGATGTGAGCTTGGATCAAGTTTGGATGTTGAAACTTCCGCTGTGCGGCCATTGCCGATGGTGGTAGACTAACCGACGTGATCCGATCACTCCTCGTGGCACATCGGATCAAACCGTAGCGCCCCCAAGCGTCCAACTCCCAATACCGGTGTTATCTGCGGCCATTCCGGCTAACCTGAACTCCATGCCTCTGCGCAGATGCCGAATAATTATCCATTTCAGGCGGCTGCCAGGCTGTACTCGACGGTGGCATTGAAGATTCGAAACGATTTGGAGACTTGGAGTCTTTTTCTGGTCTTAGTCTCTCCATTCCAGCATATGTGCGCTCTTGATTCTTATGTCGAGTGAAACCTCTCTATATGCTGTTATCTTCTTTGGCTCTTGTTACGCCGACTAAGGTTAGTAATATCGCTCTCTCGGAACCCCTTCACACTCTCCACGCTGGCACGGTTTCAACGTCGCGATCGCTAAAGAATGATCCCTCAATTTCAAGCTCGCGTTCTTGGGTATCATTCAGGTGTGGCCCACGGGGCGCCGCTTCATCGGATAGATCTCCAATCCGTGCTTGCAGTAGAGTGAGGTTCGACTCCTCGGGCGCTTTTTTTATTAGATGAAGTCGCTCCCGCGGGGGAGCATCTATCAAGTCCTTCCTGAATTTTCTCCTCCCTTTCTCCGGTCACTCTGTCTACCATCTCTACACTTCTGACCGGTAATTCGTTGCAATCTACGGCTCGCGCGGTTCTCTCTCTTCACTGTAAACAGTAAAAGCACTACATTTTAGTGCGTAAGCACTAATCTATGGATTTAGGCACTAGTATCAAGTGTTTTGAAAAATAGTGCTTTTCCGTGCACTTTAATTTAGTGCCTCCAAGGCACTAATTTCCCGAGCACTTCATATCGGTGCATGCTTTTGTTTTTTTATCTTATCTTGATCTTATCGACTCCGTGATGTCCGTTAGTGGTTGTGCGGGCGGCGATCACCGAGTGTAAGTCCGTATTTGGCCTTCGCGGCTTTGCTCCCATCTGGCTGCTGCTAGTCCTCTTACCTTTCTTTTCTGGTATTCTCAAGCCTACTGTCCAACCTACACACACACGTGGTACCACACAAAAAAAGTTTGCCCCAGGATCCGAAGTTCGACCCCGACTCTCGGAAAATCCGAGATGAGCAGGTTCTCCCCACTGCCGACTTTATTGAATATGTTCTCGTCCCTGATGTTGCCGACTATCTCATTGCGCAAGATATATTTGTTCCTGTCATCGAAGCAATCGACACCAAGAATGATAGCCAAGATTTTGGTGAACGATTCCCAGCACTCGTCTCGCTGATAATCGAGCACCCTGTCCCTTTTGGAGAACTTCAGCCCCCTGCAAGAGTGGAGTCTCAAACCTTCCATCTTGCCACCTGCGGCAGCCTGCTCCTAAGTTTATCCGAGTTTCGTCACCTGTTCTCTCAGCTTCGAGACACTCGCATCTTCATTTCTCCCCAACAGAAGGCCGAAAGACCGCACGGAACTCAGCAGCGCGGTAAGAAACACAACCGAAACCCAAATCCACAATTGGTTCGAAGTCGAAAGAGGTCAATGAAATAGCAGTGCGTGACTCTGAAAGGTTAGGTCCACTGCACCAATGCTGCTTCAAATACTTGTACAGTGTGGAAAATTACAGAGAGAAAATCCAAACTTGCCGAAGACTAGGTGGCCGTTGATCAGGCCCGCGGTATACCACTAGAAGCTCTGCACGAGCCGCCGCTGTCAATGGTGCCGGAAAACTAGCTGTTACCTATCTCCTACGATTTCACAGGTAATTTCCTTCTCCCATTGACTCCCATACTTGACTGCTACTCTCCACTGACCATCATGTAATTATTTGCTGTCGACTTTCTCAAGTAATGATACTAATATAATTCCCAGTGAAACTGTGTCCGTAACTTGGTCCGTAAAGATGGGAGGTTCCATGAATAGTTCTGAGAATATTTCAGTGCAGATAAATTTCCCATTTTATGACTATGAACTAATCCCGGTGAAGGAAATTGAGACCGAGAATATTTTATTGATCGTGCGCGCACCACCACGAGATTGTTTGTGCATATTAGAGACAAAGGCGTCGATTTCAAACTCCGCTCATCTCCTCCTTCTCCCATCGTCGCGCTCTCTCATGCCCGCCTTGGCTGTTTCTGCCCACAAGTCTCAATTCGGTAGGTTCCATGCACCCTATACTCTGCGCCAGTGGCTCTCTGACCCCATCCAAGGCCATTCTCGCCCAATAACGCGCGAATATGGCCTTTTGGTGGCATCCACCAACAAGGACGCGTCCCCGAAGCAATACGCGCTCAACACCGCTGAAACTCCGTCGGAGCCCTGCCAGTAAGTCATTATACTGCCTACGGTACCTTTCTTAGCCCCCTCGCCGCGAATGGACTCAAACCAGGGACCCCGGCGAGTGGGCGACGAAAAAGGGCTGTGCCAGGGATTATATCAAATCCATCTTACTGACGGCCCTCTCTGGTCTCTCTAGTGGGCTCTCAATTGATGCCGCGCATCTTGATAGCTTGTTCAGAGTCGGCATTGGCGTGAGTTTGCTCATTTTCGCCCACTTCGTATGCCTTATGCTTCCTACCCTGCCTTTGGCTTATACTTCAAGCGGAATTCAATCTCTCATTCGCGGCCGGAGAGGACGGCATGAATCAACTACTGTGGTGCGTAACCTATCATCGCTTCAGCTTGTACTTACTGTGTGCGTCGGCCGTCTCCATCCCACCCTGCATTCATCATGCGCTATTGTGCACTTGCTCCGCCTCGTCGTGTATTGAACCTCAGAGACTATGAGGTGCGGTCCGTGTCGTTGCCATCCCGTTTCGGAGGTGCTAACTCCACGTTATATCTATCCGTCTGCTGCGTGCACTAGCGGATTCATGTGGCTCGTCCCTTGTGATTTCCTCTTCATCTCACTCCCATGTGGATAGATGTGGTTTATCGACAATGATCCGCGCCGGATTGTGGCCTACCCAAGGATTATTCGGGCCATGGCGGCGCGTAGTCGAACACGCGGTACTGGCACCGATTTATGACATGTGCGTCTATTTCCTTTCTCTCTTCACCCCTCTCTCATCGCTCTTGCCACTCATCGTTTCCGGAGACATCTCGGTGAGGTGCGTGAGCTGCAGGCCTATAAATAGGCATTCCGCTTTCCTTCCTTGCTTTCCATACCCCTTCGTGTTTTTAATTCCTCAGCCCTCACCCATGCGCGCAGTGCCCGCTCCCTCTCACGCCAACCCTCACTCGTGCGGCTCCTAATTCCTCGGCCTCCAAGCTGTACTGAATCTACATCGCGGCCGCGCTCCGCGTCAATCCCCGCAGTAAGCCCCGATTTTCTGCCCACCATCTTTGATCCCTCTCGAAACCAAGATTTTGTGTGCACAGCCACCGAGACTTTTCTTTCTCATCTTGTGAGCTCCGTCTTCCTTTCTCCTCTTTAACTATATACTCACGAGCTGGTGCCACCGCACAGTATCTCCCAATGTTCTCATAGCGCCGCGCCCGAGCCGGCCCTTGTTCTGACTAGCTTCTCAGTCGGGAGACTTGCCTCCTCTCTTGTGCGTCTTTTCTCTATATTTCCTGTTTCTCTCACTCATGTGCATCCTCCTTCGTTATTGCACTCCTTCTCGCATTAAAACCACGGCCGCCGATAGAGAATGTTCGCGCGACTCCGTGATTATATTATGCTGTTCGGCCGCTCACGATCCCTTCGTCGAAAGCCTCCACCTGCGCAATTTATCAGCGTCGACAGCGGTACGTGCTCGTTATTGTCCTTGTTCGTTGCTCTGATCTCCGTTTTCGGATCCTTCCTTCATCCGCATGCGGTTCTACGTTACTCTCCTCAGGTGCGAAATGGTTCGTCTTTCACCATTTTTGCTTTGGATTGGCTGAATTTACTTAATTATAGGTTATCCCCGACGCGATGCAGGGACTTCGGTAGTTTCGGTGAACGCCTACTTCATTTCGGGGGTCTTATGTAGATACTCGAGGTTGTGTATTAGTACACATCTGAATATATTGATTGAAACACAAACTAAAGCGGAAGACCTAGAATTAGTGCCTCGGAGCACTGGAAATTAGTGCGTTGAAGCACTCCATATTGGTGCCTCGAAGCACTAAGGAACACCGAAAAGCACTACAAATTAGTGATATTTTGGCCACGTGGCACTATATATAAGTGTGTTCAGGTACTAATTTCAAGCGCTTTCAGCACTATATTTTGGCTGTACGGAGGCACTAATATATAGTGCTTCCACTGTCCACAGTGTCTTTTTCTCATTCGTTTTCCCCATGCTTACTGCATTCCTCCACTAAAGGAAGCTTGCCTCTCCGTCCGTCAAATTGGCGCACAAAGATAATCCCTCCACGCTTCTGTGCAATTTACTCGAGGTTCAGTTTGACTCTCCACTGTCTCGTATCGAGGAACTCGAATGTAGCATGCCAACGGTCTCGGAGCTCGACTCCCCTGTACATACAACTAGTAGCATAGGCGTTCGGCCCGTTGGCCGAACGCCTACTTGCCGCGTGAATGCCTATCGCCTGTGGATCAGCCATCATACCATCAATGGCGGCATTCCAGCAAAACACAAGTCTTTTCTTCAACAACCTCTTCAATATACCTGGTGACCTAACCAGAACACCAAACCTAACCATACCTAACCATTCTAACCTAAACTTAACCCAAACTTAACCCGCCGCGCACAGTGAATACAGAGTTCGGTGATTTAGCGAGTTTCGGCAGCCATCGGCAAATCGATCAATGCGTGATGCGCTCAAACTGATGGATAGGCGTTCGCGCCATCAATAGGCATTCCGCGCCATCAATAGGCGTTCGGTCAACGGACCGAACACCTATGCTACTAAAGTTGTCGTGCCTCCCCTCGCCCACGTCCGTCCGCAAGTTCATCACCCCTCGTAAGGATCTTGTGTTCATCCTTTCGCCTTACAGGGTGTTGCATAAAAAGATGCAGTAACAAAAACGACAAAATCGTGTTTGTATCTATTATCTGCGGCAAACTTTGTACAAACTTTACGACACGTGCTCTTCCAGACACTCTGGGGCGGGGCTTGCCTGGGCTAAGGGAGCTAGAAAGAGAGTGTAACTGACGAGGAGTTTCCTGTGCCTCGATCATTGCGCAGCATCGGCGGACAAGAGGACCCTGGGACGGTGCGAGTGTACAAGAAGTTGCGCAAAGCTTGGCGCATACACCAGAAAGTAATATGTACAAACACGATTTTGTGCATTCTGTTACTGCATGTTTTTATGCAACACCCTGTATACCTCTCCATAATCCACGCTCAAGGCCAGGTGTATCGAAAAGTCCGCAGAATTCTCGTTCACTGGCTTGACATCTTCCCGCTTACCTCTCAATCTGGGCCGTATCCAGGTTCACGCAAAGTCCGTATTCGGTTTCGTCTGCTTCGCGCTGCCGGCTCACTACTTCGTTGACTACAACCTCCTTCTGCCAGTTTCCTGCACAATCACCGGGCGTGGTGCAGGGTGCATGGTTTCTCCTCGTCAGCAAGATGTAAACGGTCAGAAGCAGACCGGGGTTCGACTCCCCGCGCCCGAGTCACGAAGCGATGATCTCTTTTTGGGGATCGGGGCGGATCTCACACTGTCGCTTGAGTTGTTGGGTCAGGGAATCTATTCCGATGGTGAATGACAGGAAACACTATCAGGTGTCGGTTTTCCATTTCCTTGTTTCAACCTGCCGCAGTTAACTAGTTCTACCCGACATGGACGTTCTCAGCTCAACACCGGACGCGATGCACCCTCTGTTACGCTAAGCTCGGCGGACATCGAACCTTAAACCTTTCCACATCGCGCCAGTCTCAAGTGTTCGATTAATTGCCCTCCACTCGAAACTTCGATACCGACAGGTTCCCTCGCGAATCGGATAACCAAATTGAACCAGAAAGTACGTTGAATGAATTGGGTAGTGGGTATTTACAGGTTTTACAATCATTCGACCAGAATTTTGAATATGAAAACACAGGAGGAAAAGCGATGTATCAGGCCAATGAGACGGTAAAACAATTCAAACATCCAAAATGCTCAGCGAATATATCGAATGGCTAACCATGCAGTCAGTCGGCAATAAATGGCGGTGAGTAGCGAAGCGGACGTACAGTGATCATATAAGTTTGTTCATGTACTTAACGCTGGCCATAAAGGTGCCTTTTCAGTGTGTCCACGCGACCGAAGGTCGTGGTGCACGTCGGGCACTTGAGACGCAATTTGAAATGCACCGACTTGACGTGCTGTACGAGCGAGTTTGATTGAACCTTCGCCGAGCACCCAGTCCAGTAGCAGCACACTTCCTTCACGCCCTCCATAATGCCATGCCTTTCCTGCAGGTGCGTCCACAAGGCACCATGCTCGGTGCTCAGCGTCTCCTCGCATCCGGGCCACCACTGACACTTGATTTCTCCGCGCAACTCGGCAGCATCTTCCGTCGCCGATTTAACCACGTCTTTGATGCGCTCGGGATGGTCTTTGTAGAGGTCGGCGCAGCGATGCATGGTGCCAGGGAGTTTTGTTGGAAATGAGGGAGATGGATGTGGGGGTAGTTTGCCGTCGGATGGGCGCCGCCAGAGTTTCTAGTGGTAAGGGCGCCGGGTTAGCACGGAAAACAACGGGAAGGAGAGAGCTGAGGCTAACGAGGGATAGGAAAACAACGGGGAATGGTCCAATGGCCTACATTCTCTGCCAGACAGACGCAGGCTCAAATACTGAGGGGGGGATGCATTGGAATGTGACGGAATGGTGGAAATTGACGTTCAGCAAGAGCATAAAAATAACAAAGAGTGGCATACGTTCTGACCCAATGACCGGTCCCCCAGTACTATTGTTTATCCACCGTACAAAATGCATGTCCAAGACAAGTGGGTGGAAGTGGGAGAATGAACCAGACGCGATACCCCTCCGGATTCCGGAAGATGCGGAGACCACCTTTCGGCCCCTTAACTCAGAGCTAAGTATTGCCTTTGGTGGCCCAAGGCAAGCAAAAGGCCTAGTGTAAAAATCTTTCAGGCCAAATCCAGGCCAAAAAGCATGGGTTTTGAGCCTCCTGAACCAAAATTCCGCCCATTGAGTTCAGTGGATTCTCCCATCTGCCCACCGAGTCGTTTAATCCCACCTGCCAACCTGGCGTGGTGACTTAGACTGAGAAGGATTAACGGTGGATCGAAGTGATGGCACGTCCTTCGCGCCTTGGTAGGTTGGTTAGCTTTCCGCTCTAGACTATTGTCTCCTTGACTTGAGTTGCCGAAACCACTTTCCACCCCAGAAACGTGTTACTGCGCAAGGTGTAAAATAGGTACATGTTGCGACGACGACCAAATCATGGTGGAATGTGTCGAAACGGAGATTGAGCGAAAAACCCCCGTGCGGCGGACGTCGTGGCCTGCGGGTGGGAATTGATGAATTCTATTTTTTTCACAACAGTTCCAATGTCTGACAGTATGCAGTAAGCTGGGCACAAAAGTGATCAATATCAAGTTCGTCTGTCGAGCAGTTTACCGAATTCCAGTGCATCCACGCACATCTACGTAGATCTATGTCATTGACATCAGTGTAGTTGGTGACTATCCTCTTTTCACACCCCATGTTCAGGCTGGGCACGAGCTGGACGGAGGACTTGTAAGCATGCATGCTCTTATCTGTTGAGTATCGGTTGGATCCAACTGGTTTCACAAGAGCGATGAGGATTCAGAAGACCTTTTGACTTTCGCCGAAATTATAGCCATATGACTTCAGGCGAAAAAGGTTCCGGAAATATACCGTGACGATGGAATGAACATTTTCCGGGAGTCGCTGACGCGCACGCTTGCGCGTGCTACTACTGGAATCCGACTTGCGCTACAGACGCCCGGATCAATCCGGTGTTGTCGGCGCCCACAAAACCAAACAAGCCCCGATGACTTACTTCCTTCCACCTCCCGTCTCATCCTCTTGCTCCCGCGAGTCAATCGCGTTGTTTTCTTTTTGCATCCCCTCGCTGCTCCACCTCTCCTGACTCATCCATTCAATTTATCGCCAGTTTCACCAATCGCGGACTACTTCTCCGATATCCCACAAATTCTACAATATATTCCCTACATTGCCTCGTCCCCTATATTCCTGTCGGATCCTGTTGAGTCTCATTTCTATTCCATTCTACTCGACTTAATTCTGGTATAAATACGCTACTCAACTCTGCAGTTAAACACTTGGTAACTTCGATAGCGACAGGTTCCCTCGTAACAAAATTGAACTGGAAAGTACATCGAGTATATTGGGCAGTGGGTAGTTACAGGTTTTACATTTATTCGACCAGAATCTTAAATATGAAAATACAGGAGGGAAAACGACGTATCACGTCTTTTGAGACGGTGAAACAATCAAACACCCAAATTGCCGCCTTAGCGGGTATGTCGGATGGCTAACCATGGAGTCAGTCAGTTATAAATAACAGTGAGTAGCCAAGCAAACGTACAATGATCATATCAGTTTTGTTCAGGCACCCAACGCTGGCCGGAAAGGTGCCTTTTCAGTGTATCCTCGCGACGAAAAGTCATGGGGCACGAGGGGCATTTCAGACACAAATCGAAGTGTACCGACTTCAGGTGCTGAACGAGCGAGGTTGATCTAATCTTCGCCGAGCACCCAGTCCAGCAGCAATGCACCCGCGTGCCCTCCAGGACGCCATGCATATCCTGTAGGTGCTTCCACAAGGCACCATGCTCGGTGCTCACCGTCGCTTTGCATCGGCGCAACTCACACTCGATTGCTCCGCGCGACTCTGCAGCATATTCCTTCGCCCTTTTAACCGCGTCTTTGATGCGCTCGGGGTATTCTCTGTAGAGGTCTGCACAGCGCTGCCTGCAACTAGTAGCAACGGTGACGGGTTAGGACGGAAAATAACGGGAAGGAGAGAGATAAGACTAACGCGGGAGCGGGAGCGGGAGGGAAGGCTAACCGCGGCGCCGTGAACTTTCGGAGCTCCCTACGCAAATGCCTAAGCAGAAGTTAAACGAATGCAATGCCGTGAATCAAGAAAAATAATCACTCCTCGAGGGGATCGAGGGGATCTCCAGGGGCACTCCCTTGCATGGCGCCTTGGGATAGAGTCAGCACATGCGAGAGAGGGAGTTTAGAGACTCACTGTGCGTAGGCGATGTGGTATTTTCCATACGTGGCAGCTTTAAGCATTGGGACTCGGGAGGATTTACAGAATGGTGGAAATTTGACGTCTAGCAAGACCAGAACGATTCTTAGAAATAACAGAGAGCAACATAGGTTCTGTCCTCACGGCCAATTCATGAGTGAGGGGTCCCTCGCAGCGGCGGAAGGACGTGAATTTCCGGGTCTGGAGGGACTTGTTTTCTGCATTGAGAATCTCCTGGGGCATGTTAGGATAGCGTTGGCGTTTCACAGCAGTCCCTCTCAGAAACGTCGAGCGTTTGCTTGTGTGGAAGATGATTTGGTTGCGGAGAGAAGCTAAAACTACAAATTCGTCTTTCGCGTCTTTCACAAGACGTGAAAAACGTGAAAGACATATTTTTGATCAAAACGTCTCATCTCCAGAAAGTACCATTCACGGTTCATGTGAAAGATGCGGGCTCCATTGATATTCCATCTTCTGCTCATTGATCTCGGGGATCTCAATCTCAATAGACAATATGAATCGGTGGGAGTCCGAGGCTGAAAGACTGCGAAAGATGTGTCCCACAAGATGCAAGCTCTGTTCACATGACAAAGACGTTCGAAGATGACCTTGAAAGACCCAAGATATGAAAGACAAAAGTGTTGAGTTGATGCTCACAACGATCTCAAGCGCTTGTCTGCCGTCCCGTCATTGAACGGTTGACCGCCGTCTTTTTGCCGTCCCTTACTGTCTCGGCGTCCGAAAATTGGAAGTCAGCAGCGTCTGTACCGGTCTCGCGTCACAATGCAAAGGCCGTCCGCAGTGGGAAGTCCTACCAGATCACAACTAGTCTGCGCTAAGTTCGGAAGACGGACCTGGACTTACCGGTAGATCATGCCTGCACGAATGCATACAACTTTGTGGGGACAGGCGACACCGCTGATCTTTTTTACCTGGCCAGTAGGATGCCAAATTTTCATTCTGTGCCTGAGGAATCAGGGCTGCCCACCGTCCACGTTTTTACGGGTGTGATAGGTTCCGTAAACAGCAGACCGTCCCGTCCCGTCGACAGCTTGTCTAATTAAATTGAAGGGACGGATACGAGACGGTAGTTATGCCGTCCGTCCCATCAGAGTGCGGCCGTTGACGGCTGTAGACGGGTAGGATATCGAATGTACAGTTTGAATCAAACTCATCGTGTCGTGATCTGTTCCACCCTCGACCACCACAACTTACGATACTCTTCAGAGTACCTCAAATAACATCAGTCCCTCTACCACGGTCTACAGAACTGTCCACAGATCGCGGTTGGCGGCGGCCTTTTTGCTGTCCCGTCCCGTCTCGAGGTTCATATAATCGAAAAGACAGCCCCTTTTTTTGACAGCCCGTACCGTCTCGGCATCAATGATTGATTGGATGGCCGTATAAATTTGACGGGCCGGTACATAGGCGCCCTACGAGAAATTCCGATAAGATAGGATTCACGGGAAGTGTGGCCACCTCATTGGGAACAAAGCCGCATATCAAAATTTCATCCATACTAATCCTATGGAGAGCCTGATTCCATACCAAACTCTCTGTTTGATCGAGAGAGTTTATGTAGATTTGAAAAAGCCTCAGAATGCTGAGGAGAGTTCCCGCGAAGAAATTTACTAGTTCAAATATCTCCTCAACATAGATGGCGTATCGGAGGAACTTACCTGGATTTCCCAGGCCACTGCATTTGAGTACTTCAGCGACCGACTGCCGCCGTACAAATAGTACGGACCAGTAAATTTCGATCTATCCGAGAAGGAGTGGGGATCGCACACGAGGTTTAGACGCGACAGATCCAGGAGAGCCCAGCGCGCTCGCCGATGCGCAGAATAATGTCTACTTTTCTGCAGTACTGTTGGAATGGGCCCGGTTACAAAGAGCCTACGCCTCGGTGATTGGGCGTAGTGTGAACTGAACATTTTGAGCGGCGAAGGTTACGCGACCGAAAGCACCAGGAATGAAGCGTTGTAAGCAAGTATCCAAAGCCCATCCATTCGAATAATCCAAACCTGGTCCACTTGAATTACATACATACATACCAGACAAGAAATTTACAATCTGCTCCGCGCCCGCACGCTCAAATCCAAACCGACGCCATCAAGAGCCTTACAGATCGCGAGCGCGATACGGTCCGGGTTCTCCTGAACGAGCTGGGATGATAGATAGCATCAAAACGGAAGTACGGAGCGGAAATAAAATGAGGGGTGACGGACCATATGCCCGCCATCTAGGCGTGTAATCGAGGCGACCATCCGGCCCTCTGAGACGTCGGCGAGCGCGTCTTGGGCAATTTTTGGGCTGCGGCGTACGTGCACGTTAGTACGATGAATGAACTTACAGCGGAGAAAACAATGCGAAGCATACTGACACGAAATCGCTTTGGTTCGCCCACACGAGGTGTACCGGCACCGAACGACAAATGCGCGCAAGCTCATCGACGGCGTCGAAGTGCGGGTGCACGTCCGGATACGCGATCGCCTCTTGACGCCGATCGCACTTGAGCGTTACTTCACCGTCCGGCGTAGTGCGGAGGCCGGATTTCTGTGGTATTCAGACCATAAGAATCAATCAATGAGGTGAGGAAACGGACGCACGGTGAAGATGCGCAGAACGCGGGGGTCCCAGCGCTTCCACGGCGCGCGGCGCGCGAACCACGCATACGCTTCTGCACGGGAGCGCCACCGGTCGCGGCGCATCATTGTCGCTGCGACCATGGTCGCCGTGGTGTCCGCAATATGGCGGTAAAACATCTCGCGCGTGGCGAGTGTCGGCTCTATTAGCACAACAGACACGTACGGGATTGCCGCGAGGGGCAGGCCTCGCATGGACATCATCCTAAGTACGCGCCAAGATTAAGCCAAGACGTCATGAGCAGAGCGGAAATGAATGAAGGGCCTGCAGATCACTTACATTGCCCCCGTTCCAGCCGAATGCCCGATAGCTACCATCCGCTTTCCTCGCATCTGGGGTGCGCGAACGAACGCGGCGATGGCGTCCGCCCATTCGTACGCCGCTGGAAGCAGTCAGCCGCTCAACGGAAGAGTTGGGATAACGAGAGACGCACAGACGCCCATCTGCCGGGTTTCGAGGAGTAGCTCGCAATTCAGCGTCGCCGCGTCGCCGTGGTTTTGCCAGTCGAAGGACCACGCCTCGCGCACGCGCTGGTTCCGCGCCTTGGACTGTTGCAAGCGGAAAATCTGCTCGATTACTGGCTCCCATTGTTCCTTATCTGTATGGTTGACGTACGGTTAACTGTGCGAGGACACGGGTAGCTTGGAGGGAAACGTACGGGACCCGATGCAGTGGGCAAATAGCAAGCTAAACCCCTCGCCGTTAGACGCGGACTCCACCGTAAAATAGCGCTTCGCAGTCATCTTGAGGACGCGCCCAGGAGGGTCGTTGCTGCTTGGAGGGCATTCGAACACGACGGGAGTGGTCTGGAGGAACATGGTGGGGTGAGGGAAGGAGGGCGGATATCAGTCCAATGCTAAGTACCCCGAGGCTTGGTATATATATTCACAGGCTTCGAGGCCTGATTCGTGGTTGCCGCGTGACGAACGACGTTGCACCCGATGCTAAGTGAGCGGGAATTCGTAGGAAGTCCAACGGGGACACCGAAAAGACTACCTAAAAAGCTAGTTTGACGGGGAGAACCTAGAGACCCATGCACACCTCGCGTCCGACGACACAGGAGACGCGCTCGGTGAGTCTAGCGGCGACGAAGTATTGGGATGACGCTCGAGAACCTTGCACGTGCCGGGAACGATGGACTCGAGGCTGGGTTCTTGGTGGCTTCTTTACAAAAATCAAGGAATCTGTGTAACATTTGAGGCAGTTCTTTACGAGCATGAGTCTGATGCTGATGTCACTCCCTTCGGTTCCGCCGGCGGTGTGGCGGCGCTTACCAGAAAATGCCTAGACGACACCGGCGGTCGGCAGCGCGGATTTCGCTAGCAGAGATCAAGGCAGAAAGAGACACTGGCGCAATTTTGGGTTGAAAAACTAGCGGCGGCCGTTGGGATGAGAAGGTCTGTTGTCAGCCCTGCGAGTGACGTTGACAGTGGACAAGACAAATGATCTTATCTCGTGTAGCTAAGTATTACACTCTAGAAAAGATGATTGGAAGACTACGGCGAAAAATAATGGATGCGACTCACCTTTCGAGAACAGCGCACGAGAACTGAGTCATGACCAAATCCCTTCCGTGACGTTGACATGCCACGCTGAATACTTAGCAGCTTCGGATTATGAGCTTTGAGAACGAGCAAATCCTAGCGTGAACAGCGACGACATGAAGATGCCTTAAGCAAGTCTTTGCCGGCCGTCGAAGCAGGGAAATGGAATCTGAGGCCTATCCAAGCGGCATCTGAGAATTTCAAGTCTTTGGGTCCATCGAGTCTGCACGGATCGCCATTCTGTCATGGTGGTAGAAAGGAAAGAGCCTCTTCGGCCGAACCTCCGTCGGCATCGCGTGCCGTAGCTAAGCACGTGATCACGCTGGAGCTTCATTTTCTTCTTTCTTCCTCTGACTTTTCGAGTTGCACTTGTCTCAGTCTCAGTTGTTCTTTTATCTTGGTCCTCGTCGGATCAATTTTTTTTGTTGCGCTTTTACAGCTCCATGCGCGGCAAACGCATCGACGCCGCCAAAAAGGCGCTCTTCGTCATGTTGCGCAAGCTCCCGCACAAGGAATCGCTCTTCCAGATGTAAGCTCGGATTCCTGACCCGAAACCAACGAGCATGTTCTCGAAATGAGGTGCGTTCCAAGAGTCTCATTTCAGGCTCGAGTCACACGAGCATCTTCTCGACATCTTCTTCTTCTCGCTTAACATTTAGAGTATTCCACCCAGCGCAAGAACCCATCCTTTGGCGTCTCGAATATTATGTGGAGAAAAACGATCAGCGTCTCGCAAGGATTCGACTTGCATTCGACGGGCAACTTTCCATGGACAGTTCTCGAAATCTCTCGATAAGCCTGAAGACTTTCGGTCGGGGTGCATATTTGGCTTTCTGGCAGCTAGACAGTACACACCGGCGATTCAAAAGTTTGTCCGAGACGTCAACTTCGTTGCGATGGACGTTCAACAGGCTAGCTTATGCGGATCCTACAAAATTCAACTGGACTCGACACAGATAATCATACGGTCCAGGGTGGATTTTCGCTGATATGGATTAAATATCCAGGCACTGGGTTGGGCAAGTCAAGACCGTAAGGATGATGGAGACAAAGCGGCAAGTGGGGTCTGAGTCACCGCAACCTTACACACTTGTGACTTTCATCTCCTTGTGGGTTTGTTAACGATCTACAGTCCCCGTGATTTACCGACTAGCCGTGACCACCGTGGCCCGGAGGTACGTCCATGGTGATTCATAGCTCGCACTTCACGAACTGCATGAATCAGCGGACACGAATTCGAGGATTGCACCGCTAGGTTTTTTCTCCGTGCGCATTTCCGGTGAGTATATATACTGCATGCTTTGCACCTCCAGAACCCAACAAAAATGCCTTTCCCTCAGACATTCGATGCCTACGTTCCGAGCAACACCCTCGACTTTTTGGCTCTATCCAACATCAAACCTGACTACGTGCCTTTCGAGACGTTCAATGCCGTCCCACTCGACGCGGCGGCGGCGGCGTCCTTCGCCTACGTTAAAAGGATCACACCTCCCGCCGTATTCATCCACGTTCTTCGGACCTTCTACTTCGCGCTCGCGCTGCTGTACAATGGATTTCCTTCCGGGACCCCGGGTGTCCCGCAAATCGCGTTCCATGACCTCACGCAGCGCATCTACCACACCTGCATCCTCCATGACCTCGGTTGGACGAACACCACGGAGGGCCTCTCGGACCCCGCCCACATGATGACCTTCGAGCTCCACGGTGCATTCATGGCGTACGAGCATCTCCCCGCGGTCGCGCCCACCTTCAGCGATTCCCAGGTCGGCGACATCGTACAGAGCATCGTCCTCCATACCTCCTCCTGACCGATCGGCAATTCGTCCGCAACGTAGCAGTTGATGTCTCTTACGGCGTTCTTCGATGTCGAAGGCTTCGACAGCCCTGGGCCGGGTAGGATTGACTACAGCCTTTTGTTCAACTGCACAACGGTGCAGGAGATTGAAAAGGCTTACCCGCGCGGCGACTTTTTCAACCAAGGCAGCGCCGCGACTGAGAGAGAATTTGAGCAGAAGCCAAACTGCTTGCTTTCTCACCTCCCCGGCGGGGTAAGCCTCCTGTCAATTTCAGTCATCATACTCTTGACGAGCCATTATTCCCAGCTCGACGGAATACTCTTGGATTTCCTGAAGGTCCGATCGTCCCAGAAAATTGATGAAATGTTTCCAGAGTCCCGCTGAATTCTATAGATGGCGAGATGAATGGGTCAATTATAGGGAATCGGTCTTGTCGTCTTCTTATGGTCTGATTCTTTCTACCTTGAACAAGATCTAGAAATTAGCTTGGAGAATGTGCCATGCATGGATCACACATACAGTACCACCAGATGCGGTCATTCCCGAGATCTGCAGATGCGGCCGTGGTTGACGTTGTGTAATTCTCAGCTTTTTTGAACTCGGCATCTAGTAAGCTGATTTTCTCGTGTGCGCTGTCCTTTTGATTCGCGTTTTATCAGTGAAGGTACCGTCTTGGACCTTGCATCAGTGGGCCAGTTTCAGCTCCTGAAAATGAGACTCGTTATTTTTTATTTTTGAGTGCTTCCTAGAAACGATTTTCAAAGTTTCGGACACGCCCAGCGGCGGCTTGGTTAGCAGCCCCTTGTACTTTTTTACTGGGCAGTCTGCGACTATTTGCACTCCCTTGGGCAGGTTCTTGGAGGATCTCGACGCAGAATTTGAGATCTTGAATACTTTGAGCCATAGGGACCCGATCACGTTCGGCCGACCTAACCTGACCCCGAGCAGTGCACGTCATTATCTATCAGACGTGGGAGTTCTTGTTTGGTTCTGATCGAATCACACTGCATCGCATCTAAATTCTAATGCCTCACGTTTGTGTTTGCGACATAGTCCTCCAGAAATTGATCTGAAATTCGTACCGGGCTTTCCTACTAGTTGCTGCCAGTTGCCGCACATCTCTTTTGATGTGGTGCTGACCTTGAATACAGACCACTCACTCAATGACTCTTTCTGCCCTGGCCCCTTAGCGGCCTCGGATTTGAGAGCTCGCTTTTTGTCCGGATCCTGGCATGAGATTTAACTGGACTCGACTCAGATAATAAGCATGCTGTCCAGTGGGTGGATTTTCGTTGATACGAATTGATATCAGGACACGGGGACGGCCCTTGGCGTGGCTGGGGCAAGTCCAAATCGTAAGCATGACGAAGACAAAGCGGCAAGAGTGTCTGAGTCACCGCAACCTTACATACTTCCATCTCCTTGTGGGTTTGTTAACGATCCACAGTCCCCGTGGTCCACCGACTACTAGTGCCTCGCCGCAGTCTGCCGCCATCACTCGGCATAGATCCGTCGTATAGCGACGTAGCTCGGCAGGGCCCGTTTACCCGTGCCGTCGAGCCGTCTGAACGCGAAACCCGGATCGCGGGCTCGGAAAAAATTCGAGCCCGAGCGGTGGGCCTGGGTGGAGCCTGGGAGCCCGGGCATGCGTCGGGGATGGGCCTCAGCCCGACCCGGGACAACACTCACTCCGGGGGGCACATGGTCCTCTGAATCCAGAAATTCGTACGTATATATATTTTGATGTGGTACGATGTTGGTTTTGAACGACTCTTTCTACCCTTCTCGGCCTCGGGTTTGGCGGCCTGCGCAGGCGTTGCCGTCGGACCTGCCGACCCACTACCGACTATATATTTCAAACAACTTTTCGATGCGAAGCGATGACTCGACAGCACAGCCTCGATGCTCGGCGCATGTGTCCTCCCGCTCGAACTCCCACCTCTGGCCATTACGGTCATGCTGCGGCCGCGCTGATCGTGTTGTATAGCTTTCTGGAGGGAACGCGCCATCCCTGCTGCAGTATCTGCGAGATCGACCTAGCGCCGGTTGAAGCATATAACCGTCGAATGTGAGAGATGCAGTAAGTGTACATGTCGAACGTCGGCGGCTCATCCTCGAACTTGGAGCGTGGACGCGCATGCTCGAACTGCAGGTGCGAATCATGCATTTTTTCATGGGATCTCATTCTCAACACGTTTCGTACTCCAGGCGCCGAAAACTGGCAAGTTGACGCGTTATCTTCGTCTCCTTTATTCTGATTCTCGGTAGAAATGTGACGGAGCACGGCCGGTGTGCAACCAATGTCGCATTCGGCCCCCTCATTCCGGCGCTCCGTGTGTGCCGCAGGAGAATCTGGCCAGTCACCAGACTCCAACCCAGATGCAACAAATCATCAAGGCGTTGAGATTGCGCATTGAAGAGCTAGAACGTGGCACTGGGGACACCACATCAGACGTACCCCTTTGGCAGCCTTACGATTCTGACTCCGGTTCGTATGACACCTCTATACTTCTGAGGACAGGCATTTCTTGACACGTCATTTACGCGTTCGCAGGTACTACGACGCCCGAGATTGATTTCAACTTCCAGGTATACATCTTATTGTCTTTTTCACGAGAAATCGACACATCTTACTCGTTGTTTAAGGAACCTCGGCCGGAGATAATCAGCAAATTGTGAGTCTCCAACGGCCGCTTATTTCTCATCTTTATTATTCTCACTTGGTTCCTCAGTTTGGACACATTTTTGGATAGGTTCAGGGGAAGCGCCTACTTCTTCCTGGAACCCATGCGATTTGTCACCTCCGCCTCACTTCCTCTGCCCTTTGGTCACCTTGTCCGCCCTTGTCCCTCCCTCCTAAGCGTTGTTTATCTCTGGGGTTCCGTTCTGGCTGCAACCACGAATGATCCTTTCGCCGAGGACACATTTCTCCTCGCAACATTACAGAACCTCCCCTCAGACGTCCGCGGATTCTCAGTTCACCCGAAGCTCGTTCTCGAGACGATCCAAGCCGAGGTCCTCTTATCTTTGTACTACCTGCACATCGCGCTCCCCGTACAAGGCCGGTATCACGCCGCCGCGGCGGCGTCTCTCGCACTCAGCGCCCACCTGAATCGCCTCAGGGAGACTCAGAGCGAGCCTCATCCTCGCTTTCCGCTCGCGGAGCAGTTGCTTCTACCGTACCCAGATGACATCAGCGCCGCGGAGCGCATCGGCGCCTTCTGGGGTGTCGTTCTCCTCAATAATTGCTGGGTGGCCGCGCACGGATGTCCACCTGCGATTCCGTTCGGCATAACCATCGACACTCCGTGGCCGGGTGGGTCACAGGTAAGTTCGGAAGTTGGTGAATACAATGTATGTTTAAGTACTGATAGATGGTTTAATAGGCCGGCGCGACCGTATCGAGGTTCCTGAATGGCGATGATCGGGACGGGCAAACTTCAGTCGCACTTCAAGTCAAGGCGTCGATACTGCTAGAGAGGATAGTCGCATTCAGCGCGCGCCCTACAGGCATGGAACGCTGCCAATTCTATGTATAACATGCCCTCCCTTACTTACCACATAACCCACCAGTTGACGTAGCAGCGCTGGACTCCCTCGACAAGCGCCTGCATGCATTTTACTCTGGACTCCCACCCGCTTCAGAACGCACGTTGTTCATGGCACGCGCCTTGACCGATGTCGCGCTCATCCGCCTCCACACGCCCCAGGCCCACACGTCGCAGACCGCGCGCTACAAAGTGCTCCTCTTCGCGAACCGCTTCGTCGCGAATCTCGCTGCCGTCATCGGCCTTCTCACACTTTACTTGCCGGTGCTTGTACAAGCTTGTACGGGCTCAAAAAGCTGACAAGCTGACAAGCTCGCAAGCTATGTCGAAAAAACGACAAGTTCGGAAAATAATATTTTTTTTCGGTGCGTGCGTTGACACCCAGGCATTGTTTCTGCGCTTTTATTTTTTTGCAACAAGTAAAAAAAGCTGACAAGCCGACAAGTAAAATGTGATCTTACTGATGGTCGCCCCCGCGGAGGCCACGACTGCTACCGATCCGATCCTGGGGGTGCGTCCTATTTACCTGACAGCTCCCTGACTGACGAGTCTTAAACCGTGCAGCCGCTGTGCGCAAGCGTCTGTGCGGTCTACCTGGACGAGTTGTCCGCCTTGCGCGCCGCGGGGCGTTCTGGAGATAACCTCGCTCAGTATCAGGAAATCGGGGGACAGCTGAGGACACTCAAAGCGTCCATGGAGCTGCTCGCGCGCAACAGCCGCGTCATGGGTGCGTGTTCCCTGCGCTTCGATGTCCGTTACTGTATTCACGTATACTTGGGCGTGGACGTCAGAGCACTGCCTCGCATGGGCCCGGGATGCATCCGGTTCATCGTAGCACCCGTTCAAGATCGAAAGTTTGTTCCTGGTACCGACTTAGGGACCAGGTCTCCAAAGTCCAATTCGAAAAAGTCCTTTTTGACCAAGGTTAGGGTTAATTTCCTTAGGTTAGGGTCTCCCATCATGTTTCATGTCCATCAGTGTTGCGATTGATCGCTCTTGCGCCTCAATCATGTATTCGTTCCCAAGCGGCTTTTTCGGAGTAGCTCACTCTGAGTCAGCTTTATCTTTCCAGTCTTCTCAATATCTGCAATTTCTACGACTATCCGGCTCGCTTTAATTCCCTTCCCGCGCGATCGTTGTCTTCCCTTGCATCCAACTTGAATGCCACCATCCTCGTGCACCTTCTTTCTCTCGTCAAGCCCTCCCTTTAACTCTACCCCTTTGAATGTCGCGCCCCTGAATCTCCTTTAGCCTTGTCTTGTCGCTCAGATACTTTCTCTCCTTCCCCGTCTCCCGGTTCGCTCCTCACTCCCCACATTCACGTTCCTTATCGCTCTACATCCTCCGTAAATTGCCACTCGCTCTTCCGTCCACCGTGCGTAAATCACTCTCCCTTCTTATTTTTAAATCAGACGTCGCACTAGTCCTAAATAGAGAGTTTGCGATGCAGCCATCAGTGCCATCTGATGGCTGTTTTGCAGTGCGCAACCAGATGGCTTTTTAACCATATGGTTCTTCAACCAACACTCATTTTTCCTAGTATTGAGTGTGCCCCTAACTTTCATTTGCTTTTCATGCTCCCATGTAGTCTCGGACCATGGTGAGACACAAAATTCAGCCGAAAATACAAAAATTTCGTTGTTGCTGTCAGTTTATAGGGCGAGAATGCAAGAGGGCTGGTTTTCGAGTATACCATGTCCATTTACTACGATATGGTTCACTTAGTAAAAATGACAATGGATAACTTGTGCCACAAGAGCCAGTAGCCATCAAGTTTCGCACTGCAAAAACTCCATCTGATAGCTCGGATGGCTGCATCGCAAAGTCGCTAATAATGCAACTTAAGTGATGCATTCCACCCTCGACGAGCCTCACCCACTTCTCCAACGCTTCCCATCCATGAAGCGGACTTGTATTTGGACGCTAGGACGTGATTTGAATTGGCCTTGCGAGCAACTCCCACATCAGCAAACCCTGGATTTGACCATAGTTGGCCATAGTTGGCTGTAGTTCCCATAGTTGCCATAGGACTCTGTAGTGGTCTGTAGTTTTCAGTCAAAGCTACATAGTTGTACATAGTTTTGTGGCCAAGCTGCATAGTTTCCCATAGTTTTTTTTTTTTTCTCCTGTAGGCACCTGAGCCTCAAGGCAGTTCAGATCTGCAATTAGATTTCAACAAGCCACAGTATTTCATTGAACTATTTACAGAACCAAAATTCTTCACAAAAATATACATAGTCTAGCTCATCTGTCAGGATGGTGTTCAGAATAGCTCTATGAATTTATTTTGTGTTTTGCAGCTGAAGACGAAGCAGACAGTTGTTGTTGAAAGGGAGGTAACCCTTATACTGAACAGCTCACCGAGCTTTGCAGCGGTTGTGTTGCTGAATGGTTATGTTGCACTTTTGGGTTATGACTCGACTCCGGAGGTCGCCGGTTTGACTCAGGCATGTTGCACTTCATTCTGCAAGTCAACACACTTTAATTAGTAAGTTAACAAATGCTGATAGGACAACTTAATAGGCCTCCTTATGTGAGGAAAGGGAAGCAGATATAATTTTCTTTGGTCACTCTTTCTTAAAAAGCTTCGGAAACCGCCAAACTACACAGAACTATGTAGCACTCCTGCCAAACTATGGAGAACTATGGAGACCTATATAGAGGGTACCCTTCCTATGGCAAATACAGCAGCTATGGCAACTATAGGAACTATGTAGACCTAGGTAGCACACCCAGGGTTTGCTGATGCACATCTCATCTTCATTGTGCATCCTTTTTCCCACAGCGGACTGCAGGGCCGTGTCGGGTTCTGACTCGCATTGAATCAGCATTTCTTTTCAGCATGTTGGTGAGTTTCTGCTTTCTTGTCTTCCAGACTGCATCTTGGCCTTGGCAGTCCTACAGGGGCACAATCAAGGAATGCCGCCGAATAACATGTCAGAAAAAATTGAACCGTGTCCGCGTCACAACACTTTTTCCTCCAAATCCTTTTGTAGATCTTATTTTTTTATCTAGGAGATGCACCTCCCAAAAGTGTGGGGCAGAGAGCAGCCTTTGAGTACAGAAACAAGCCGGCGTTTCACTCACGCGTAGCGTTTCGCGAGGGAGTTAGCGACTATACACCAAATGCACCCCTGAGGTCCTCACTCTATTCGGGGTGCTGCTGTCTCTCATCCCTCTTGTTTTTTTCTCAACTTGGATCCACGTACCCCTGGCAGTCATCTTTCAGTTGGAAACTCCCTGTGAGAAGTAGTTTTTTTTTTTGAGTCTCTGTTCTGTGCAGCAAACAGGGAAGACCCTTTGGGCCGGAAAATTTCGAACCAAGTGAGGGATATGAGGTCGAGCACCGCTCCTTTTTCCCTCCTTTCGTGCCTCATCTCAGCCCGGTTTTTGCTAGGGCGTTGATTTGTTACGGCCTTCCCCTATGCACATCGTTGAACATCAACCGTACACAATATTTCCTATAGGTGCATCCGCCATGTGAGCCTCCAGTCAGCATTTATCTGCCGGATTAAAAATTATCATGCGTGCGCTACTCTTTTACTTTCGATTGTTTTTGCGGACCAATATTATGTAACATTATGTAGATGGAGACAATGTCAGTATCAAGAGCGCCGGATGCGTCTGCCAAGCGTAAGTACAATCTACGTATCGGTGTGCAGAAACCCATCCAATCCGGGGTGCAGTCTTTGGTATATGCCATTCCGAGCGACCCTTGAGCCGCATATAAATCAAAGGGACTTATTCCTAAGTATCTCTCTGAGGTACCAGGGATGCCCGGAGGGCCTTATGAATATCAAGACGTTTACAATAATAGGCTACTATATAATTTTCTGCCCGTTTTTAGATTCTGCATTTATCCATTCTGGGGTTTCCCAGTAACACTTGATTTTCACGGAGAGAAAAAAAAAGAAGCCATTTCTGTGCATCAGGCCGTGTCCTGCACCGGGCTTGAATTTTGGGGTACGGCTTCAAAAGCCCGTGCAATTCGACATCTGACGCGCTGAGCGGACGAAAGATATCCAGGAGCTGGACAGAAATGTCAAGGCCGCTACGCACGGGACATAACTTGTTGATAATCAAGAGACTTGCTAAGCACCTCGACTCGCTTCCGCATTCCCCCGGCTGCATCGATGTGCACGGAGTCCGATGCCGAGGAGGTCGCGTTGTCAGCATCTGCCGACACTGGCAGAAAAACGTACCATTTCCTTATGGCTTTTCTATCGTTTTCCGACCAGCTCTCGGCGAGCCGACGACGCGTCGCCTGCCGCTCGCAGCCCCAGGTACTTACTCAGATTCTTGGTAAGATGTCTGGGGAAAACCCATGTTGCTTTTGTTGCGAGCCCTTACCAAGCCAAGTGGTCTGCAACTACGGGACCTATTCAACCTTTATGATCCGCCGTATGGGGATTGCCTCAGGAGGATATATACTGCTTGCGGTGCAGTTGAAGAGTCCAGCAAAAAATGTCTTTCCCGCAGACATTCGACGCCTACGTTCCCAGCAACACTTCCGAGCTCCTACGCCTTTCCAACATTAGACCGGACTACGTGCCGTTTGAGACGCTCAACGCCGTCCCACTCGACCCCGTCACGGCGGCGTCCTTTGCCTACGCCAAAAGGCTCACCCCTCCCGCGGTATTCCTGCACGTTCTCCGGACCTTCTACTTCGCGCTCGCGCTGCTGTACAATGGCTTCCCTTCCGGGACCCCGGGTGTCCCGCAGATCGCGTTCCAGGACCTGACGCAGCGCGTCTACCACACCTGCATCCTCCATGACCTCGGTTGGACGAACACCACAGAGGGCCTCTCGGACCCCGCCCACACGATGACCTTCGAGCTCCACGGCGCCTTCATGGCGTACGAGCACCTCCACGCGGTCGCACCCAACTACAGCGATTACCAGGTCGGCGACATCGTGCAGAGCATCGTGCTACATACCTCCTACTGGCCAATCGGCAATTCGTCCGTGACGCAGCAGCTGATGTCCCTTACCGCGTTCTTCGATATCTTGGGGTACGATACCCCCGGGCCGGACGGGATTGATTTCAACCTCCTATTCAACCGTACAACAGTGGAGGAAATCGAGAAGGCTTACCCGCGCGGCGACTTTTACAACCAAGGCAGCGCGGCAGTTAGGAGGGAGTTTTACCAGAAGCCTAACTGCTTGATGTCTCACCTCCCCGGCGGGGTGAGTGTTCTGTCAACTTACTGGTCCTCAATTAATTATGTTTCCAGCTCGATTGGATGCTCACGGAGTGGGATAAGGGTCCCCTTGTCGTTCCTGGAAATTGAGAGCGTTGCGAAACGTCCCCTCGGAATTTCAGCGGGGAAAACAAACATCGTGCGATGGAGGGCTCAAGCATCGAGAATTGATGCGATCCTCGTCTTCTAGTATAGATCTGGCTATTCCAAATATTTCTAAATTTGACTCCACATTGATCCAACCTAAACATCTTGGGCCTGGGACCAATGAGAGCTCAATTGCGTATACAGCGGTGCGGCGGCGAGGAGGTCAATCAAGAAGGGGTTGAGTGTGGGTGTGGGCCTTTTAAACGAGTGCTGTCTGTTCCTCGCGGCCGATGCTAGTCCGGACATCATTTATTTCTGCAACAGGACGAATGAGCACGCACCAACAGCGCGATTTTTAGGGCTGGGACACAAAATGAACGGAGACGTCATTGATGTTACTATTTCAGAACCCTTAGCTGGCCGCCTAAGCATTCATCCCTCAATCTCAATGTATCCCCTGATCCTACGTGCGCCCACTAGGTCAGAAGGAGGACAGGTATCATACGAAGAGTTCAAGGCTACTCCCACCCAAATATCTAAAGATTTGCCGTTACAAGGGATTTATTTCGGCCGGCAGTTCAACATGGCCAAAATACCAGACTAGTTGTTTACACAGTCAAATCATGTCGCGAGACTTGAATCCTGCGCCCGGATCCATCGAAAATGGTAACTAGGGTATATAGTGACCCTTTGAACTTATGATATTCCACGTGCAACCCATATGAGGTGTGTAAATGAGTGCTTCTCAGATGGGGGAAAGCTGCAGCAATCACACGTCTATATGAAGATGGAGCCATAATGTGACCCGTATTAAGACTCACATAGCTTATAAGGAAGGTCTACGACGTATTTACACGCCAAACTCCGTTGTAAAAGTTTTCGCAGCTCCCAAAAAAATCCCGGTGTTGGCAACACCAAAATTGGGTGGGTGGCGGTAAAGCACTACTGTGAGAAGGGAGTTGGGCAGATAAAATTCCAACGCATCGTAGGTATTGATCCATTGGAGGACAAAAATTCTCGTACATAGGCAATTCCAGAGTGGTGGCCCCACGATGTCGTCTGATACAACGTCGGCCAGGCGGAGCGACTCAAAACGGAGAGTATTTTGAGTTCTCAGTGGCGGGTATGGCGGCAAGTGAATTCACCGAATCAGGGGAGCAGATCGAGCCCACAAAGAACGGCCAAGAATTGGCGGAGAGCCAGCTGAGACTCAGCGGCCGCGTCGGCGAAAGAAATTGATGTTCACACGGTGTGGATCTTGATCCGAGATGTGTTGTCAACTCATCACTCCGGCCTTCATTAACAGCCGTTAACCCGTCTCCCATTATCCACAACAAAGTGTCGGCATGGATGACTCCAAATGGCCAACTAGATAGGGTGGCCAGGTAGAGGTCTCAAATAGTAATAGTACGAAGAGAAAAGAAGACCATTTCTGTGCATTTGGCCGTGTCGTGCACTTGGCTTGAATTTTGGAGTACGACGGTTTCAAAAGCCCGTGCAAGTCGACATATGAGGTACTGAGCGAAGTAACAGAAATGCCAAGGCCGCTACACACGGGCCATAACCTGGCTTTTCGTATGATAATCAACAGACTTGGTAAGCACCTCGATTCGCTTCCGCATTCCTCCGAGTGCATTGATCCGCACAGAGCTCCGATTGTGCGGAGGTCGCGTCAGCCTCTGTCGACACTGGCAGAAAACGTACCATTTCCGTATGGCTTTGCTATCGTTTTACGACGACCCGCAACTGCCCGAGTTTACTCAGATTCTTGGTAAGATGTGTGGGAAAATCCATGTTTCTTTTGGTGCGACCCTTACGAGGCCAAGCGGTCTGCAACTGCGGGACCTATTCAACCGTTACGAACCTCCGTATGGGGATTGCCCCGGGAGGATATATACTGCTTGTGGTGGAGTTGAAGAGTCCAACAAAAAATGTCTTTCGCGCAGACTTTCGACGCCTACGTTCCCAGCGACACCCCCAATTTCCTGAGCCTGTCTAGCATTAGGCCGGACTACGTGCCGTTTGAGACGCTCAACGCCGTCCCACTCGACCCCGTCGCGGCGGCATCCTTTGCCTATGCCAAAAGACTCACCCCTTCCGCGGTATTCCTACACGTTCTCCGGACCTTCTACTTCGCTCTCGCGCTGCTGTACACTGGATTCCCTTCCGGGACGTCGGGTGTCCCGCAGATCGCGTTCCAGGACCTGACGTTGCGCCTCTACCACAGCTGCATCCTCCATGACCTCGGTTGGACGAACACCACGGAGGGCCTGTCGGACCGCGCCCACACGATGACCTTCGAGCTCCACGGCGCGTTCCTGGCATACGAGCATCTCAACGCGATCGCGCCCACCTTCAGCGATTCCCAGGTCGGCGACATCGTGCAGAGCATCGTGCTACATACCTCCTCCTGGGAGAACGGCAATTCGTCCGCGACGCAGCAGTTGATAGCCCTCGCCGCAGCCTTCGATATTCTGGGATACAATAGCCCCGGGCCGGACGGGATTGATTTCAACCTCCTATTCAACCGCACAACAGTGGAGGAAATCGAGAAGGCTTACCCGCGCGGTGATTTTTACGACCAAGGCATCGCCGCGATTGCGAGGGACTTTTACCAGAAGCCTAACTGCTTGATGTCTCACATCCCCGGCGGGGTGAGTGTTCCGTCAAGTTACTAGCCTTCAACTAACTATAGTTTCAGTTCGATGGGCTACTCACGGACTTTGTTAAGGGTTCCCTTGTCGATCCCGGAAATTGAGAGCGTTGAGAACCGTCCCATCTGCATTTTGGAGCGGGGAAAACAAACATTGAGATGGAGGGTTCACGCATCGAGGTTTATTGTGATCCTCGTCTTCTAGTGTAGATCTGGCTATTCCGAATATTTCTAAATTTGACTCCACATTGATTCGACCTAAACTTCTTAGCCTATGTCCGAATTTCAAGCATTTGGGCACGTTTATCAATGTCGAACCGGTCCCGTGAGAGTCAAAAAAAATGCCACCACGCTCGATACAACTAGAGACCCATCTGTTGAGGTGACATTGGATTCGGCCCGAAAATATTTGCCATGAATTTTACTGTGGAGTCGGTGAACGACTCGGACGGAAAGGAAAAAAAAAACTGAACGAAGGATGGTCTGGTAGTGCCAGTGATGGGGTTCGGACGTACCAGCAAAGGGGTGATAAGGAGATGGCTTACAATTATTGGTCGAAAAACTATCGAACTCATCTGCCGACCCTGAAAAAGCGGGATGAGATTATATAGGCATTAATTCGGCCAGATTACAACATTCACCCTGTTGCTGTCCCATGGCCTTGAGAACATCCCATGTGGTCGCAGCAGTGATTCCCGCTGGGAACGCGGAAACCAATCAGCGATGCGCACGCCGAGCAGAGAGTACTCTAGGCACATTCCAGCTTATCCGGATCGACTGGTTCTGGGTTCGTCAAAATTATAACGAAGATTCCATGCGCTGGCGCGGGTACCGGTATTTCACGGCCTTGTATTCGCTAGCATCGCCGTAACATGGGTTGCTTCGACCCGACTGTGTGTCGGAGCAGCTGCGCAACCAGAGGCCCAAGGGTAGTAAACAAAATATGCGCGTAAGTGCAATCAGCAACACGTTCATGCTTGGGCGTCTATTAGGCTGTGGAAGTTCAAGTTCGTAAATTCCAGTGCGAAAGAGCAGTTTAGAAGCTTTGCCAACGATATTCTGGCCAAGCATTCTTCACCTATGTTTCAGATGGAGGAGCAAGACACGGGCGGCCGAAACTTCCGAGATAGCATGTCTCCTTTAATATTAAATGAGTCCGAGATGAAAGTCGGTCCGGTCCGGTCACGTGATTTCTGAACTTCTTCCTCGATTTATATCTAGCTGACTCGATTCCTCATATATATGTAGTCTACTCCTCCATAATAATATCATCTGAATCCATCTATAGCGCCACTTCTACTGAAAGCGAGGTAGCACTGGACTTAGAAGAGCATCGCGTTAATTGATCTCCACCGGGCCATGCCGATGTTTCCCCACCCGAAGCACTTCGAGTTCTTTCTGGTGACAGCGAACAGTCCGAGGACCGTCGGAGCGATTGACGAGTCGCCTCGCTCCTTGAGATTCACTCGATTTCTACGCATGATGAAACGCGATTTCTGCAGGATGATCGGGAGCGGCAGGGACACGCCGACGCGAAAAATGAGCACTCCGGATGGATGATATTGTTGCGGCCAAATCCAGTGGCTCTTGGCAGTCAACAAAGCGACGCCTGCATGGACGAGCGGTCCGAGCCCACGACGTATCACCAGATATACATGTACGACGGGCCGGGCTCGAAGCTCCCACGGTGGCTTCGCACACGAGTCGTGTATTATATCTAAGAACCCGGCTCCGACCGACCACCAAACGAGTCCTTATTCTCCACACCCCATGGTACCGTTCATTCGTACCTGCGTCTGTCCATCGCCCTAATCAGTGTTCATAGGCCCAGCAGATGCACTCCTCGTCCAACCCTGGTCCTCCAACACCCGATCCTCCAGATTATCCGGAGTCTGTGGCTCGCACATCCCTCCAGTATATCTTATCAAACCTTCCAACCCAATCGTCGCCGACCCGGGAAAGATCCGTTCCGCGCGAGAACGGTACTCCTGCAGCGTCTGCGGCCCGCACATCCCTCCAGTACATCTTATCATCCCCTCCGACCCAATCGTCGCCGACCCGGGGAGAATCCATTCCACGCGAGAACGGTACTTCTGGAGTGTCTGTGGTCCGCACTACCCTCGGGCATATCTTATCAATCCTTCCAACCCAATCGTCGCCGACCCGGGCAAGATCAATTCCACGCGAGAACGACGAGCTTGCAAAGGTAATTGCATTTGTAGTAAGCAGAATCTCTCCCAATTTAAAATGCGTGTTGTATCCTAGGCACTGGCCAAGCGCCAACGCAACAAGACCAATGGAAGAGAACCCCACACGGAAATATGCCGGATCGTCGACAACCATGTGTCGCAAGATCGAGACCGTGTCGTGCCCTTGACCACCATTGTCTGCCTTCACCCCGCTGTTGGCAGGAGGTCATACAGAACTAAAAAGCGCTTTCTGTGGCCGCCGCCAATGGTCTACGTGCACAGCACCGGCGGGAAAATGCTTGGTCAGGAGGTGACCATGACAGTAATTCCCGATGTCGGCGAATCCTCCTCAGCACAAAGGGCCACCCTCGACGAGGAAATGAAGTGTAGTTTTGGCTCTCTATATCTCAAAGCTCCAGGAGCTAAAACTATGCACCTTTCACTGGAAATCACGAACCGGTTCCCCCCGACGACAGGAGACATTGTCCCCCGCGATGCTTGTTCCTGGGTAACCCTGAATTCCGGCCCCATTCCTCTCCTTTGCCCATTCACAAAACAGCCGCCGAGGACCGTCAATCCTCCCGACTGCCTCGTCGAAGGACGGCCGCTGGCTCTCTTCAGTCGTCTCGATAAAAACTCACCAGTGAAGTATATGGTTGTTGAGAGAACCGAGCTGCGCGCCAGCGAAATGGCCTGGTCAGCATTCAACGTGCGTGTGGTTGCAGGGCCTCCACCGATTCCCAATATCGGTACGTGTCTTGTCGTTTATTAGCCGTACATACGCTCACATCTTCCAGATGGACCGCAACCGGTCATGTTCGGCTCTTCCATCATTCTCTCTGATGCGCACTCTGGGTTCTCGACTCCTCCCCTTAAAATTCGCAGGGTGGAGAACGGTCAAGTCTCCGACGCCGACGGACGACCGGTCACCCACATGCAAAAAATTGTGCTTGAGGGCTTGTGGCCGGACGGCTCACGAGGTTATGTGGCAGCAGTGGACAGTGGCAGAGGCAAATCACAGAAACGCGGCAGGCGCTTCAGCCACCGTCTGTTTTATCAATCTCCTAGTTTTGAACAAACAATGGAGGACGGTGTTTCATTCATTACCGAGTACGTGGACCAGTCGGTATGTTGGATGATTGTCGGGTTAGGTGCGTGCTGTTTCGTGGATTGGGATGGAACTCATCATCTTCCCGCCTCAGCTCAATTTGAATATACATTCTTCGACGCTTGGGGTCAAAATGACACCGTTCCAGACATACCCATCGCGCCCATCACGGAACTGCTCACCAGACCCGTTTACGATCAGGCCAACAATACCTTGGAACTCAAAGTAGCCGGCCTTTTGTACTTCGAACCATTGACCGGAGCACAGAGGCCCCTGGACGTCTTTCTGGGAAATTTAGGCCCCTTGCGGTATGCGGACCTTCAGACATTCGCCAACCCTTCTCGAGACAATGACGCTGGGATCCCCGGATTTCCACTTCACTCGGCGAGCACTCCCCCGCTTTTAGCAAGAAATTCATACGCACTTGCAGTGATAGAGATGCCTGCGCTGGCGGAACTTATGAAAGCTTTGGAGCAAGATGTGTTTCCGGTGGTTTCAGATGACCTTTCCAGCGACCGTCGTCGATCTCCCCCAGCAGATAACACCTGGTCGAACGGTGATACTCGTACCTCTATGGTAGGGCGCAGTCTACCGCTATTATTCATCCGACCTTTAGACGGGGTGGTTTACCACTCAGGTCGGAGCATTGCTTGTGAGAAGATTTCTAACAACACCCCTCTCGTTAGCGGAAACATGACGGGAAACCCGTTGAACCCGGGGAGAAAAGTATATACTGGTGCTGCTGCTAGCGGCTTTGGCGGTTGGACGGTGAGGGTGATGTAACACTTCAATGCGTTCATTGTGTATGGTACAATAATGTTTCGTTCAATTCGACTCGACTTCGTTCTCTTGTTCAAACTGAACCGACGAGCCGTTGCAGGTCTGAGAATACATGCTGAGATGGGTTAGGAAACCATAATTTAATCCTGTAAGAGTCTAAGAGACATGGAAGGATACGAATCAGCGGATACTGTAGCAGGACTCGCGGAATGGCTTGAAAATGGTATCTGTTAAGCAAGTGTTTTAAGTAGTGTCGGAATCTACTGAGTTTCCGATTGGAGCGGTGTGATGGATATGACCTGTACTATTTATTACAAGACTTCATGTATTTATTTTCGCGGTCATTTCTCTAATGTAAATCAAGCTCGAACCACCGATCTTGATTAGTAAGCGATCAATTGATAATTGATCCTCGATTACTTCTTTCTCACGGTTCACTGCATAGACTCGCATGCGCACCAAGGCTATGAGCACAGCATAGTGAGTCAGAGTGAGTCGGACAGAGCTCTGACTCACTCCTACATAGTATATAAGGGAGTCCCTCCCTTCTGTAGGGACATCTTACATCTTTGCCAATACACACTACCAGTGAACCATCATATTTTTGCGTGATATAGTGACGCCAAGGCCTCACTCTAAATCTTGCTTACTTTTATAATCTATTACTCTCGTGGCGCAAAGCTTCACGACATTACTAGATTCATAACTGTCCTCTTTTATCGACTAGTATCACTGTAGTGCAAAGCCTTACAGTCATACTCTTAATATCCAGTACTACCGGGACGCAAAGCTTCGTGTACTACTTGATAGGTGAAAGTCCCTCGTGTTGACCGATTATATAAGGGTTCCTGAACCTTAGTATTTTCATTTCTCTGATAGTTTGTGTTGCATTCGTGTAACACCAACCGCTTCTCTACTCTCACGCGTGCTACTACTGCGCGTGCTAACATCCGTATCCCGCGTGATACCGGTTTCGCTTACAAGCGGGACAATAACCCTGCGCCTCGTCCCAGACCTCTTTCCGGTGTATTCTGCATCAATTTATGCTCTGGAAATGGTTGCATCATCATTAATTCAAAATCCTCGAACGTCGTATTCTTGTGATAAGTATACGACGAGATGTCCCTTGCCCGCGGTCGGCACAGATTGACTTGAAACAACATTCCGAATCAATATTCACCGTAAGCGACCCACGCGACACGCGACCCCCACGTGATCGTGTTATTTTTTTGGTATGCATTTTTATAGTATAATTTATAGTAAAATGCTTAACTGCCGTTACGGCAGGTGAAGTCGGAGGCAAGAAATCATTAGATAGGGTGAAGCGGGTAAGGAATTATCCCAAAGCTCAGCTTGTTTGGACTACTAGTACACATTCTCAAACACAAGTTTTTTATCTATAAGTCTAAGACGTGGTATCTCTGGACAAACGTCAAAGTGGAGCGAGGTGGAGTACACGGACATCCGGTCCGCCGCAGCACGGCCACAATGATCTCGGTGGGCTTTGCTCTTGGCATTGCTCCGCTGCAGCTCCGAGCCTCCAGTAATCCACCATCTATGAGTCTGGCTACCTTTAGAGTCTCAATGTTGAGCACTAAGACAGAGGAGTATGATGCAAAAAAGATTTGAGTACATTGGATGAAAATTGAGGGAGGGAAAAAAAGCGGCGGAACTATTGCTCGAATGTTCGAGTATGGTTGCAGACATAACTTCATGACAAGCTGTAATTTTGATTGTTTCCACTTGGCATTGAAGATTCAGAACCCCAGAACCCTGTTTTAACAACAAAATTTTCGTTTCGAACCTTGTTGTACCGTGGGAAAATAAAACGCAAAATTTGGCCGGCTGACCAAAAAAAATAGTGTACCTCTGCGATTCTCTAGCACACCGGAAGTCCTCTTAGCAAGTCATTTCCACGTAAAAAGTGCATTGAATGGCTCTCCATGCCCTTGACGGCCATTGAGGCCGACACAAGCATACCTATAGACCGAAAAGGGAAATTGATCCGAAGCACAGCCACCGGTTAATACCGGCCCGGACCGAAAACGCAAAATCTTCCTGACGAAAAACATTTTTCCCACTTTTCAAAGTTTTACTCCGAGGGATCCACAGAGGACCTTCTTATAGTCCTATTTACACAATAACATTGTATCTCGATAAAAACTGGGGTGTCAGTAGTGATTTCCAAATCGGGACAAAAACTTGTCACGAAGTTCTGTCTGCAACCATAACCATTCGGCTGGACACGAGTGTAGGCTACCGGTGTGAGTTCAGTAACCTATATGTACAGCACTGCCTTAAATTGAGGAAACAAAACTGTTCGCTCATTTCTTGAGTTCATTTTATTAACAGAATGATCTATTCTGTACAAATTTATGTACAGTAGAATGCTATACATAGCTAAAAAGCATTGATGCTGTTACCAAGAAAAGTAAATACACTGAACAATATATTTGGGGCCAGCTAATTGTCAATGAGGCCGCGAGGAACCAACCGAAGGTTGGTGACGAGCGGCGTGATCTTCGGTTGGTTCCTCGCGGCGTGATTATGATTCCAAGTTTCAACCATTGGGCTGTATACCAAGACTACCTATGGATAATTGAAGATATTTTACTGTAATCCCCCGTGGAACAGCACGGGTAACTGCTAGTTTCTTTGGATTGGGTTCAACTGCCGGCCTGTTGCCGATGGCATTTGGCAAGCGGCAGATAAGCGGCGTCGCGGTGGCGGCTGGACGGCTGAAAAGATTAGTTTCAGGAGTATTTCGGCGCGCCCGGCACCATTGCCGGAACTTATTGTTTCGGTCGCCTCGAAACGGTTCCTGATTCTTTTCTTGTGAGAGCCATTGTGGTGCACCCGATTTATGGACGGCCAAGACTGGTTCCGAAGTTTCAGGAGCAGTTTTAGTCGGGATATCGGAAGGTATAAATTGTTCCCGAATCGAGACGCATCAGGAGTTAATTCAGACGGCCAGATGTCTTGCACGGTTACAGTTGAAGACGACCTGGTACTGATATAGATACTTATAGTTTCAGAAATGTTTTAGGGAACCCTCAAACATCCCTTGTTCGGAATTCCGTGTGTCTGTCCGAGTCGCCGCGCAAACAGTCGACTCGGAGGAGCGGGAGGTGCAAACTGCGTAACATGGTCATGCTTGGGCATTATACATAACAACGCCGCGAAGTCCAAGTTTGGGGAAATCTTTGAAATTGCTCTGGAAATCTTCCGTGTCGTAAATCCCGGCGCGAAAGGCCCGTTTGAATATTCTGACCAAGCAGATGGAGGATGCGGATGTCATGACAGGGCCCAGGCCCAGGGCCGATGCATCGCTTTTGGCCCTGATCCGCCAAACTGTTGTCATTGGTCAATCTAACTTTGAATCCTACGACGACGGGCCACGGCTTTGACTTCTGCACTTCGCTCGCTGCTCTTACTCCTCATACCTGTTCCAGGCGGCCCTATGAGGACAGTATCAACTTGTTCTCCCGGACTGAACAGAAGTCTGCCCTATGGTCTCACGTTGCCCAGTTTCTCGTATGGATCTCGTCGACCGGCAGACCATCTTAATTATTATGGTTCTTCAAACATGCTATATAATGTGGTCCGGACGGGGCTTGACGGTTTTTCCGTGCGCAGCTGACTTCCGCATCCACGCATATGCTAACTTAGGTTCCAATGGTCAATCAGTACGGAGACTCGTGTCGTATCCCTCCTATATATTCACCGCGGATCCTCTTTCCGTTCTTCTGCTGCAAGGTATGTCGTTATGTTATGTTCATCCCGCTTGTATTTGACGGGGAACCATGGTACGAGACGATCTACATAGCACCGCACGCCAATGTATTTTTCTCACCGGGTGCAATCTCTCAACGCCAGGTTCCTCCGTTGCTTCTCTCTTGGTTTAGTCGATGACCTCTCCGCCGACGCCGCTGTCTTGCGTCAGCATCCTAAGTCACATCTTTCGAGTTATTCTTGGCCACCGATCGAGAACTTGCTGGGTGCTAGAAGACCCTATGCCACTTCCGTCTATAATTTTGTCTTGGAATCCTCTCGAGTAATCACTCCGCTTCCTTCACCATCCCAAGCTACAGCTTTTGAGCATGTATACGAGCTGCTTCGGTACACCCGAGCCAAGAGCTTTCCAGGTCCTATATCACAATCAAACGGCATGCGCGTTACTCCTACGCCACTTCTGTCTTTAGATTTCGCTTAGTATTCCCTCGGGTCATCGCCACCTCGCCGCCGACGCCACTGTATTGCTTCACCACCATCCCAATTTACGGCTTTTGAGTCGAATACGAGCTACTCCGGGACGCCCAATCCAAGAGCCTTCCAGGTCCTATATCCAAACGGCATTGGGCATCACTCCTACGCCACTTCTATCTCCATTGCACTCCTTCACTAAATGTACTGCCGCCTGCACAATACACCGGAGTCTGGGTTTTAAAATGGATGCTGTCCATCAAGTTTCAACGCCTATTGATATCACTGATTCTCTTTGAGCTAACTGCGTTCTGGGCTGTCCTAGACACAGACTCAGGCGTCAGTGAGTAGATCTAGTCTGATTTAGCTCTAGGTAAGGTCTGCATAGATCTGAGTAGGTCTTTCGAGGTCTGATGAGACTAATTTAAGCGAGTGTAGACCTTTCTAGTCTGAGCTCATCAGGTATACTGGTCAGCGCTGAGCTACATCCGCTGGCCAGATTCTGAAGGTTAGCGGAACGCAGTGACTCTTTAGGGACGCCACAATACTTGTCCTCCACAGTCCAAATACCGTGGGGTCGTGCAATGATGTATCTCGTCCACAGCGTTCAGTCAACCAGTTCTCCGATCTCGGCGAGCGGTGGGCTGCGTGTGGCGTCTTCTTCCTATGATTAGAGAGGAGCCATGACTGTGGCTATGTGTTACACAGTAAGACCTCATGGGAAACCGCTTGCAGTCATACTATATAGCAGCTCTGGTTTCCCTCTGCCCCCCACTTCACCTCTCATGCGGTTAACATCCGTTTTCTTTAGTGCAACCATCAGGGTTTACACTCTTCGGCTACTTATCTGCGTGCATATACTGGCCCTGGCAGTTGGCATATCTGTTGTGATTGATGACATCCAGTTTGGCTGGGAGCCCTTCCTCTCCGAACGGCTCGGAGATGTCCTCCTACTGGTAATCCCTTGCATTGTACTTCTGCATCACGTCCTTGCGTGGGGATTTCTATTTATCCTTCTTGGGTCAAGCATGTCAGCTGATTTGAGAGCGTCTACAGAATTTTTCCCACTCGTTTCAAGCTGGCCGCTGTTGATTTGTTGACGACCGTTGTGGAAATTGCCCGTGAGGATTTCATCCGCCACTTTGATGTAGCTGAATATTAATGGTGCTGTCGGTCAAGTGGTGGCGACCACGTACGCTGTCCAAGGCATTCCCGGCCTAGCGTTCGGGTTAATGATGCCTCCCCTCGTTGCTGCTCTGGTATTTCGCACCCACCGTGGGAAGTGATTACACTCAGGATGATTGACACATCACTCCGATCACTATTTTGTCACTCGGCCCGCGTGTGTCGGACATGAGTGTTTTTTTGACCCACTCAGGCTGAGTGACCAGGATACACTTGAGTGAAATACACTTGTTGTGAGTGAGTTTTAAGTAATCTATCAATTGCCCTCCCTCGTCGTCTGCGGTCATTTTACAACATCAGACATCAATTGAAAGGTGTTGTTTGGTTCGGAGGCTCCTGCCCGCCGACTCGGATCAAAAGCCTTTTTCTTCCGCTCGCTTGCCTCACTTCGCACAACGGTCGTCACTCCCTACACATTCTCACTGTCAATACAGCCCGTCAACTCCCTTCTTGCTTCACCTTCTGTTGCCGAGTATTTAGGTTGGTATCAAAGCCTTGATACCAACCTAAATGTTCCTCCGAGTCAGTAACCGGGCGATCCTAGGGCATCAAGCCGTCCCGTAATTTTACGGGATTACGTGCCGTAAATACGGTTACGCCCGCGTCCCGTCAGCGACCTTGGTGGGTTCCCAGACGGCACGGGAACGGTACGGCTCGACCCGTATACGTGGGGCCGTAACCGTCCGTTTACGCGTAAATTACGGGTTTCTAAAACAGATGGTCAAGCGACGTTCTGGAGATGCCGAATAGGTACCATCCCTTCATTGAGCACCTTGCCGAATTTTGCCGAGCGGCCACTGCGCAGCGCCACCTCGGCCGACGTCAGTTATTAATGATCTAGCGCTTCCCGACACGGCCGCCGAACGGGCCGACGTCCCCGGCCCGAATTTGAGGCAATGTGAGACCTCTGAATCGACCTTCAGAAGCCTAAGATCTTCCTGGGACTACTGTGGCTCTGAAATCAAGTGAAAAATAACTTGACTAACCTTCAAATTATCAAGCTTAGCTCCGGGATTTGTGAAGGCCGTAAATACGGCGTAAACGTACGGTACGCACGGGACCCGTCACGTCCGAGCTTTCTCCATGGGTCTTGACAAGGGGCGGCGGAAACCGTAATGATGACTACCCACTGGTGGTAGCTGATCAGGTATCCGGGGTCCTGCAAAAGCGGTTTTCACACCCATTTCGACTGGGTTTTGCATATCTTGTCCATTTCAACTGGGTTTGGTGGGTTTAAAAGGCGGATATCGTGTAATTTCTCCTGTAGATTCCGAATATCATTTTTAAAAATACCATGGCCGAAGCAGTTATGAGCTTTTGTGAGTTTTGGGTCCAACCGGAATCTGCCGAAACACGTGAGCCTCACGTCAATATTCGGCAGCAACGCCTCCGAAATATGCACGAATTGAAGTTAAGCCTAATTGCAGCATTCAATGTGCTCTGAGCACATCCAGAACATGCATGTACCAGTACACTTGCTTCTGAGACATTTTTTAAGTGCTCATTTCATCCACAGCATTGTGGTGGCCTGTGTAGACGCACCCTGGAGTTCTGTGTCGAAGCCCTCGCAATTTTTTTGACCACAGGAAGCACGATATGTGTTCCTATGACCATACTGAGAGGTTTTACGATGTGGAATAGCGTTTCAGGCTGTAAATGTGAGAAGGATGGGTGAGCCCCGCCAAACAGACGATTCTGCCATCAACATTTTACCGCGTTAGGCGTATGGATCAGCGGACCGACTGATTGGCGACTGGTGGTGGGTATTCTGGTATCCGGGGTCCTGGCCAGGCGGTTTTTGGTAGTCACGGTCCGGCAGTTTTGATTCAGCCGCCCCTTGGGTCTTGACGTACGGGTTTGGCCGTGGCGTAACGAAAATACGGCGTAATTCTTACGCCCGTGGGCGTATTACGCACGGTTTGATGCCCTAGGCCGCGATCCTCGCTTATTCGGGATCTGCGACCAATCATACATACCAGAGTAACCAGACGAAGGACATAAGGTGGGTATGGATCCAAACTCGAGAAGTCGCAATCCTTCTTCTATTCTTCCCCTTCTGTTCTTGACTTGAACCCAACCTCTCATTCTCTTGATTTGAATCATCAAGTCCTTCGTTGCAGCAGCATCTTTTTGCCATGGTTTCGACCATTGCGGCCCAGCGCTCGATTACTGTTGATGTCCCTCCCCAACTTCTCGCGTTGCAGCTCACAATCCGTGGGATTAGGTCTACAACGCCGGGCCTTTCAAGTTCACCATCTGGTACGCACCTTTGCTCTCTCTTCCTATTTCTCCGTGCTCATTTCTCGTGTAGGCCAGCGGGATGTGTATCCTTGCGAGGCGGGGATCAATACGAATTAACTACACCCGTAGTACTTCACCAGCAGTGGTGGGCAACCCTCACAGCCAACTTCGGGTGAGCCCAGCGCCTCGGACCCAGCGATTCGATGACTTTACGCTCTACCTCATATGGGACCTCTTTTAGAGTGCGTTCAGCCAAAAGTCAAACACGCTTTTGAGCTTGAGTTTGATGCCAACAACTGACTTTGATGGCAGTTACCAAGGTTACCAAGGGTGATCCGATGTTAATCTCTGGAGATTGTCCGTAGATAACCATTAGATTGTGTCTTTAGATCTTGCTCTCGTCTGCCTCGTGCAGCGCGTGTTAACGACCAACAGCCTCCGGAACATTGCCCTGCACCAGTTCCAGCGGTGAGAGGTGTCGAGACGCGCGGAGGGAGAGAAAACGCGCTTGAAAAACGCGACACGTAAAATCTAATATATGTGACAGGTCCCATCATACTCATCAAACTCAAACTCAAAAGCGCGTCCGACTTTTGGCTGAACGCACTCTAAGTTAGCAAAGCTACATTCCAGGTAGCGGCGGTCTCCGCGGCAATATCTTATCATCTTTGACACGCAGCTAAATTATCCGTACGACGGTCGTATCTGGGGCCGCCGCGATGGTGGCTTTTCGTCCAACCCTGGCCCCAGCTCGTGCGTTGACGGCAGCTGCAACGGCGGACTCATAGATCTACTCCCCCTTTCTGTATCTCTTTCCTTCTTCCTTGCCCATCAGTATGAATCGGGTTTGCGCCTTTGTCAGCGGTACGGCGGGCCTGAGGCGGATTTCAAATATACTTAGACTGGCGCTGATGGCTCTCCAAATCAAGTTGTTCCACCTGCCACCTTGGCGGAATTATATATGGGCCATAGCGGTATGAGCGACTTCTACCATGTCTCTCTAGTTGACGGATACAACCTGCCATAGGGATATCAGTTTTTTCACCGGGATCTAGGTCTATAATTCGTTCTTGCGCTTATTTATGATCGTTCCAGTCTCGCGCATCGATAACAACGTCGTATGTCCCGCCCCCTCCCGTCCATTTGATCTCGGCCCTAACTGTACTTAAACAAAATGGAGACACTTACTAAACACTTATACTTCTCTAGGCCCTTCTTTGCTGAAAGGACAGTTGGACTCCTCGAGTTTCGCCGTCGTCTTCAAGAGCGGCTGCACAGTGGATGGGCTGAACGGCAATAGCGGTGCACGTTCGAAAGTATCGGTGAGAAGCGGCATCGTGAGCTCGATGCACAGAACAAAAAGCCCCAAAAAACTACAAGATATGCCACTGCGAATCAAACTGCTAAAATCCAATTAAGCGCCAAGACCATTACCTCCGCGTGAGTCCTTCAGTCCTCCAGTCCCTCCACCAGAACCCAATTATGAGGTTGATATGAACCATGACACATTCCTCCCTTTCCCTCCACGCGGAGATAATCCGGGCTCTGCAGCTGTTCATTTGGGTGCGCCCACTTCTGTTGAGTCGGACTGGAATAACGACTCGGAGCTGTGCACCTCCGAAGATGAGGCCGAAAATCTACAAGGTTCAATAGATGTTGATCTCCTTTCCGAAAAAGCCTCAGGTACGATCTCTTCTGCTAGTAACGGAGTGCGATGGATCATCCAGAGAAAGTGGAACAGTAGACGAGAATTTCCTGCTCATCAACCTGAAAAACTTCGCGTTTATCCTGACACCGCTCAATGCCGCCCTGTTGATCGCAGAAGACAGAACAAGCCATCGACGTGGGCGATGCGAGTAATGACTTCTGCGGTGTCTTCCAACCGGACAACGGCGATGATCCTGTGCTAGCTAAGGATCTACACCGTGCCAACATCAGGGCGATGAAAGGCAGATGTTTTCTCCTTCGTAAGCCCGCACTTGTTTTTGTGATCTCCCTCCCCTCCCACCACGGCGCATGTCATCAATCCTTACCTATTTCAAGGAGAACTGATCGAATTGAAGCTCTTCCAGCTGGCCACAAGCAGTAGCTCCGTCGGTGAGATGCTGTCTTTCCATAAACCAAAGCTTAAACACGTATAGAACTATTCCGAACCAAAGTCTAAGCCGGAGAGGACAATTCCTTCATGATTTCTCAGAGGTACTTGAGATCCCACGAAATAAAAATTTGAATCTAACTTTTGCTTGCTAACCCGCGCCGAAGTGAAAAAAAAATGGAAAGAGTTACTTACATAACCTGTGGCAATTGCAAAGTCAATTCGCATTGCTATGCTTGTTGCTCCTTACCTGAGTAAGGACTGGGAACTCACCAAGGAGCCTTTAAGACACGCTGGTGTAACAGCGGCTGGAGGATACGGAACATGTTTTGAAGCCAAAAAAGAGATGCGAATCGGAGTCGGATTGAAAATTTCTTATGTTTCTGTATAATATTTTGCACTCTTCAGGGGTCCCAATAGTTATTTCACGTGCAATGGACCTTGTTGAATCTATTTGTACTACCTCGAGTGCGGGTGGAAAGCACGCGGTCGACTTTGTGCGCGCGTCACGACTTGGACTTGACGCGGTGGGAATGTATCACGTGATCGCTTCCTCTTGCCTTCCCCCGCCATCTTCGCGCTCATAGGCCTTCCTCCCGCAACGATACTCTCTCTTTCAGTTTTCAAACGATTCTAAGACCCTTTCCAAAGGCTCCTGCCACTTTGTTTGGTCAATTTGAGTCCCATTCAGCCAATCAACGCGTGAAAATTGAATATTCCGTCGATTCGCCAACAAGGACGCGCGGTCCTTCTCTGCGTGCCAGGGTTCCTTCCTAGTGGACACATATGTACTGTAAGTCATCCAATGTACCCCATCCAACCCATTTTTCCTTCCTGCATGCCGAGATTTGAGCCACAGGCGGGACACCGGTCGGCGGGTTGGGAAACCATCGGGTGGGGTCTCTTGACCATTTGTTTCCGGGACTCGTGTCGATATATACCCTCTCTAGATGCTCTGGGTGAACGTGCGCTGCCTTTGAAGCTGAAATGGAACCCTCGCTTCGCTGTCGCACGAGGACCTTGCGCTACTTCAGCGGCGCATCTTTCCCCTCAATTGCAAAACCCTCTCGCTGCAGTAGCTTGAATAAGGTTTGCGCTCCGAGCGTTGTCAAGCATCCTTCTGATGTTGCGCCTTCCAGATCTGCCCCGTGCGCCTCCTTCAACGATCGCTCGGACTGAGCCCGACTCCCGGGTCGACTGCGAGGGCCGTATACGCGAAATGCGCCGCACTACGAGCTGTCGCATAAGTGGTGGGCATACATGGCGGAGGGCAAGGACACTGTGATAGGCGCGAAGGCGACTTCCATGGGAGGACCTGCGGCGTCATTAGGTCCGTATTACGACTTTTCCTGCTGAACTGTACGGTAATTGACGTCTTCACAACCCCCTTGGCTGCGACGTTGCCTCGACTACGCTCGCGTGTCGGTCGACGAGCTCATTGCGCGCGCGGCTACGCTCGCTGAGGTGTTCAAGACGCCGTCCGCGCGCTGAACCCGCCGCTTGTGCAGACCGGGCGCGGGTGTGGGCTACTCAACGCCGTCGTGAACGATACCTGGACCCTATCCGCATGTGCTACGCGAGTGCCCGCCCCGACCGGGGCCCAAATCGACTCACCAACGCCCCAATGTGCCGTTCCGCGCAATCTCCCCAACAAGGCCCCCCTGCTCCTCTCTGTTGTCACGAATCGCACAAGAAGCCGGTAGGTGATCCGTCTACCCCCATTTTTTCGTCCCTCCGATTGAGATTTGACCCATACCAGGTACACCGAGTGGATCAGGAACATGGTGGGGTGAGGACGTCTGCCCCGAATGTACTGGGACTAACGCACCCATGTACCACCTTTAGGGCTCGAAATCCATCCTCAGCACGCACATTATCGTCGAGACGATGCATGTACGTCTTCTTCTTTCGTTCGTTTGTTCTTCCCTTATGACGACTGTAGTCCCCATTTTTTCTTTCCTCCGTAATCCCATCCACCTTCATCCAACTTCATCTGCCCACTCCTCCCTTCTGAATAACTTTTCGTGTCCCTCTTTCCTTCTATCTCTGCTAGATTCCCATTTTCTCGTCTAGCTTGCTTACCCGACAACTGAGCGTTGTTCTGTGTTAATAGACTTTCCTCCCTCCCTGGCCCCCTGCCCTCGACGCGCTCGAAAGGCCGAGTAACGCCACAGCGTAGGAGGTGTGCTTCCCTTATTGTATGCTCCTCCATTAGTTCACCCACCGTGTGCGGCTAGACGTGCCCTAGACAGCCACTCAACTCGTTCTGTGTGCATCTCCCCTGGCTTTTGCACGCCGCTGCAAGGATGACTGGGGTGTACGCAGTCTTCCCGGGTGCGCTACGGTGGATGAATTGTGGTTCCACGTCGATGAGTGGTCACTTTCTCGTTGCCCTACACCTTTTCGACACTCCCTCCCTCCCTTCTGTCCCTCTGCTCAGTAACCTGACAACACCTTTGTCACAGAGTTTCGAGCATTTACGCTGTGCTACCATCATATCCACGGTTGGCAGATGCTGTACATGCTGAATGGGGAGGGGAAGCTGGCGAGGGTAAGTCCCTCTTCGCTCTTTCTTCACCCCTTCGAGGTTAGGGCGCTCGAGAATGCTGGGGTTGGCGAGGCGGAAATGAGGGATACTGGGGGAGTGTCTCAGTGGATGCGGATATCATTTTTGCTCTTCGTCTGTTCTATCGAATCTTAATGCTAACAACTGCTCAGGATGTATATTAATTGCTGCGCGAGTGGAGAAACCAACTTTCTCGGCGCACCCCCTCCCCGTATCGAAACTACCGAGGTGAGCCTTCACCTTTTTTAACTTCATCTCATGTCAGCTCGCTAATCATCTACATATTAATTGACACCTACTTTCTCGATCGAATACGGCAAAGAAGACTTCAAAATTCAAATGGCATTAGCGGTAAGTTTCCGAATCGACTCTATTCCCAACCCGTCTGATTTCATTCACTTCCCGCGATCCGACTCTGAACTTTTTGCCTTGTACGGTGCATATTCGAGCGAGCATTACACTCTTCCCATTGACCGCGAGGCTAACGTGATTTCTGATCAGGACAGGTTTATCCGATCTTTTTCAACAATATTTTCACCGACGGTACTTGCAAATTTTGCTTATCCTAATTTCCGCTTGGTCGAATGTAGTATTCGGTTCAATTTGCGCCCTGGTGAGTCATCTATTTTTCTTTTCGGTCTCAATTTGTCTGATTCCTCATAGGTCGCTTCGAAAACCGAGTTGAGCACACGGCGGGGGTTTGAAGTGGGCAGATTAGGTATACAGCCATGTATTTATGTACAAGTAATAGATTTCTTTTGAAACCCCATCTCGAAGGAAATATACAATCGGCCTGATTGAGCAGTTCAATCAACATGATTGACTGGACGCACTCCGGCTGAGTGTACCACACACTCAACCTGATTGCGTTTTCTGCCAAAAGTCAATCAACCTGAGTGTAAGGTTACACTCAGGTTGATTGACCGACTCACGCGGCCTGAGTGATTCGATACACTTGGCCTGAGTGAATCAACACACTCAGGCCGAGTGTAATCTCTCCCCACAGTGTGCACCGCTACAATTCTAGCATCGCGTGAAGGAATCCTACATCAAAAACTAGAGTTCTTTGGTGGATGCAAAGCCGTACATCCACCGTACACAACTGCTCGGATCTTCCTCACTCGTTCCTTGGCCCATCCACTTGTCAGGTGTGTCGGTCCTTTTTCTTGGAATGAAATCTTCAATATCACGATTTCAATTAATTTTACTGGTCCTGCAGTTGCCGAAAATCCTACCGGGGTGATTTATGTTAAAGTCGGACAGGGAAATGCCAGCGACATCGCCGCATATGGCAGGGCAATTCAATTCCGATCCATGGCGGGTCCCATCTACTCGCATTAGCCACAACGGGCGTAAGAGAAGTATTTGCGCCGGTGTCTTCTCGCTCATCTAATTTGGTGGGACTGGTACTCGGCCGTGTAGGTGTTTTCGACATTGGGAGACGTAAGACAACTGACCTGGCCCGAACAGAACACGAGAAAGGTGGTAGTCACCGAATTCAACGTCGTTCAACCAGACCCACGCCTGTCGAACACTGGCCTGAATTCCGCAACCTTGTTTATCATTCCAGCGGCATTCGGGGTGGATCCCGTGATTCTCTCCCAAGACTACACTGATACCTCGGTACAAGATGGGTTCGCCTCCCTCGGAGGTTTCTGGTCCTTTGTGAATGGCGTCTTTGTAACTTTTTTTGGTGCCAATATTATGTACTTTCTATTCGGTAAGTCGCCACCCAGTCAAAAATTCCACTGATCCAGCACCCAGGGACGAGACCGCTTTCTGCACTCGGCCTCGTGCATGTCATCCAGCGGTCTAGCTTGATCAAAAATTGGTACCAGGATTTTCCAGCTTTACGAACAGAAGGCGGCCAGCCCGGAACCGAGAATGCTGGAATTGTGGCCTTCATCCGTCAGCGTCTGGTAGATGTTGGCCCCGATGAAGAGGTCGAGTCAGACCAGCGTACCATTGATCTTGAGGCTCAAGATTCCACTGGCGGTGCCCCGTACGAAGAAATCCCCCAGATTGAAGAAGGTGTCGAACTCGAGCGGATACAAGTTGAGGCCATCGAGGTGGACGGAAACAGCGCCCAGGTTAGCACTGTGGGTACGGCAATAGCGGAGGTCGAGAAATGATGTGGATTTCGCCCGGTTGAATCCTGTTCATACAACACGTTCATTTTGTCTTTGGATTTGTCCATATACCACGCTCATTTTTTGTCTTTGGATTCGCGTCTCCGGAATTCTGTGAGACCATCATTTCGACTATGTATTCGCTTTTGATTCCTCAAAGACAAGGTCAAGCGAATTAAGAATTACTGGATATATACTTATATTCTACAGAAGTTCGATTCTCGCATACTGCTGGCCGTTGATGATATCTGAGAGGAAGTGAACTGTGCGGGAACATCTTCGCCAGGACGGGTCATACTCTCAGTCTTCACTAAGGACTTAAGAGATCTATCCCATGTCGAACCACTGATCCGGATTCCGGGTCCCACACTCGCATTCTTTCCACTCTACTGCCCTCGAGAGGCTCAGGTTTAGCGCCGCGACCCTATACTGTGACTTCCGTTGCACTTTTAAAACCGGCTCCGAGGATCCGACATCTTACGATGGGTGTTGCGCCCGGGTGCATCGGAAGGCGAGGGCCTCGCGAATTTAAGCTCGGCATTCCCCCGATTATCTCTTACTACAACATCCTTGCATACGCAAACACACCCCTCGACTGTCGACTACATCTGCTTGCAATCCACCCTCCGTCGGCGATAGCCAGTACTATCCCCCCCCTAGAACTCGGACACTTAAGAAAGAAGTGCGAATAACTTTGTTCTGAGTGACTCTAGTACAATTTCGAGATTGTAGACTTTTAGAAATCTTAAAAATAATATGGACTGAGTTTTTGGTTGGTGGAAAACGGCCCAGTGTTGGTTGAGCTACGACGACTTTGCTGACGAGACTTGGTGTCCGAGTTCCAGGTAACGGTTCAATTCCCGATTGCCGGCCTCGTATGACAGCACCTTCTCCTCGTAAGGGCTTGAAATGTTACATGGTAAGGCTCCTACCTCGGGGCTACTATATATATACAGGACTGGGCCAGGCAGACCCATGAGGACTGGCATGAGACATGAAATCTCTTGACATCAATTTGGGCAATTCAGAGATCAAATTGGCCGGCATTGCCCGAACTTTCAGGTTCGTATGATAGCATCAAGGCAGCTGTGTCTCTGAAACTTTGCATGGACGCTTTTATAATATAGGAGTATCCTATACGTGTTTAACCGAGGTGATATCCCCTCAGATGAAGGATCATAGGGCCAAAAATACCCAAAATGTTCGAAATTCCTGGTAGTTACCAAATGTTTTGAGTGTTATATATCCCATATCCGTGGGTATGGAAGGATATTGCACCATATATCTCTAGAGTATACCCTACCGCTTATATTGAATCAAAAAATCTCAGAAAATGGTGCAGTATTGGACGAGAAATGTTTGTTTGTCCGGTACGGCGGGGGGGGGATAGTAACACGTCTGCTTCGATTATGCGATCTACACGTATGTGCAGATGTCCATTCTGAAGGGCTCCGCTTGCAAATCGGATGAATCGGGCTCAAGCTCAGTCCCCGAGTCCAGTGCCCCATCCTCCTCCCCGATACCTGTATAACCCACGCGGTGGTGTCATCGCCATCATAGTAATCGGCATTGTTTCCGTGATACTGACTGCAGATAAGAAGGCATATCGGATCAGCCTCACTAGTCCCCCAAACGATGCGAACTCCGAGTAGCGTCGGGCAACTAGCGTTTTATGAGCGAGGCCCTTGCTGGGTATGATTATGTGGCGTCAGATTTAATTCATTGTATTGTTCGAACTGAACCGACGAACCGTTGCAGGTCTGAGAATACATACTGAGATGAATTTGGAAACATGATTTACTTCCTGTAAGAGGCATTGAAGGACCTGAATCTGCAGATATTGTAACAGGACTCGTGAAATTGCTTGAAAATGATATCCGTGCGCCTCGTCCCAGACTTTCAATTACAGTGTGTTCTACATCAACTTATGCACTCTCTGCAGAGAGTTTCATGACTGACAATTCTTGCGCGCCGTCATCCTGTGTTAATTTACACGACGAGATGTCCCTTCTCTGCGGTCGGCACAGATGGACTTGAAATAAGTGTAGTCGTCGAAATCGATACGTAGAGATACAATATCCAAGGCTAATTAATAGCCACCGAGCTGAAAGTCCTGGACGTCGCGAAGAGAAAGAACAATCGGAAATAATATCCACCGTGTTTACATAAATGACCCACGCGACACGCGACACGCGAGCCCACGTGATCGTGTCTTTTTCTCGGCATCGCATTTCTATACTGCTGCAAAATGAATACTAAGACGCAAGTGCGTAGTGCGGGGCGACGAGGAGCTGTACGTAGGTCTTGCAAAGAACCGCCAGCGCCCAACCCCACAAAATGTGGGAAATCCTGACGCGATCGCCATGACGATGACCTTTTCTCCATTTTTTTCTTCGTGCTTCTCTCTCGCAGTAGTCTCCGCGATTTGGCGCTAATGGAGTCAACAGCTTCAATGCATCCAGATCTTCTTCTCGAGAGACTTTCGGCTCTTCCCGTGCATGTACAGGCGAGTGCGGATTTATTTCCCCGTCCCCGAGCCTGGCATCTAACCAATTAAGTGGCTGGCGCGAGAAGCGACCAAGGGATCATCGACTTCGAGTGCGGCCATCTCCCGTATCTACCACATGATCGCGAACAAGCCGGACGCGCTACCTCGGTTCTACCTCCCAGCAATATATGCCATCCTCGACCCTGCGAGGATACCGAGTCTCGACGAACTGGACTCGGAGGTCGTTCATACGATCATGTCGGTGGCACAGGCGAGGGTAACCATCATGACATTGCACTTCATACCGCCCGCGCAGTTTCCGCCTGGCAGTTTCCCGCTCCTCTGGCCGCGTGTTTGGAAATGGATGGAGGTCCTTGTCCTCTACCGCCACTGCCTTCCACCGCCGATACCCTCCGAGAGCGAAATGACTATGCTCTTGATTCCAACGATCATCTCTTTCTTCACAGAACCGGAAACGGACTACGCCCCTGTCATTTCTGCAACACCTGGTGTCCGACTCTTCTTCGCCCAATCATGGGGGGGATGGATCGCCCATGCTGATATGCGAGGACTTGGATGTGCCAGTTTCTTCATATCCCGCGAAACCTTCGACTCTCCCACAAATCTCGAAGAATATATCCACGGCGTAGGTGGTACGGCCACCGATCTCTGCTCTCTGGTCATGCGACAGATTAATTTCTTCGCTTCCCATCCTTACACTCAAGAAAGGCCTCTCTACATCAAGGCCGTCACTTCCTTCGTAATTGCACTACGTGACAAAGCCGGCCTGCTGGACATCCTTCTGGAGTGCGGACTCATGCGAGCCATTATCACAGTTGTAATTGCACTCTCGGGGAGTGACATCCAGTATGACACCGGTGACCTGATCAACCACTGCTTCAGTATTCTTCACAACGCGATGCAACATACCCAATGGTTAAAGTCGATGTCGGAAATGCTCGAGGCTGGCTTGTTACCTATTATGGTTTCCATGGCTGAAAAGGACAATCTTAGTGAATATGCGGCCGCTTTGTTGCGCATTTACTTTCCTAAGGGCTTGCTGTATCACAGCGTACTGTCCCGGGTCGAAGCCTCGCTGCCTACGGTGATGGAACTCCCAAGTCCACCCGGCGTCGTCAGTTCTCCTGACATCCTGGATGACTGGCGATTATCTTGGGATATGCTTCGCGACCGCATTGCCACGAAACGTATATACGACTCTGCGCCCTTTTCAGGGCGAATATGTGATAATATGGAGGTATGTGCATCCCAGTTTACAATATGCGTAGGCTACAACTCTTGCTAGTGCGGTCTGATTGCGACAAAAGAAACCTTCCGTCGTTGCTCCGGGTGCCAACGGCGAGTTTACTGCTCGCCTGAATGCCAGACCAAGGATTGGCGAGATGATCACCGCTCGCGATGTAAACTCCTGAACACCGGTAAGTGACTTCTGCGAATCTATGAAAGTCTCACCACTCATTATTGATGAAGCGCTGCTCGACCCAGCGGGGAGCCGCGACCGCGCTTTTATGCGTGGAATCCTACACCGTGACTACGAAAAGCAGTCAGTGCGGATCATGACGACGCAGATCCACTTCATGGTCACTCACCCGGACACGCGTTTCTTCACGGTTTTCAACTACGACAATTTCCCCCCTACAATCGAGGTCCACCCGTTCCAACCACTGGAACGACAAGGCTATGCTCTTGTCCCGGGGTCCAATTTTGATCCCGTCTGGGCTGATTACACCACGCGCGCACATCGCTGGCCGGGGAAGATAGAAGTTCATCTGATGATCAGCACCGAAGGTGGGGAGGTGCATTCGCGAATCATGCCCCTGCGCGGAAGCAGTGCAGATATCTTCAACGGGCTGCACGACATCGCAAATGCGATTCCGCCTGGGACAGACCTGTCCTCACGGGTGTCTGAACTAGCGGAGGAGACGGGGAGGTTGTTGGAAGCTACCCAGGGGGTTGTGCATCTCCACTGCGATTGAATTACAATTGGAACCTGGCGATAGTAATTTATTTACGGGATGAGAGAGATTCAGGCCCCGGGTGAAATGTTGAGTACAGTGAAAAGCCCTCCCGAGATTAGTGAGAATCAAAGGATGATCTATCGCAACACCGTGTGGTTCGATGCGCACACAGACAAACATATGTCGAGTCGGTTTTCAGGTTGTCAATGGTTTTAACAGAGTGGCTTCATTGTGAGAAGGCTTCTCTTATGTCGCAAACGAGTGCGCCGAAGTGAGGCATGCGTTCCGCATGGGTGCCGAAGCTTCCCGCGGACGGGCCGTCCTTACCGGCTCTCCCCGGGCAGCGCCCCGAGATGGCAGAAATATCGGAGTTTAAACAGATTCGGGCGTAATTTTAGGAGGAGTGTAGAACAGTTCCCCCAGTAACGGATTACTGTAAGTACATGCCCCCTTAACGGGTCACGCCAAATCTTTCTTAGAATATCTTCTCAACTAGTCCACTGTGAGACATTCTGTAAAGACAGACCTTTGAGTAAATGAGTTTCTAATGTTTTCATCTGCTCTCCCAATTTTTTCCGTTGCGGGTAGTGCCCTCGGCGAATCATTTGTGTCGAAATCGAGTAATTGATGGTTGACCTACAACCTGGTCACGGCTTCCGATTGGTCCATCAGACCCATCACGACGCGTAGATTTCAGACATTGTAGAGTATCCTGCCCCATTCTGGCCCTGGGAACCCTGCTATTGCATTTAACTAGCATCTAGGCTGTTAACATTCAGTTTTGACATGATTCCGCATTGTTTTACGGCGCTTAATCGAACTTTGACTTAATTCTGTCTATTCACTTCCGGCTCGTCACTTTGACCTGACTATGGCCTGTGCAAGGCCGGATTTTTTCCCAAAGGAAGTTTATATGTATGAAATGAATTCCATAAGGTTTGGGATTCAGGACTATCGTGTAGGGAGGACAAATAAAGTATAAAAAGTGAGAGGCAGGGATGTTGACCAAATTTATGAAGGGCTCGATAGTGTGCATTCTTTGGTTGCAATATTATTGGGGTTCATTCTTCAGAGGACTCTTCAGAGATGTTACAAGGTCTGTACATGACTTGGGATTGGGCCTCTTCGAGGCAGGTGCTGAACCTTTAGGTTGAGTTTCACCAGAGATGTGAAAATTCCAAAGAGCGACTAAATTCAAGCCGGGTCCGGGCCGGCTTTCTCCGGCCATACTCGTCGGTTTGAATAAATTCACAAAAGATGGGGGGTTTCACTTGGGGCTCTCTATATCATGATACACACTAGATGACTGTCTAAATTATTGCACCAACTGGTTTTCTAGAGCTCTCGGCCATGGGCCGGGACACATTTGAATTCACTGAAATTAAGGTTGTTAATATTAGCATCAGAGACGAATATTATCCATCGTTGTTTTTTTTCCCTTATTAATGATGACAGAATACAAGTCCTTCTAAGGGAGAATCACAGATAATAGCAAAATTCAGGCTGGCAGGCTCTACAGCTTTGGGTTGTATTTGCGGGCCGTGCCGGTGCGAACAAGTGACATTCTTGTGACAGAGGGTGACGGCACGCTCTTTTGCTCTGCTACGACGATGATCACGACGAACCTTGCAGTCCTTGCCTCCTCTAGTCGTTCGAAGACTGTTATTCAAGAATCACACTTATGGTATTATATGGTCTAGACTAAACACAGGAGAACTTTGGCAGCATCATCGTGGCACTGGTAGCGTCCAGCTCAAGTTCGGCTGGCAGAATTGTGGTACGAGCGGTATCGTACCGCATACGGCTGGCTGGCGCTGCTCTACGCATTTTTGTAGATCCCATTTCTGTGAGTGCAATTCTACGACTCTGGGGTAATGGTGGGTAATGACGGGCGATGGAGAGATGGATTGGGATCGAGATTGAGCGTGGAATGTGGGATGGCATGAGAATGCCGAGTGTGCGGGATTCCACGGGCAGGCGTGCAGGCCTGCGAAGTGGGGTGAACCAGACATGTGAGCCTTCTACTATTCGTGGCACTCGACGTATCCTGACAGTGGATTAGATTAGTAGGTCATGTGTACTTAGTGGAAATAAACTCGTACCCGTCATTTATGCCATTACGACGTCAAAATTGAACCCATCGAGCAACCTGTTGTCTGGTTGAATCAAGAGCCCGACCTGTCCTTCCGGTATCACACTGTAGAACCATGACAACTGCTCGCGAGAATAAGCCTTGGTTCTTTCGGCCTTGAGCTCGGTACGTTTCAGTTCCTCTCGCAGCTCCTGCGAGATATGGTTCTGTATGCGGTCCAACCTAAAAGGACGAAGAATACAGAGTCCTTCGAGCGATCGTACACGCGATAGCATGACATATGCGCTCTGAATTGTCGGACAGCTGGCTAGATCGATACAGCACACATCGAGTGAGCGGCCTTGGGCGTTGTGCGAGGTGAAGGCAAAAGCAGGAATAAGAGGGAGCTGGGAACGGGTTGCGTTGTAGGTCTTCTCCGAATTTGGGAGGCGGAAATGAATGGTGGCGGTGATGGGTTTGAGTACGACTCGGTGAGGATATGGTGCGTCGGGATCGCTGTTTTTGTATGCTTTGAAGTCGACTTCTGCTGATATCGCGTAGCGTCGCCCATCGGTCTCCTCGTACACAATCGAGATGAGTGTACCAGGACTGCCATTGGAGATCCCCAGCTCCGTTGCCAAATTTTCCGTGCAAAATACGGCCATTCCCGGCACGTAAGGGACCTCAAGTATTCGGTGAGCAATGAAGGCTATAAACAATCTTGAAACTGACTAATACCTTGCCGCCAAGGTCGTTGGCTTCTTTGACAGGTACTGACCAGGCAGCCTCAGCTGCCAGGCCAGTAAGCTGCTGGCGCTTCCGGCCACGACCTCTCGTATCGCGCGAGTGGTAGACATGGCAGTCTTGGCCTGTCGCTGTAGCGAAGGCCTCAGCCATGTTGCTATTGTGACGATCTCGTGCGGCATTTGTATACACAATTAGAGGGCATGCATGTGCTGGGTCTTCAATCCATCTGTTAATGTCGGTGAGATTTTTCGTCGATTCGCTGCACCCTGCATTCGATAACACGTATTTATCTAGGATTTCTTTATCGTCCTCGGTGCATGTACCTTTCCGTAACCGTTTGAGAATGCTGATCAATAATGGATCTCCCTTTTGGCGCATTATCTCTTCCAATACAACGACGTGCTCAACCTGATGCCAAATTTGTACCCCCTTGACTTCCTGACGAACTTTCTCATGTAGGTCATTCAAATTATCATTCACATGACATTGAACAAGTTCACGGGCAAATAATGAATTCCCTCCAGGTGGCGGTAGTTGACAAGGATCACCGCAGGTGGCCCAATTCAATCCGCCACATATAGAATCAGTGACACCCTTCCCCATGCATAGATATTCAGAAAGCCGAGCAAGGTCTTGCGCACTCAAGAAGTAGACTTCGTCCAAAATCAAAGTTTCCAATGGTGATATTCTCTCTTCGAGATTTGTGCGTAACGTGGGCGTGGACTTCATTTTGGCAGGTGAAATTCGTAAGCTCGCTTCTGAATGTATCGTGCAACCACCGATATCACTAGCAACAACTCCGGTCGGAGCAGTCAAACGAAGCCGTTCAGGATGACCGGTAATTTCATAGAATTCTTTCCATGCCCCAAAAATTACTGACTTCCCTGTCCCACCAGGCCCGGTACAGAGAAGGGATATAGGTGGTTCTCTACGGCCACTCTCTAGTTCACGACCAATTTTATCAGCCAGCAGCAGGAATGCACGAGTTTGTTCGTCATTCAATGTGTGTTTGATGATCAGCGCAAGACACAGTTGCTGGTATGGATGTAGGGAGTTCCAACGTGAAGGTGATTCAGAGTCAGAGTTGTCGATATGGTGTTTCTCATATAATTCCTGTGCTCTCTCCGCTTCCTCTCCCAATGTTGTGCAAAGAGCGTGCGGTATCCTCGAAGATGCTTGATCAAAGTGCTCATCCCGTTCTCCTGTTTTCTCGGCAGCTTTCAGGCGACGTTTAATGAGCAAATCCTTTTCCTTCAAAAGATCTTTAGCAGCAACACTTGCTATGAAAATGTCATCTTCATTTCCAAGCCGCGATCTTTGACCGAACTTGGCACATGTCTCACCGCTGGGCATATTCTGCACGGAATAAAAGCCAACATTACTTGTCTGCAGAATTATTTGCTGTGCGTCTCGGGTCGCTCTGGTATCTTTACTAAATGCTGTGTTGTCTGCATCCAATTCTTCTGGATCGACAGTTGTTTGCATCGCATTTTCCCAAACAGGATCATATTCCGTGTCGCCCTCGTCATCTCCCATAATTCCTGTATCCTTTGCCATTCTCGTCAATGCAGCTAGCCGCTTGCTACGTTTTGCTGCAAAGTCAAACTTGGCGTCTCGAGTCTGGTACAACAGCTGCATGTTGTGGACAATTCTGGTATGTTCAAGTGACATGGACTGTTTCAAATCATTCAGCGCATCCGGCCAAGCTACTTCTGAAGACTTAAGAGGAGATGATTTTGTGTCTCCCCAAGGCTTGAAGAGCGTGAGGATGACGACAGCGTACTTTGTCCGGTCGCTGTCCGAATCATTCCGGGGAATACGGTAACCCATCAAGACAGGTATCACCGGTGTATCTAATTTTTTGAGGCAGTGAGTGGTGTACTGGGGATGCCCTTGCTTAAACTGTAGGTATGTCTTTCGCTGAGTTTTCGACTTGGGCTTCTTCTCTTTGACGTAGTTTTTTAGAATGTCCCAAACACACATTGAATCAAGCTCAGATGGTCGGTAGAATATGTCACTGAATAAGTTTGAATATCTCTTCTCTCGGGCATCATCCTCGGTTTCAGGAGGAGCTCGATTCATGTTTTCTGATGTGAGTAAAATCATCCCATCGTCCTCATCGTCCGGAATGATCATGCGTTGGACTTCACCTGTATCTGGCGCTCCACATTCTTCCTCTTCTCTTGTGTCTGGTGCCTCAGAATGATCCCCGAGTTCAACAGTGAAAACATCGCGCGCAATATCTCGGAGCATAGAAGACCACCAGTACTCTTGATATTCATCTGACGTGTAATTGTTCTTCCGACCAAGTAGAAGGCTGGCCGTTTGTTGGCCGGTCAACTCTCGTTTGCCAACCAAGGTATTTGTTGTTTTAACCATCATTAACCGGGCCATTTCAGACTTGTCAACCTGTCCATCCACATCCTGAGGAGGTTTATTTTGCAGAACTTTGATTGAGGCACAGAGAGCAGAAAATACAACTGCCGTATCTAACTGCAGCTTGATCGTGTAATTGCCCATATATTCAACCATGGCCATTGCAAGAGAGCCAGATGCTGTTTGCTTGAGGTCAGTATTACATCCTAGACAAAGGGTAGCTGTCGGATTATGGCCATTTAGATGTCCGTTCTCACATCGTATCACCAGATCATCATCGTTGTCAAAATGTGTCTCTGCAACAAGAGGACGAGGGAGCTCAAACCTGCAATCGTTATCCGGATCAATGAGAGAGTGTATGCGACGTGGGATATGCTTAAAGCACGTTGCATTATGACCATGCACCAGTCCGGTATTTTCACACAGATCTCGGTGTTGTTGGTCCCTTTTCTGTGCATAGTCAGGGGAATCAGGATCTAATGGGCGACTGAGAACAGGGAGTTGCTTTGGGGTACCTTCGGCGGCAATGTACGGGACTGTATTTTTTGGAAAGCTTTGGCAAATAATATCGTCGTACCATGCAGTGAGTTTCTGCTTGAATTCGGCATCTGAATTCATTCGTTCTTTCATATCTAAAGGTGAAGCAGGAGCACCGTCACTCCAGATCAATAAATGGAGGTGCAGTGTACCACGGATCTGTGCCTCAACAGCTCCATACCACCCTTTGACCTTCCCGAGAATACCAATTTTTGAAGCCCGCTTGGTGCCCAGAATTATTTCAAAAAATTTTGTTACCATTAGGTGGAAGAACTCAGCACCAGCGACCGGGTTTTCAGCTAGTGTCCTGGCGCGGATACTTGGTTCCTTTGTACCATCCAGTGCATGGAAAATCTTGTCCAGGTCAATGTCCCGTCCAGCTAAGACTTGCGCAATTGGATTATGAGAGTCCGCAGGATTAACTGTAGCAAAAAAATGGGGTAGACCATCACATGTAATTTTACTGTGCATTTGCTGCTTCATGCTGTTCACGTCGCCAACTGAACCAGGGATGTGATCTGAGACATAACTGATGTATCTCATTACCTTGGCTGCTGATTTCTCCCCTTCACTTTCAGGCTTTGCGAACGGATTTTTCTCGAGCTTAGCCTGGTAGGTATCCATGCATTCAGAGTCAATTTTTTGCATTAAATCTTGCACCACCGGAAACCATGATCGATTCGTTGCAAGGCGAGCTTTGAACGATGACTGGCGTCGCTGAATGATGTTGCTCATGACAAAAATGAAGGATTTGTGAACCTGAAACCGTGGATCTCTCATACCCAATAAATGTTGCAAATGCGATGAGGTATCAACTTGATGAAAGGGAATCTCAGGCGAAATTCTGACATTGTTGTTGTCTACCATTCCGACGCCATAGGGAAAGAGAGTGGGCCAGAGCCAACCAAAAACCCGAGGATTTTTCGTTGTCGATAACGGTGTATTCCCAGACGGAAATTTCACAAACCCAGTCTCTTGTTTCTTCAACTTTCGGAGAGCATCAAGTTTTCTCTGCTGGTAAGTCGACGCAATATTATCAACATCTACGAGTGTGGAAGATGTGAGTTCAAAATTATCAGTTCGCTCAAATAATTCAGCATTTGCCTGATCTGAATACGATGTATATGATGACCCTTGATTATTTGCAGAGTTTGTACGTAGGAAATCTATGACCGCAAGCGGGCAATCATGCACTGGGTATTCCTCTGAATTATCAATTACAGCATTTCTGTCGAGATCTGCATAAAGTGGGTTATTCTCAATCAGCCAAAATAGAGCAGTTCGAATCTTCTCGCGACGCACAAGTAGCGGCGACCTTTTTAGCATGTCATGAGTAATCTCAGTGTCCGGGGATCCAACAAGAATCACACAGATTTCGTCCCTCAATCTAAACAATGGAATCGGCATGGCAGATATGAACGATGTTGTGTCCTGAGGTAATATACAAACATTTCCCCGAGCAGCAAATTGACCCGTGGGTCCCAGTGTGAGCTTGTACATGCATCTTGTTGCTCGGGCTCGTGCGATACATTGTTCTTCCAAAAACGTGAGATCCATCAGCTCTTCCGGAACTTTTCCTATCCAAAGGCCATTTGCGTAACTGCGCAAAGGAATTGAACAGAAAGATTTTTTGCTGACAGCAGAATCACAGAGATGGCACAGGACATATGAACCACTGACCAGGGAAGAATCGTCGAATGATTCAATTTTAGGCTGACAAGATATTACCCGAAGTTCTGCAACCGCTCTGTTGAGCAGTGAGATATCAAGCTCATTTACAGCTCTCATTTTGGTACGACTCGCCTTCTCAAATTTACCACAGAAAGAACATTCATACCGCTTCAACAATGAGTTATCAGTACCTTGGCGAAACTCGCGAACAATCTGATCTTTCTCGTCCTGATTTAGGACGATGGGGAAAGGAGTTTCGACGGATGAACGAGGACGCTTGTGAACATTGCCGTCCAGGTCTGTTGACTTTCTTTTCCGCGGGTTGGACCGAAGGCCAAGGTTGATTTCATGTACACCAGGCGAAAGAATATTTGGACTGAAGCCAGCAAGCATAGCTTCAGACTTCAGAACCAAACATGTTTCTGTACACCGATGGTCGAGAAATTCCATTCGTAAAGCCTCTACACTTTTGAGCTTTTTGCCCGACTCTCTGAGAGATATTCGTACATGACGGACAGCCATCTGCCTCAATACAGCTAGAGGAACTCGCCGAGTGTCAACAAGAAAACGTACAATAGAATTTTTTTCATTGATAGTCAGAGAGACAAATGGGTCGTCAAGGCACGATACAGGTGGTGCGGGCAAACGTTCATCAGTAATATCAACAGGCATCATATCGACATTTGAATTTAGATTTTGAACACCCCGGATGGGTGTGGCACCTCGCGTACGAGATGTTTGGACACCCCGCGTACGGGGCGACCGGGCTGCGAACGGATAAGCAGCTACAACGTCGATACCTCGCGTACGGGGCATCGATGAGGGGGCAGATACCACGCCAGGTCCGCCCAAGGACACTGGTGGGGGTGAGGAAGGCCCCGCGCTGGTGCCTCCTCGGAACACCGGAGCAATGGCTGGGAGTAAATCATTTAGTCCATAACACTGTCGGAAAAATGTTACAACGCACCGACGGACACTTGTGATCCAGATTCCGTGCCCATCGTCGGAATGGGGGGGCGTCGAACATCAAGCGAAACACCAGAACCCAGATGCAACACAAGATCCGGTGCAGAGGACCGAACAAAGTTGAGCCAGTCCAAGCCAAGCACTAGATCGGAAGCCAAAGAAGCAGTCACACGAACATTGTTTAAGAACATAGACATGACGCCGACATGGCACGGAAGCGTCAAGTACCCAGAGATTTGAGAGTTATGTGTACTGAGCCCCGAGTTGACAACCCATTCCAGAGAAACACAGCAGGTTGCGGCATGGGCGTCAAACCCAGTGGATACAGGCACATTGCAGAAGCTAGCAAGAGAGGACATGAGGGACGAGAGGAGAGGAGTGTGCGCTGGCAAGATCAATTGATCTCGGGGATCCGGATGTCGATCCGGATGTCACTGTCAGCGGATACCGTTCCGAACATAAAGCACAAATGACTAATAACGGAAAAGTGAATTCGAGAATTTCTTTGGTTTCAGCGGATGAAATGTGCTCGTACACAAGAAAGCAAGTGGGTATTAAGTTGAAAAGCATATCTTGGCACTGCGATTTATCTCTATGTCTGGCCCCATTTTCTCTGGATTTTATTTCTGCAATGACTAACGGCGCGTGACTAAATCTTTGTTTGTACATGTAGCAAAAGAGAACAAAATCCAAGTTCCCCTGGGTAGCCAAACCTAAAGGTTCAGCAATAACTTCAGAGCTCTCAGTTTCCCTTGGGGGAAGATAGACACCAGAAGAGATTTAGAAAATGACCCAAAATGGCATTTGATCCAGGTTGCCGCGAAAACAACCTCCGTCCTCAGTGAGTTTTACCCCGAATGACTACTCCTCTTGGGATCATCATTGTTACATGTGAAGGTAGATATGCTACTAATCAGATTTGCCCTATATCATGCCCAATCCGAGATATTATCGGGATGACCCGGTTGTAGGGTTGACCCGATCGTGGGTCACGTACAGTAGAGCATATTTGCACCCCCCAAAAACTTCTAAGCGGGCCTTTTGATCCCAAAAGTGATGAGTGATCGCTCAAAAGTGGTGACACCCAAAATAGAAGTACTGACCTACGGTGTCACCCAAAAGTCGCAATATGCGTCCTGGAAGACCCGTTTTTTTATCGCAGACTCACAGACAAATTCCTGACATACTCCTCCACTTTTTAAGGCCTCACAGTCGAATTTTCGAGGGATTTGAGACTCGGAAACATCGATGGGGGTCACATCATCACATCCGCCGGCTAAAAGTGATGGGTGATCGCAGAAATCTGGACGTGGATTTTGGGCGTTGCAAATATGCTCTATTGTATATTTGGCCTGCATAGAAGACAGCTGCAGAGGGCGAGGCTTCTCATAATTACAACGGTACATATTCCTCCGCCCAATAACCCCCTTGTTCGTCCCCTTAATCACGACTAATGTGACATCCCCAACCTTGATCAACCTCCTCTGCGTACTTGGTTTCGCGGGATGCTGGCGTGAAACTCTTCCCAGTATTTCGGCTCAAGACAACGAAGCCGTGCATGTGTGCACCTCGGAAAATTTTGATTGAATTGACAAGACAAGGGAATCCGTAATGAGGAGCGAAAAAGGTCGTGGCTCGGCGACAAAATCTACTTGAAAGAATGAATTAATAATCTAAGATTGTGATAAGTACTTACATTGAAATGACTCGTGAAGCATATGTCGCAAGAGAAGATTGGAGATTTCTGTCGTCCGTGTTGGCGGGCCCTTATGGCAATGGGAGATCTAAGGCCTCGGCTATAGATCGCGAGAGGATTGCCGACTGGGTCATAGGAACGGCGGGTGATAACACCCGCACGGCTCTACGTGCATCCAACTGTACCCGCACCAGTCCCGGGAAGCGTGTCAGCCAGCGTGCCAACGGCGCGATATCGGCCCCGGTGAACCCGAAGTGATGGATTTCAAGGATGCGGATGGTGTTGAGACGAGCTTCCGTCCCCGCGTTCGCGTTTGCGCGCCAGGGAAGTGCATGCGGGGAGGGGGTATCATAGAGGTCGAGGGCTAGCGTATGTACGGGCCACGCAGAATCGATCGCAGCGAGCGCGCGCACGTACGTGTCGTATCGCGTATGGGCATCAAGCCTGAGCTTCAGTGTTTCAACCCCACGCACAGTGGATCGCAGGGAAGGAATGTATAACACCGGGGCGGTAAGACTGGTGACGTTCACAGCATCGGTGCGAGAGGGGCCCACGGTGAGTGATGAGCGGGGGAGAGAACGAGGTCCAAATTCAAGTGTGCGGATGGAGGGATGCCGACGTACACAGTCAAGCAATGGGCGGAGACTAACACGGGAGTCATTCTCGAAATCCAGGGTCTCCAATGTATCTGGAAAACACAAGGTAGCGAAGAACGCCTTCTGCTGTTCGGGGAAGCGCCAAAGGTACGAATCGTCCCGAATGGATAGCGTCTTCAGTGGGGTAACGTCGTAATTAAAAACTATGAGCCGAACACCTTTGGCAAGGGAGAGAGCTTGGACCTGGATGGAGGCGCTGTCCGTCCAGCCCAGATGATGCGCGATTCCTAAATACATGTTCCACTTTGGCCCCACGCACCACCAACCTATCCAGCTAAGGAGATGAAAGAAGCAAATGATAATCGCGACGAGAGGGATCCAGACAAGGCCCGTGATGATAGTGATCGTCTTCGGAGGTGAGCAAATACACCCAACCACAGCGGAGACGGCTGGGTGTATGGGATTCGGGATACCGCAGCGGGGAGGCTCTACGTCCACGCTACCTCGACCATCCCGGATGTGCATGATCATCACCGGGTCTATGGCGCGGTATAGGGGGGATATCAACCTCGCTACTTCACTGGAGTCCAATCCAGCGGTGGGCAGGCGTAGAATAATATGAGGGATCTTCGGTGTGGTGGATAAGATGGAGGTCAGAGTACGAAGTGACATGGTTTGATGAAAGATGCTAAGTGTTTGGATGCGTTGGATACGATAGATCCTCGGGACAAGATAGGATGCTTTTCCGGGAAGGTCCACTCTACCAGAATGAATTTGAGAGGCGGAGAGATGATATGTTGCAAGCAATGGAAAAAGAGCTAGGGATTGGAAACCCCTAGAAACTTGAGCGAGAGCCCAGAGATCCCCAGTATCCAGGAATGACAAGATAACAAGGAGGAGTTCCGGGGGCAGACTCGCCAGTTTCGCCATTCTGTTCGCTGGAAGGATGGAAAGGCTCAGGCAGCTGTTCGGACAACGACGGAAACCAGTCGAGGAATTTTAGGAGGTGGTTAGTGGAGAAAAGTGATGCTGTGCCCATCACGTTGTGCTTTTGCAATGAAATTGGCGGTCACGGGATTTCCATCATTTCTTTTGCGGAAAACTACATGGGCTACCACCTGAGGCCTGATGTCCCATCCTCGGGACGTTATCTTTGCATCTGCTCTATGTATAATCATGAAAATAATTGAGCGTATCAAATACACGCTATAATTGAGTATCTAAGCTGCCGCTCGGAGGAATCCGAATTGACTTGAATGAATGCCGTGACAGGGCCCAGGCCCAGGGCCGATGCATCGCCTTCGGCCCTCACCGAACTGCTGTCATGTCAAACTCAGATCAATCCGATGTTGACGACGCCCACACAACCAAATAAACCCCATGCTGAATCCTTACATCTTCCGTCTCACCCGTGCACTACGCGTCAATCGCGGTGGTCTTTATTCGCATCGACTCGCTGCTCCGCCTTGCTCGACCTTTTCATTCAAATTACCGCCAGTTTAACCCAATCGCGCTACTTCTCCGGTATCCCACAAATTCTACAATATATTCATCCATCGCCTCGTCCTTATCCTACTCTGAACCTGACAGTTCACATCTTACAATCATCCTTGAACTGGAGCTTCTGGCGTTTGTCATACCAATTGAGCCGGTTCGGCCCGCCGCGGAGGGTGTGGCCCTTCTCGAGAAACGCGAAGCGATCATCGGTCTTGCTGAGTTTCTCAAGGCGGAGCAGCCGCGCAAGATCTGCGGAGCACTCATATATCTGGTCAAAGCAAGTCAGCATTCGACGAGATGTAAGGAAGAGATTCACGGTAGGATCGGTGTCTGCGCGCCCAAGACTCGGAACGAACAGTAAGGGTATTGCGCTGGAATGAAGTCAATAAATGGCCAATTATGTAAAGTTGAACGCATAGTGGATGGAGTTGGTGTCACACAAGTGAGGGCAAGAGTCCCGCACCGCTTCGTAAATCTTGGTTATTCTCACATTGATTTAGCTGGAAACTCCCAAGGATGCACAGAGCAAACATTACCTGCTCAGCCGTCAAGTCCTACAAGAACAGGTTGATCATCTCGCACGCCTTCTCCGACGCGGACTGACCCGAGCCTCCTTCCAGCGCGCTTCAAGATCGCACCCCGCGCTATCAACCTTTTATCCCTTGCATTTATCCTGGTCTCCGCTGTTGGATGTCGTAGCGGAAGATTATGCACGCAGCATCGCGGATGACGGACATCACCGAGCAACGGGATCCGGTGCTCAGAGGGCTGCTCATTCACGTGCAGGGGCCCCGAGACGTTCAAATGACCCACGCCCGAACCGCACTGACCAGAATGCGGGCACGAATGATCTTGATGTACATGCAACTACTTCAGAAAACTTGCTAGATTTGAGTGATAATTTTGTCAAGCTCATGTACTGGAATATACACCATGACTTCACACTGAAGCTCACAAGCGCGGAATTCCAAGACTTATTGCGGACATATGACATAATGTTCTTTTCGGAAACGGATATGCTCCCGGGAGAAGAAGATTCTGCGGATGTACCCGAGGGCTATGTTTTGATATCTCTACCAAGAAAACCGCTGTTAAATCATTCCCGCCGGGGAGGGGGCATCGCATTGATCATCCGTGACAAGTTCAAATTCAAGGTGTCCAAACTCAGCTCCCCAGATATCCTCGTGCTTGACATGGGGTTCTTCTGGCTTATCGGTGCATATATACCCCCACAAAGCTCACGTTTCGAAGGTTGGACAGACGTAGAACCAATCCAGACATTGCGGGAGATAATTGCCCTCTGCACGCAAAGTGAAGACAAACCCGTTATTGAACTAGCTGATCTCAATGCCCGAACTGGCGCGTTGCAAGCCTCAGTTCAAGGCATAGAATGGGCTGAGCTTTGGAAACGTGTTTCCGCTGACCCGGATGAAAAGATCAATAGCCGCGGCAGAGCCGTGGTTGAAGACTGCAACCTGTACAATATGTGTATCTTGAACGGCACTTCTTTGGAAACATCCAGTCCGGGGCGCTTAACTTCTTTCCAGCCAGGAGGCGAATCTGTTATTGACTATGCTGTTGTATCAGCAAGTGTACTTCCCCTGGTCCAGAAATTCCATGTAGAGCTGCCAACCAAAAATCCGGACGACGACTGGTCCGATCACATGCGTATAAGTATTACACTGGATGGCAAGCTCTTTGAACAGGAACTAGCCGAGAAGATTTCACAGCAGGAAGCTCCCAAATTCAGCGGCTCTCAATATATCGATCAACTCTATCAAGAGACAATGAATGCAAAAGAATCTAAGGACGATGCTCTGGAATCACTATGGGGACCAGTTCGTTGCACCTCTGCTCCGACCCACATATATGTTGAAGGGGTCGCCGCCAAGGGGGCAAAAACTGGTCCATCCGGTGCTGGTATTTTCTTCGGCCCAATTTCGGGTTCAAACTTGGCTCTGCGTGTGCCCGGCCCAGGACGTTTGACCGCAGATCGTGCTCGGCTGTTTGCTATACACGAAGCAGTACGCCTTGCTGCATCCGATCAAAGCCTGGTTATATTCTGTACCTCAAAGATGATTATTCGACAACTGTGCTACTCAGCGGCGAAGAACGTGGCCCTGGGATGGCCAGGGTCAAATGGTGACCTCTTCAAGTCAGTAGTAAAAATGATGGCAGCAAGACACGCCAGCACGCGCTTTGTCCACGTTGACTTTAAGGAGAACAATCAATCCAAACGTGAGGCACATGCACTGGCAAAAAGTGCTCGGACTGTTCCAGCTCCTCATCCAATGTACAATGAGGCAGTCACAGAAAATGCAATCCAGGCCCACATGGGATGCAAAAGACCACACTCCGAGAATATAATGACTGGGAATCGCAAAGTCACTACGTCCCTGGAAGAAATTTCCCCTGTAAAGCCGGTAACTTGGTCCACAGGGGAGGACAGCTCCGAAGAGGATCAGGGTCAAAGTCATCGAGGACGTGCGAAAGTTCACGAGCTCCAGTTTCAACTTCGAAGCGAGCTTTTAGCGTGCAAAAATCCGAAAGATTTCTGGGACTTTGTACGCAAGCGTACCGACCCGCGACCAAAAAAATCAAAAGTCACGGTGACGGAACTTTCAACCGAATTTGAAAAACGGCTCAACTATCCGGAGAGAATGCCCACTTCATTCAACAAAGATCAACTCGACTTTAATGCCAAAATGGCAAAGGAGCTGAAACACCCGCCTCCAGATATGACACCGCGTCAATCGTGCACACGCAACATAACCATCAAAGATATCGAGGCAATGAAGCGCCACATCAAAGCCCACGGACTTGACACGGCAATGGGCGTGGATGCTTTCTCATATCAAGACTGCCTTGCAATCCCAAATGAAAAACTTCTGGAATTCTTCTTGTATTGCCTCGCAAATCAAGATATGCCTCGTTTCTGGCTAATGTCATTACTTATTGGGATCCTCAAACAAGGAAAGGATGCTGCCGACCCTTCGAGCTATCGCCTGATTGCACTCGAATGTTGTATGCTAAAAATGCTCACTCTGATTATTGATCGGAGGATTCGAGAGGCCTCGGAAGACATGGGCAAGATTCCGAAGACCCAGAATGGGTTTCAAGATGGTCTACGGACCAATGATAATGTCTTCGTACTTCTATGCCTCATTGACAAGGCACAATCCCTGAATAAACCACTGTATGTTGCCTACCTCGACCTAAAAAATGCATTCCCTGGCACCGACCGCTCAACTCTCTGGGTGAAACTCGCAACTATGGGTATCCGGCCCGATGATTGAATGGTTGAAAATTCTTTATGACCGAATTCGCTACCTTGTGCGCCTAGATGGCCAATTTGCTCCCGCGTTCAGGTCGTTACTTGGTATTCTGACTGGGGATCCCGGGTCTCCGCACCTATGGAATCTATTCATGTCCGACTTCATACTGGCATGCCACCCTGACGATATCGAACTCAATGGTGTCCCAATCGCCCATGTCGAGCACGCTGATGATATTCTGACCGCTTCTGGATCCCCGCCTGGGTTCCAGAGCCACCTTAACGGGTCGCAAGGTTGGGCAGACAACAATGGCTGTGAAACTTCCATTGCAAAGTGTATGTATCAGATATACGGACCCCGGCAAAAATCGTATCAGTCTTTCCATCTGGGTGGCAAACCGATAAAGCAGGTTCAGAAAGCATGCTATCTTGGGATATGGTTTGAAACTGGCACAAAACTCATTTGGCGGGAACACTACAAAGTGAAGGCAAAAAAAGCCACAACCGTTGCAAATGTCCTCCTTGGACTGGATCGTTTTATTGGACATCTACCGGCATGGGATGCGCGAACACTCTATATGGCTCGTGTGGACCCTTACCTCACGTCTGGTTGTGATGTTTGCTTGGATGTTGACCTCAAGAGCCTCAAACGACTGGAGAAAGTTCAACTTCGCTTTTTACGGCGCATGCTGGGTGTGGGTTCGAAGAGTCTGAGGGCAGTGTTGTTTTCGGAAACTGGGATATGGCCAATCAAGTATCGAAGAGTATATTTGGCTCTCAAGAATCTCTGCTATTTACTAGTGCTGGACCCTGAAAGGCCTGCGTGGAATGGTTTACAGCAGTCGCTTATGCTAGCAAGAGCCGGCGAGATATCATGGATAAATGATCTTCGCATTGTCCTGTCTAGGCTCCATGTTCCCGTGGAGTTGAATATTTCAATGGCCATAGATGTTGAAACTGTACAACTTGCCATGAAGGGAGTCATACAGTCAATGGAAGCTTGGATTGACGATGAAATTGATGCTTCATCAAGAGTGCGAGACCTTCTTGTTGGTCGCCTGGAGAAGGATAAAGACTCGGGGAAACTGGTCAAGAAGTCACTGGATTTTCGACACTACCTTCGAATCAAACAACCCGAGCATCGAAAGGCACTAACCAAACTGGTTTTGTCAAGCCATAGCCTGGCCGTTGAACGCCGCCGCTGGAAGGAGCGGGGGAAAAAAATCGTCCCACGCCAATGGAGGCTATGCAGATTCTGCTATGTCTATGTCGAAGACCCGGCCCATGCACTGTTTGTGTGCGAACATGCAAAGCTGCAAGATATTCGCAAGGAATTTCTGGACAAGGTCAACACAGAGCTCCCTGGTGTAGTTGAGCAATATCCCGATGCCCTGCAACTTTTCCGGGGTCTACTCTCTAAAAGAGAAATCACACCCATCCTAGGGAAATTGGCGTACCATGCACTCAAAATCTTTGATGCGGAACCGATGCTTGTAGTGGGAGAACCAGAGCTGATTGTTGCCTGATCCATGATTTTTTGGGAACCTGGTCCTCTCGGGCGATCTCGGGCTGCACCAAAGCTGTTGCCAGATCTGAACATTGTGTTACTGTTACAACCACTTAAACAACCAGCATTGCAACTCGATGAAACTCTGGATGCGGACTTTTGCCTATTTATCCCAGTCTTGGTGCGGCCTTCTTCGGAAGTTCGGTCGTGGGCCTTCCTCGGAAGTTGCTCATGTAATTATTTGGTTGGCTCCCGCATGCTTTCTGCAAAGGGAAGACCTACGACAACTTTGTGTGAGCTGGTGGACACCGGGGATTTATACCTGGGAGGGGAGAACCCCTCCCGTACCCCAGCAATGTTGCTGGGGGTCAGGTCCTGCGGGTTTTAACTGGTGGTCCTGCCCATTCGAGGCCAGCCAACTCACACTTGGTGAGCGTCTGGTAGTGATCGCCCCCCTGGAACGATTGTGTGCTCCGTTGACATCTTGCAGGTTTATGTATGGATAACCACCCGTATGTTCCTACATGTTTGTCTTCGGTAGACTCGTTGTTCATGTTGTGGACCACGCGAGTATAATAAATCCCCCCCCCCCCCCTCGGAGGTGGGGTATACCGTAAAGTGGTGACACTTCCTAATGAACCGCTTAGATGCCATTGTCACCGGGTGCCGCACGGCGGGAGGAGGACGCGTCTAGGGTGCGTCGGCATGTGGGTTGAGGGAGTTGGCAACACCAAGAGCGTAGTTAACCTGGGGAGCGATCCCGTCCATCATTTTTAGCCGAATTCGCTTAGCCCCCATCATGATGGACGGGATCGCGCCCGAACGTCTGTGTCACCGAGACAGATTGGGGGTACGGCATCGAAGACAGGTTGTGTAACTCAAATTTGGCCCAAATTGGACTGCAAACTGTGGGAAAAAATGTCCTCGAATGCCTTTTCATGTATTTGGGTGTACTGATGCACGGAGGTTCGGTCGGAACCATAGAAAGAGTTACAAAAGTTGGCTGAAAAAAAAGTGTTGGTGTCCGGACTCGAACTCACGCCTGCCCATGTTGGGAATTTCCAAATGCAGACGGCTCAGAAAAAAAAAGTGTTGTTGCCATTATTTTCAGGATCCTATATATTAAGAGACAACGAACACTGCCACACAAAAAGTCACCTGATAAAGTCACATGAAAAATCACGGGACTCGGAATCCACCCGCGCACGGCGAACCCCGGGACTCGGAATCCGCCGTGCGTTGGCGAACTGAGAATCCACCGGGGGTTTGGGGCACAGCCCCAACAAGCTGTGGACCCGCCGTAGGTACGGACCGAGCGCAGCGAGCGTCCGTGCCGAAGGCAGGGTCCTAAAGCTTGTTTGCTGTAAAGTGCACAGATCACACGGGAACTTCATATTTTAAAATCCGATTGTCAATCCCGGATTACTCGGTCTGGAACCCTTGAACGTCTGGGTTACCGAGACAGGCCGTAGACAGCGGAAAGTTGTCGGCGCTCTGTGCGTGGGTTGTGTTCATGGAGAACTCGATGTTGACTCGAATCACTCGATGACAGGATGTGATCCCCGGTCAACATACTTATGATGCGGCCCAGGTTGTAATTCAATCAATTCGAACACTCATGGGAACGCGCTGGCCCTGCTGGAGGCTGGATGTCAATGTCCGTTGACGTCAGCGGTGGAAGGAAGCGTACTATGGCGGAGAGAATCCGTGGCGTGGACCAATGTATACACATCTTTTACTTTACTTTGAACACTCCGGAAATTCCGATGTTTTAGGCCTCCCAAAATCGTATCTGAAAACTTTGATTTTCGGCGCGCTTCTGATGCGTTTAGTTTACAAAATTCGCCCAAATTGCCTCTCAACCTATCCGGACAAAAATTGGCGAATTTGGTCTGACTGGGGGATTGGCTGCACCCCCGTACTCCTGTTTGCCACCGACTCAGAAACCGGTCAATACTTTAACTTCCGGGGGGGGATATACTTCATCCGTGCCTGGCTCTTCTGCCCTCGTGAGACAAGATCATCCACCAGTGCCGACACAAACATTTCAACTGCAAAGCGGAACAGAATACAACGAGTACTATTGTTATGTACCCGTACTTCGCGTGATAGCCATCGTGGCCCAATATACGTGGCTCCAGCATGCGCCCACAAACAAAATAAAGATTCCCACATCCAGCCAATCCCCTCCTATCCTATCCACCAGTTGCCGGGATTGTCCTATTGGTGGAGATGGTGCGCTTTCCACCTTAATGGAAGCGTTCTGCTTCCGGTTTGGTGGGATACTTCTGCGAGGCCTCCTAATATTTAAGAATCTGCATAATGCACTCGCAGGCGCATCCCGCAATCAACCCCCTTCAGGCTTCTCTGACATCTTGTCAAGCAAAGTCCGCACCGCGCGTCTGCCCGCCGTGGGTACTCGAATCTCCCTCCCCTCACATGTGTTGACTCTACTCCCAAGGGGGCATGCAAGGGAATGTGCCTCGAGACTTCCAGGAGTACATCGTTTACTTTATGAACAGCGTTGCATTCACTTAACTTTGGCTTAGGTATTTACAGAGGGAGATCCAGAAGTTCAGGGTGCCGCCGTTGGACTTTCTTCCCACTCTGTATTTCTCGCCTTCCGCTTTTTTGCGCGCTAATTCTCCGCACCTACGACAGGATCGTTGACGTCACCAGGACGCCGGTGAACCGCGCCCACCTCCATCCCACTCCCTTGTGTGTTGCATTTCCGATATCTTTGCTTGCCGCGCTAACCCGCCCTGGAACTAGGCCCGATCCCGTCGCGCAGCCATGCGCGGACCGCTACAGAAACAAGCCCGAGCGCATTAAGGACGCGGTTCAAAAGGCGAAAGCAGATTCTGCCGAGTCGCACGGAGCCATCAAGTGTCAATGGAAGAACTGCGGAGAGACGGTAATCACCAAGCGTGCTGATTTGTGGAAGCACCTGCAGGATAGGCATGGCGTCCCGGAGGGCGGACGAGTGCGCTGCCTCTGGACCGGGTGCTCGTCCGACGCGGTTAAAACATGCTCCCTCGTGCAGCACGTGAAGTCGCATTTCAAATTGCGTCTGAAGTGCCCGTCGTGCGAGCCCTAGACAGATTAGTATGATAGTAGGATTACGGTACCTGTTCTATCTTCGTAGGATCTGGATTAGGCATGGTCAAGTTTGTAGGATCCCAATGTGGGCATGTATTCTTCGTAGGATTACTGTTATAGGACAGAAATGTTCGTCACACTGTAAAGTATTACAGAAACCCAATATATTGTGGATACTGCGCCGTGAATTCCTCCGGCTCCTTTTGAACATACTCCCGGGGGTTGACCGCCATCGTCTTGTCGCCAGGAACCAGTTCGATGGCCCAGCCAGCAAGCGGGTTCTCTGCTTTGCGCCGTTTGGGCCTGGGTGCTGGTGCGGCTGCGGTCAAAGTCGACTTGCATTTGGCGGCGGATGGACCAGTTTTGTTCGTCGAAATAGTGAATATAGTTTTGGCCCCGCGGGAGGGCAGGCGTCACTGATTTGCGTCTCAGTGAGTGTATGAACAACGAAGAATGGTTCCACGTACCGGTCCGCTGGCTTCGTCGCCCGTTCGCGACGTTTGACCCTCTTCTCACGCTACACATCATCGTGCTCGTCTTCCTGATGGACAAGAGGCAACCATCCTTAAAATTTGCCACACAGGGTCGGAAAAGTGCAATAAGACCTCCAGACCCATCCTACCCTATTAGCCGAGCACAGCCACATCCAAATCGGGTAATTTTCTCAGGAAAAGTGACCGAAAAGGGAATTTTCTACTGAAATCTGGGCTTGATATAGGCGAATCTGCGGTGTTTTGAGTCGATTTCTGTCGTACGGAATAGACATTCTTCACCATTACACACGGAAATGTACCCCTAAAAAACTCGATTTTTTTTGACCCTTCTAAACACGTTTTCAGAGCCGTCCGAACAAATTCCGAAAAGTGAAATAAGGGGTCCCAGACCCACCCTACTGTGTCTCGGCATCTTCCGGTGGCTGCCTCTTGCTGATGGACGATCGGTGATTCCTCTGCACTGCGACTCGGAGCTACGACACGCCCCGACGAACACTGGGAGTTGTTGCGATGAGCATCAGGATTGGGAATTGGAAAGATCACTCACTCGCGGAACCTGTTCCACATTCAACTGAAAAGTAGTCAGATTATGGAAACCCACGAATGACTATTATACCGCTCCATTAGCATTTTTTTCCGCCTCCTTGCCCTTTGGACGCCGTGCTGTCAGAGGTGGCCACGATTGGCTGAATCGACATGTGAGCAAGGACCACACACCTCATTATATCAAACGCGCCACTACCATGCTCAAAACCTCCGCCATCGCTCCCCTCGCGCTGCACCTATAGTGACAGTGGATTTGCCCATGCGTCGTCCCAATACCTTAGGGATATGGGAGCAGCTTACCCAGAGCAGCCCACACAGAACATGCTCGTCGACGTGCGGGCCCGGGGGTGGTGGCAGGAAGCAAAAAATATTGTGACAGCCGTTGTCAACATCACATTGATGCGGCTCGGTGTGCCAATCCTACGAACATCGCTGCTCTCCCATCAATCCTACGAATATTGCACGTCCCATCCGGATCCTATAAGCTTGGCGTGAGAAACCTACGCAGATCTGGCGCGCGTTACAATCCTACTATCATATTAATCTGTATAATACTCCCCGTCGTGCCCCACGACCTTCGGACGGGAGGATACACTGAAGAGGCACCTTTCAGGCCAGCGTGGCGGGCAGCGATAGTGAATGTATACGTGCGTTTCGATTCTCTCCGCCATTTATCACCGACTGACTCCATGGTTAGCCATCCAACATAATCGCTGGCGCCGCATTTTCTGGTAAATTATCGTTCGCATTAACATCCCTCGGATGTTTCACTGTCTCATGATCCATCACTGTCCTTACTGTAATTCCAATGCTCAAAATTATGGTCGAATGTAAAAAACCTGTAAATACCGGCTACCCAATTTAGGTCTGAAGATGATCAATACTCACCTAGATCCGAGGACAGACTCGGAGGCCATTAGCTCGAGCAACCGATTTCAGAAAGCCTTTTCTTTCGTGGCCCGACCAGGGCTCCTGCGACCAACATGATGTATTGGAAGCGACTCCCAGAAAATGTCAGGCAACTGATGGACTCGCTACTGAGTCTCGTCCGCTTCGAGCGGGAATTCAGACCTTTGCCACAGACGCACAGATGAACGCCACAACCAACCCTTCATCCAACACCTGGAAATATATCTAGAGCAATATGCGATGCGAGACATACATTATCTTCCACCGATCCTCCTTCCCGACGCTGAACGGGATCCGTGCCGCGCTGGATGTGCGGCGCATCATTCATGCCACACGTCTTGAGGCGATCATGGAGCCTATATTGATACATGTTGTGAGAAGGCCAGAAAAACCGTAAGAGGGAGGGAAGGCCGCGGAGAGCGATGCAAAGCAGGGAGTGGGAGATGGCCATATGGACGAAGAAGGAAGGAAGCAGGAGGATTCACCCCCCCTGTATGTACACCGCAGACCTGTGCAGAATCCCGCTACGGGCTGCGCGTCCTGCTGAGAACAAAAGAGCGTATCGACGGGGACGCCGAATGGAAACGATCGCCTGCTCCTGTAACCGCCGCCGATAACGAGGAAGGGCTCTTACGGCGGCCCAAGGGGAAGTGCGTAGCTCCCTGTGATGCGCATCAGCCACTTGGAGGAGCCGCGAATGTGCTAGGCTCACTGTTATCAAATCGACACCGCCGTGTAGTCGGCGGTGCATGCGCCACACGAAGTCGTCACACTGCGTCGTGCGACGATATCTCAGCGCCACATGTGCACGAGCAGGCTGAGCACCAGTAGGGCATGAGTGAGATGAGCGCGCAAGGCCAAGACACGCACAGATGCTGTCCTCCAAAGACCTGTCCTGCATCCATAGATGTTTTTACAATACGTCAGAAACCCATCCCCAAATCGCGTACCGCCGGCCAGGGACTCATTCGCGCGATATGGGTAGAGCGAGGGCGGCAGGCGGGCTCCTGCATAATCGAGATCAATGTCAGGATTTCGGCGTACTGTAGCAGATGCGCTGAACCACTCACCTCTGCAGCAACGCGACCATTAGCGGGCGAGTCAACAATTTGGCGTTGGGAATGGAGGGAGCAGGCACGTAGTGCAGGGCGCGACTGCATCGCAGATGGGGGTGCCAGACTTGAGCAGAGACGTCTGGATGTAGGTGTCAGTCTGTAATCAGTCCGGGAGAGAAGCTGCACCCACTTTATGTGAGGACAAGAATGCAGCGGCGGCTGGCGGCGCGGAGAAAGAAGTAGTGTCGTTGAGGATGTTAGGTGCCCTCCCCCCCGCGACCGTCTTCTTCGCTAGGATACACGTCGCCCAATGATAAAGTGCGACCGCTCACGCCAAAAAGAGACGCGCTTCAGGTGGATACAACCGTGGCCTCACGGTGCCTGATAACAAACACTTGAACGAGGGCTTGAGAGAGGGCTCGAGCAAGCAGCAAGACGCCGGTGGGGCCGATCCATGATCGAGAAGGCGTACTTAAGTTTGCAGAAGCGAATGATGCAAAGAACGTCAGCACGGGCGGTACATACGCAGAGAGTGCTTACCTCCTAGAGAGCGGAGCTGGTGGAGGGTAGGCGTAAGGGAGTTCGTAAAATGCCGGGCAAAGGAGAGAAATGTGCGCGAGATCGAGTAACCAAGATTCGGGCCAAGACGAAGAATGGAAGGGTGGAACAACAATGAAGGGGAATGTGATCGAGGACGAGGCGGGACGTAAAGAAAAAGGGAAAGGTCGACACCATACGCTCGCTATAAGTACCTGGGCGCCAAACAACGTACGTATCGCGGGATTTCGCAGCTCGCGGTCGCATCGGACATCCTCCTGGCAGTTCGTGTGACTCCGCCGCATACGTGTGACTCCGCCGCATACGCTCCGCATTCAGTTGCTGGATAAAGACGGTTACGGCTTTGGCGAAAAGTAAGTTCAGCTTGCACACCACACGTATCAGTCGCTGTCACATAGTCGCAGAGAAGCAACGGAACCAATGCGCGCCAGAAGTGGTCCATATTCAGATATTATGTTGGTGGTGGATGACGAGTCAAGCACGAGATGTAGAATGGAAAACTATGCCAAGGTTTTGTGGGGGGGGAAGAAGGTAAAGGGGAGGAAATTCCGCCTAGAACTTCTTCCACACCACTGGCGCGTACATTTGCACTCGAGAACGGAGCCCAGTGACCAAGACGCCAGGCCTTAGTCACCGCTTCAATTTTTCTTGAATGGCTCGTTGCCGGTATAATTTGCAAGAGAAAAAAAATCAGTGTGCAGGGGAGCCACGAGGGGAAGAATCGCAGTAAAAATTCGAGACTTTGGAAGTTAAGAGCCAGGCAACCGAGAGGCACACGTGAAGTTTCAGCCGGTGGATGTCAGGATATATGAGATGCCCGTGAGATTGCATGGGGCCATGTACAAAGCACCGCGATCCACGCGCGAGTCGGGAGAAAGAGGGTGAGACGGAAAGTGGAAGCAAGTCGTCGGGACTTGTTTGGTTATGTGGACGTCCACAACATCGGATTGATCCGAGATGGGCGTCTAAATGCCACCTGGGACAGGCCTTAAGGCTTACGAATGAGAGGTTGTTGGAAGCTACCGAGGGCGTTATTCATCTCCACTGCGATTGAATTACAATTTTAAGCTAGCGACAACCTCGCGACGGTAATTTATCTACGAGATGGAAAACCCAGGTCTTGGGTGAAATGTTGAGCACAGCAAAAAAGCCTTCCGGAGATTAAAATCAAGGGGCGATGATAACGTAACACCGTGTGGTTTGATGTGCATATAGACAAACTTTATCTACATATTTTGAGTCGGTTTTCAGGTTGGTTTTAACAGAGTGGCTTCATTGAATCATTGTGAGAAGGGATTCTCTTATGTCATTTCGTTTCATTTTTCATTTCATATTCAATTATAGTGCGCGCGGGCCCCGGCTTGGGGCCCATGTAGCACTTTAATATGTACACGGACTGTAACTAGTAAAGTGCTACGAACGCATTTCATAGGTATGAGTGCGCCGAAGTGAGGCATGCGTTCCGAATGAGCGCCGAAGTCTCGAGTAATATACCCGCCGCTGGAAAAGTCACTGGCGGCCGCCGGTGGCCGCCAGTGACTCTTGGCGGCCATTGGCAGATGTTGATGGACGCTGTTTCACGTGGTGTACCAGTGGGCGCCAAGATATTAGGTAAGATACGGATTCCGGCGATCACCATCGGTTATCACCGGACCGCTGCGTCCCCGCTCGCCAGCGATTTCCACTGGGGTCCACCGTATGATAGTGGCGACCACCGGAGACCAGTAGCTAGATATCGGGGCTTCATGGATGATTTATCAGCTATTCATATAAATTAGACACATTTTGTAGTACCCACATGCACGCGCAGATATGAGTAGCTTGCATTTTGAACTGGTGTTCCTATTTTGGCTTCCACGGCTCAGAAATTGAACTATCAGTAAGTCCGTTGATAAGAGTCTGAAGAACACTTACTACAAGATTTTTGAGCCTCTACACGGCCGCATCGGACTCAAGTGAACCTTATGTTTGTTGTATCCTAGCCTGAACCCAGCCCGACCATTAAAATCATATTTATTGAACACAAACAGGCATTTATAGGTATTCTGAACTGTTTCTATGATCATGCGACACCTATTAACACCTGTACAGACGCGCTATTAGATCCGCTGCCCTGTACAATGTCTAACAAATATTTACGCGTCGCATTACGTGATATTTCGATCAAATATCGATGCGCGTTGACTTCCTGAATAGGTCTCGGAGGCAATGAGTTGGCCAGAAAATGCAGGTAAAACTCCAGTAAAACTATTTGTTACCAATGAGCCACAACAAGTTCCACTGGCCCACCCAAAAGAGTTGGGCCAGTGTGAACCATTGGAAACCGATGGGCCGCAATGGATTTTGCTGGCCCACGGGAAGGAAATTCCGCCAGCACGACCCAATGAGAACCAATTCAAACAGGCAGAGTTTGAATAAAATCATCAGCCCACCTCGAACTCCAACCATTGAAAACCGGTGGTTCACACTGGCATTTGCTGGCTATCCATTCCACTACGGCCCAACGACACACAGTGAAGTCCAGTGAAAATTAATGGGGAATGGTGGAGATAGCCTGGGTACCTGAGCCAGCAAAGTCCAATGGTCGCCAGCAGGGGCAACGGGGTGGTACGCTGTGCGCCAGTGATGTCCATTAAAAATTAGTGGCCGGCCAGCGGCCGGCAGTGGTTGCTTGCATCAGCCAGTGCCGAACGGTGCCGATCACCCGAGTTGACAGCTCCGCGTGTGTTACTGGAAGTCTCCGGCCATTGGAAGCCGTCAGTGCCGACTCTCCGGCAGTGTCCGGGCATGGCGGAAATATCGGAGTTTAAAACATCCGGACAGATGGGCGTAATTTTAGCAGGAGGGTAGTACACTTTCCAAGCTGAGAGAGGGGGAACCCGGTATCGTATCGCATATCCGGAATGCGTAGAAAAAGTTGCAGGCAAGGCTTCTCTTTCAACGAATGTGGAATCGGAGCTCGGTGGTTGTCACGTATCATGAGCGTGTTAGCGTTATAACTACAGCGGAATGGGAGTCCTCCGCCCCAACAATAAATGTCTTTGCGCCTTGTTCGTCCCCTTCAACACGGCAAAGTATAACGTCCCAACCATTATCCAAACCCTCATTTGTGTGCTTGATTTCTGCTCGAGAGCTTCTGCGGGATGGTAAGGTACCGCACAAATACGCATCTTTTCGCGAGCGGAGAGGAAGAGAGGGAGTTTATACATACCTTGAAACCAGTGTCTCATCCAGAAATTATCTCACATTCCTGTGTTACAGCGGGTTTTCCGAGTCCGAAAATGCGAGGGGAAGCAAAACATGTACGTTGGAGCGACCGTTGATCGCGGCGAACTCGAGTGCGGCGTCCAGAAATTTACCAGCGACATTGTCCCATACCTTCCCGTTCTAATAAGCATTAACGGCCTGTTAGGAGGGGGCGTAAAGCGCAAGGGAGGACAAACTCTCGCGCCACTGCATAGTTACGTCGGATAAAACGGGTTCAGCGACCGCCGCCACGGTGACGAGAGCGTCGGCCGGGGCGGCGGGAGCGACTGGGGAGGCTAGAGGGCGGGAGTCTTGTGTCGCTGTCCAGGCTGATTCCGCAATCTCGGAGGTCAAAAAAATGGAAAGCCGGGGAAAGCCGAAAGGTTGTCTTTGTGCGATCTATCCTCTTCGTGCTTGGTGTCAACAAAGCAGGGGAAAGTGTGGAGCACGACAAACAGAATACGGGACGGTGGAGTGTAGATGTCGCGGAAAGGATTGGTGGAACGGCCAGCATGGTACTTGTGCGGTGTTTCGGCGATTTCCGGCAAAGTTGATCGGGGTCCTCTCGAGATCAAGATATGATGCGCAGGTTTACGCGGGCGACGCGTCCGCAAACATGAGTTTTTTTGTACGGCAGATTTGTCCGCTGTCTGCGTCCCCATGGGCCATGCGCTATTTCGTTCGGCCTTCGTTGGTTCGGAACAAGGGACCTCCTCCGCATGTATTGATTAAACAAACCAAGCAAACCACGCCGTCCAGTACATGTACCATATTGCCCATATTCCCATGCATAAAGTACATATCGTGAATTGACTTGAATTTTCTTTTCTTTTTACCGCAAAACCGAACTGATAACGTTAGGGTCGGGGTCGGGCTTCATGGGTTCTCCTCATGAAGATCTCAAGATATGATGCACAGTTCAAGATATGATGCCCAGTTCAAGATATGATGCCTAGCAAGGCTTCTGCGGGAGGACGGCGCGTCCAGTTTCAGCGAACACGCGTTTTCTGGCAGGACGTCCCGTCAGCCCACAAGCGTGGGTGGGGTTTTGTGCCTGATTATGCAATTGGGCAGAAGGGCAACACAAAATAATTCACACTTACTTTCACAACAGTCATCCTGATTCCTTTGCTTCTAGTTCAGTACTCGTACCTCCATAGCCGTCTAAATATACTGAGACTCTGCAACACCACACTTGATAAAGCACGTCCCAACTCCTTCCAGCGCGACTTTTGTAACGCATCCAAAGCTTAAAGGGCCGTACAGAGCCATCTTACATCAGGAAAATGTTTTCGTGCTGGCAGTGCTGGCACCAGCACTGCCAGCTATGCCAACTCGCCAGAATCGGAGCTGGCGACATAAAAAGGTACCTGGCGCCAGCACCAATTCTGGTGCCACATATGTACATACATGTAACTTCTGGTGCCAGAATCAGACCCAGTCCACTCACCAGTTTCAATCCACTTCCTTGCATACAGGCTATGGTGCACTCAAGAAGAGATGGAACAAATGAATTGCATGTACTACGACTGGTATATGAAAGCTACGCATACATACCGGTGTATGCTCCCCGACTTCGCATCCCTCGTATGGCCGCCAGTCCTGTTCATCATTGACCTAGCCAGGTTTCAGCGCACCTTGGTAGCAGCACGTGAAAGGGCGTAGCGACAAGGAGAGGCTACACCGAAGGTTCGCAATTCAGCAGTGTTTCGAGTTGTAGAGACTCGACGCACCTATTGACGACATACAGAGACACTAGGCTTGAAATGTAAGAGATCATCTGAAACACAAAGATGTCAGCCGAAAGGAATCAACGTGAGTTAGATGTGAATGCCAGTAGCTGCAAGATGGATCCAAGACCATTGAAGAGAGTCACATGCAGAGGATTTCAAGGGAGAGACGCATAACGGACTTGAGATTGCTTTGTGGAAGCTTGAACATTGAGTACTTGACAATGCTTGAGGGTACTTGAGCGTTGAGTACTTGACAAGCTTAAGGAGGATGGACTGGGCGGCAGATGCGCTGAGAGTCGCTGGCGGGGACAAGGTTGAGGGAGGGCTTGGATATGACCTGAAGACACTTGGAGAGGGCTTGGTGAATGCTTGGAGACGGCATGCGCTGCGTTGAAAGTCATGGACGCCGACGAGAATGGGGGAGGATGTGGCGAAAAGCAAGAGACGTGGCAACTGTTTCCCATCAAATCACGCCATGTTCGACACACGTGCCTGGCGGAGTTCGAATGACTCCGAGGATTTATATTTCAAACTTCGAAATGCTTCCTAAAGTTCAACCCTTCGGATCCTTAAGCCTTCTTGCGGTATCTACTGCATACCTCCATAGATCCTAGCACATCTCGAGTAGTACAAAGAAAGAGGAAAATTTCCAAAACTGGCGGAAACTGGCAGTTGTTCTGGCACGAGCTGGCAAATCTGCCCCAGTTCGGCCAGCTTGGCCAGTTGTGCCAGGAGCTGCCAGCTCCAGCCAGAGGGAAAACATTTTCCTGATGTACGGGGAAAGCGACGGCCCGTAAACGTCTTTGGCCGCAGAATTTACGGTCGTTGCCGTTTACGGACGTGGGCTTGGGACAGTGAGCATCCGTATTATGTATCCTACGTGCAGACGTTCCCCCCTGTCGGCAACGTGTCTCGTCGGTAGAAGCGTTGCAATTTACACCATGGTGGAGAGGATCCGCGAGGTGGCCCCAATGTACACAACGAGTCGAAAGTCGTCTTTGTGCGGGCTAAGTTCACTTCAGTAACTTCAAGTTCCCGTATGTGAAGTTAGCCACACTGATCTGAGAACAGTCGTACAAACTTGGTTCGGACTCAGGCCGAATTTAAGGCACACCGCTTGAAGCCAGACACGGTACAATGTTACGCCTCTCGGATCAGCTGATGGGAGCGGTAAACTAACTCGGCCTTGACACTTGCGCAGTACTCTGGCATCAATCCGAGTCAGTTCCGGCAGCTGGAGTAGCTAATCGACCCCCTTCTCCCAGTTTTTGGGCTTATTCAGGTCCTCGGGGGAAGTTTTTGGTGGTCTGGAATGTATTGAGAAAAAATCTATTATCCCCCAGCTGCAAGGACGGCTCATTTGGATTATCCGAGTTGGATGTTGTTGGAACTTCTGGTGGAACTTGGCTCACAGTCAAAAGGCAAGCCGGTACCATTTACAACCCGTTACTGACTCGGGTATTCTGAGAGGACTGTAGGGAGCAATAAGAGAGAATGTGCCCCTCCGGATGACACGGGGAGCATTTATGTGTCCTCCGAATCGGGTCAATCTGTGATCTCTTGGGAAATCCACAAGCATCTGCTTTGAAAACTCAGGAGTGCATGATATGCCTCATATCCCACTGGGTTTCTCTCAAGCTGTCACAGAGTGCTTGGGGATCTTGTATATGAACCCATACAGCACGAAAGAGAGTCTCACTGTATAACATGAGACGCTGCACAAAACACAACAAGTATTCATCCGAACAACGCAAGCAGGGTAGAAACGTGCACGCAAGGGGCTGAAATGTACCGGGAGAGGCTCTGCCTGTCCTGCGAGGGTCAGCTGTGTGTCGGGTGAACGAACCTGGGCTGCACACGGTTGGGGCGGAGTTCGAAATAAGTTACATTCACGCGTGGGAAACTCAAGTTAACGCCCAGCACGCAAGCCAAAGCCGTAAGTAAAGTTACTTTGAATAAATTACTTTTTATGCGCTCCGGAATTAATTTACGGTTTTACGGACGGTGCACATGCGTAGGACATCCCTATTGGATGCGTTGTTCTCCATGGATGCGATCCCTGTCCGCTGTCGGCATTGGGCAACGTGTCCGTCGCACCATCGGTGGTGGGCGGTGGAACTGTAGCAATTTCCACCGTGGTGGAGAGAATCCGTGCGGAGGCCCTATATCTCAGAGTGCGCAATCATCTCACTTCCCTAACATCTCGTCTCGAACCGCCCATATACACGTCGTGGGTGCCTCAATCTCCCTCTCTCACAATTGTTGACTCTATTTCCAAAGCGGCATGCAAGAGAGTGTCTCTGAAGACTCTGTCGATCATGAGTGCGCCTTTTACTTGATTAACGGCGTTGCATTCGTGTAGATTTTCCTTAGGTATTTACAGTGCTTTGCTTATGTTCGTGAAAAACATTTTTTTTTCCGCCAGGGCACGTGATCGGTGCCGCACATGCCGGATGGTTCAAATCTACACAAGAGCCTTGAGATCAGGGTCCGATGTGCTCTGCAGGTGCACAATGGTAGTATCGATAGAAAGCCGGTCAATCCGGACTACTTCTACATAGCTGTGAGGTGTTGGGACCCACCGGCATCTGCGGCACCGATCCCGTGCCGTGGCGAAAAAAAAATGTTTTTCACGAACTTAAGCAAAGCACTGTAAAGATGGAGGTCGAGAAGACCGTAGGGCCCCCGGGGTTCCAACCCACTACCCCGTCAGTTGTATCTCTCTCCTTCCCGTTGCTAACACGCCGCCCTTACTACTAGGGAGATTATCCCGCAGTCCTTCGTGGACCCACGCGAGATAATGGTCGACTCTCGCTTCCAACCCCCTAACTGGTCTATCGGATCTCTCCTCTTCCCGCTGTTTTTTGTGCCAACCCTCCACATTTACTACTAGGAGCTTTGGCGTCACCCAGCCCCCGATGGGATATCCCCCCTTCCTTCCCATTCCCTCGTTAGTCTTATTCCCTCCTTCCCTTTTTTCTTTCTTCCTCCCGCCCTTATAATTACTACTAGGAACTCTGGCGGCACCCAGCCGACGGCGAACTACTCCCAGATGCATCTCACTCCCTTGTTAGTTGTATTTCCGATATCCTTACTTCCCGAGATAATTGGTACTGGCCGCAGGCCTCAGGGCGTCACGCAGCGCTGCGCGCCCCCCCAGATGTACATGGCGCCCCGCATCCATACCACGACCCGGTTAGTGGTATTTCCCATGATTCTCTCTTTGCCGTTTTTGTTTCATGCTAATCCGGCGCCCTTACAATTAGGAACTCTGGCGGCACTCAGCCGACGGCGAACCACTCCCACATCCATCCCACTCCCACATTTCCGAAAGCACTCCCTAGAACCCAGCCACAGAACGGCAAGAAGCGCTGCGCGGATCAGTACAGAGAACACCCCGAGCGCATCAAAGATGTGGTTCAAATGGCGACGCAAAATGCTGCGGAGTCGCGCGGACCAGTCGAGTGTAAGTGGTGGCCCGGACAATGCGATGCGATGGTGAGCACCGAGCAGGGTGCCTTGTGGATGCACCTGCGGGATAGGCATGGCGTCCTGGACGGCGTGCGAGTGAACTGCCTCTGGATTGGGTGCTCGGCAACGATTAAATCCAGCTCGCTCGTGCAGCACGTAAAGTCGGTGCATTTGCACTGGGGTGTGCTCTGCCCGTCGTGCGGCGAGAGCTTCGCTCGCGAGGACGCACTGAAAAGGCACCTTTCTGGCGAGCGTTAGGCGTATGAACAAAATTGTATGAGAATTGTACGTGCGCGTCGCTACTCACCTTATTTTTGACCTACTCACTCCATGGTTAGCCATCCGATATAATACTGGCTGGGGCGGCATTTTCTGGAAAATTGTCGTTCGTTTGAACATCCCTCGGATGTTGTACTGTTTCATCGTCTCGAAAGACATAAGACGCCGCTTTCCCTCCTGTGTCTCATATTAAAAAATCTGTTTGAATGTAAAGCCCGCAAAAACCCAATTTATTTAACATAGCTGCTGGTTCACTTTGGTTATTCGATATCTCGGGGGAACCTGTCGACATCGAAGTTTCGGCAATTGATCGAACCGGATGAATACGCCGACGGATTAAACCTATACAAGTCAGGGAGCTTCACCGGGCCCTCGTTGGTCTGAAGGTCCGGAGATGATCAATCCACTATTATTATTTTTGATTAAAGGCACCGACGTCTACATCGAGTTTGCTTTCAAGCAAGACCTTTTTGCGATTAAACCTATGTAAGTTGAGAAGCTTCACGAGGGCCTCATTGTTCTGAGGGATGATCAATACTCACCTAGATCCGAAGATAGAGGCGGTTATCTTGGCAGACAATTTTCAGAAAGTCTTTTCTTTCCGTGGCCTGAGCAGGCTCCTGGAACAACACCATGTATCGGCAGTGACTACCGGAAAATGTTCAGTCACCCGGAAGACTCACGGCTGAATCTGGTCCGCATCGAGCCCGAACATCACCAGCCTGAGCGCCGTTCTCACTATACATGCGTGTAGAATATGTCTTCGAAAGGAGCTGGATCCTTGGCGGATCCCAAGTCGTCGCCAGCCAGTGACTCGTTCTTTTGACACGGGTAGAGCGAAGGCGGCTGGCGGGCTTATGCATGTTTTAAATCAATATCAAGACCTCGGCGCACTGTAGCAGACGTGCTGAGCCACTCACCGCCGATGTGTGCGAGCGGATGCGACGAGCGCAGACACAAAATATACAGACCATATGAAGAGCGTCAGCACGGGCAGTACATACGCTCGTGCATGTGCCTACCTCTTAGAATGCGGAGCTGCTGGAGGGCAGGCGAAAGGGAGTTCGTAAAATGAGCGGAGGGACCATGGAAAGGGGTCCGAGACTGTTGAAGGAGACACAAATGTGCCCGAAATCGAGGAATCAAGATTCGAGCCAGAAACGAAGGAGGTGAGAGTCGGAGGTACAGTATCATCATATGGAGGGGTGGAAGTGAACCAACCAAACGGAGGAAAAATTTGATGCAGGACGTTCTATTCAGGAGACAGCACACGTGACACGTTGTACATACTTGTTTACATGCCTCGGCTCTCCTGCTCCCGGCCCGACGCTCTCTCGCCACTTCCGCCACGCCGACTGGTCTTCCTTCTCGAAAAAAATGGACTGTAATGCCTTGCTTCAACATCTCACTGGCTGACTGTAACGACTTTCCGAGTAGCTGTTGTGCTCGCTTCATTAATTTGTACCTCGGCTCCTCATGCAAGTTCGCCACCTTCCGTGTTCTCTTTCTCGGAAACTTGCTAAGCACCAAACCCCGATAATGGACATGTCTCTACCAGAAAACACCGGCTTCGGGCTTACTCGGTTCCAGCCGCGACTTTCAGCGCGTGTCCTTCCAACGCTAGGATGATACCTGATAATATCGATATCCAGTTCTCGGGACCCAGACCCACTTTGACGCTGATTCGTCTTCGGTATTTCTCTCTAGTTTATCATAGTGGCAGTTGTCGTCATTCTGAGCCGACTCCTTGTTCGTAGGACTGCGAATATTTCTAAAACGGAGCCCATCGGTTTCTCTTCGTCCATGATGTGCGGCCGCGTTGGTGCGTCTTTGTTGCCTCCCTCATGCAACTCTATACACAAATCTAACACTTTTGATTACCGCAGTAGTGCGGATATCTCCCGTTGCCGCTAGCGATATCAAAAGCCGCCTCCAGGTTCTCGCGCTGTGCAAAGCCAATTTCCAGAACGCCGAATGTCTGCGGCTGCCCATCCGCCCGTCGTACTTATCCACACCGCCAAAACGCAGATGAGGTTAGCTGTAGAAGGCCGACGAGTGGGAGGAGTGTGGCGCGGGAGGATGTGGTGCCTGAGTAGCTGGAGAAAATGTCCACCACGAGCGCCTCGGTATCCTGCCGCCACGCCGCCACTCCGCCACGCCCCTATGCATCCCCATTGCATCGCATCGCCCGTCGCGCCAACACGTACGCCCCTCCGCCGCCCCGCGCCCCTCGACTCCGCGTGTACATGCGTTTGCGTCGCCCGCACGCCGGCGTCGCTCTCTAAAAGTACATGCACACCGGTGGCCACACATACCCGTCCGGATGGGCACGAGTCGATGCGGGATGGATGCGGAGAGTTTCGGTTTCCGGGCGATGCACGAGTGGCGCGAGACAGACGCGTAAGGCGGCACCCCAGCGCTGACCGCATATCTGCACAACCCGTCCATCCGCCGCGGCTCCATACGTTCGAGTTTCCGCACTGCATACGAGAAGGACGTGTCGACTGTACGCCGCTGCACCGTATCTGCGCGTCCGTTTGCCCCCACCTTGCCCCCCATCCCAAAATCGATATCGCATATCGCGCCGGATCTCTTCTTCGCGCTCCCGCTCCACCCGCCACTCGCCGCACTTTCGCTTTCGTGCGGTATCGACACCTACTCCCGTCGTACGGGCCGCCGCCAAGTATGCCATCTCACACGCCGCCGCCCACATTCACCGCGCGCACGCCCAATTGCACCCGTCGCCTCACGCCTTCCTCCATCGCGGCGCCTCTCCCCACTGCGGCGTTTCCACGCATCCGAGCACCCGCACCCGCACCCGCAGGAGCTCCCCTGCGCCTCTCCCGCAACGCCCATGACCCCCCGCCCCCGCGCGCCGCTCCATATGATGTGCGACGCCCGATTGCCGAAGTAGGAACACGGCCGTCGAGCGCAGGACCTGAAAATGGGGGGAGGTGGCGATGAGGGCAGGACGGAGAGAGCGGTCGGGGAAGGAGGAACGAAAAAAGAAGGCGGGGGTGGGGGGCAGGGAGAGTACAGTCAAGAGGGAAGGGGAGGGAGTACAGCGGACAGGAGGAAGGACGTACGGGACGCGCGGGGGAAGGGGAGGAAGGGGGGAGCGAATCGAGCGGAAGGGAAGACTGCGATGTCGATGGGAGGATGGCGGAGCAAGGCGACATCAGGGAGGGGGCGTAAGCAGGCGTGGGCGGGGCGCTTGTACTGTAGCCGCTATCTGCCTCAGGCGTGAGCATGCTGCGCGTGAAAAGGGCCTCGAGCGCTTCGGAGGGCAGGACGCGCGTCGCTGCCGACTTTGGGCAGAGTGTGCGCGTTTCAGTGTGGGGATGGCAAGTCGACGGTGCGAAAGACGTAGGCCCTCCCCGCGCGCTGCCAACTGCCCAATTCATCTGACGGCAATCCCTCTTCAGCGTGCCCTCCTCGTCCGTCTCAGTCCCCTCGTTTCATTTCCCCGTCTCAGCCCCCCCGTCCGTCGTCCTCCCGTCGTCGCCCGCATTCTCCTGGCCACCCTCCCCCTCCTCCGCGCACCGCCGTTCCGCGAGAAAACGAAGAATCCGGTATCCAGCAGCCGGAGGAGCCGAAGACAGAGTCGGACAATCGGTGGGGGGAGGGCTGGGGGGAGTGCACGAGGAAGACGGAGAGCCGGGCGGGCGTGCGCATCTCCATCCAGCAGCCCTCTACTCTCACGCCCGGGCTCGCGGCCGATGTTCCTCGTAACTTGCCGTTCCGTCCCATTCCCCCCCACTCCCGCGCTGCTCCGTTCCTCCTACGTTCCTCCCAATCCCTTCGCGCTCTATTTTTCGTCTCCTCGCCTCCCATTGATCATCCGCCCTCAACCCTCCGCCGCGGCACGCTGGTGCGCCCTGCTTGGACTCAAGGCGTGCGGGCGCGGCATGGAGGCCTGATGGATGCGCGCGTGCGCCTGGAGGTGCGATGGGCGGATGCAAGCGCCAGCCTCTGCGGCATGAAGGCGGCACCCAGGCGCGGGCGTGGACGCAGCGACCAGGTGTGCATGTGGGAACGGAATACGGGCGCGGAGTGCGTAGAACGTAACGAAGCGCACGCAGGCAAAGCATGGTGGTTGAAGGCGCGTGTACAAGCTAACGCTCGGATCGAGTAGATTGGGTGCAAACGCAAGAACCCCGCGCGAACGGCTCCGAGGCATCCGCGCGTGGAGGGTAGCACCTCAGTCCGCGAATATGCACACGAGAGCGGACAGCGACCAGATGCGTATGCCACTTGAGACTGATTAGAGACTCACCCCGCTTATAAGAGCTTCAAACTTACCTATAGCTTGGTATAAGAATGTACGCACGCCAGGCTTAGACTTTCGAGGGCAGCAATCTTCGCGTCCAGAATTTCATTCCGAGTGTGGGTCGAATTTGCTTGCTACCGTAGAGAGAAGGTGTTCATCCTCTGAAACACAGATGCGGAAGAATTCCGCAATTGTTGAGGCAAAAAACGAAGAGGATGAATCTATCGCTGATCTTCAGGAACGCAAGCCAAGAACCGAACACTCGTCTCTTGTCAACCAATGTTCTCGGCTTCACCAGCCTTTCTGATTACCCCGACGTTACTCCAACCTCACTTTCTTTAAACGCGACTTGGCGAATCCTGGCGTAGTGATAGCTTGAGTAAACTTTCACGCCCTACCTCCTTCGTCTCACTCATTTCCGAACCAACTCCGAACCATGGAGTCGAAAGTTCTCGAAACGGTCAGATGGCGGCGGTTGTTCGGCAAGGCTAACTTGAAATGAAATCTCTGCATGGGGTTGTGGCCGTGTGGTGGATATCTCGGCCAACTCTCAACTTAGAATGTTGCGGCGAGGTGTCGACAGAATCCTGGGACTGACACACGATGACGTCTTTTCAGAAACGGATGAGAACTCTTCGAATGTCCATTGAGAGACACCAAGCCCGAGATATATTTCATCTAGAAAAGGTTTGTCCCGGCTTCGTCCTCAGCGCCAATCGTGCAGCGGATCCGGATAAATTGGCGATAAGTGCCATAGAAATAGATCATCAGGCCAATTTGGATCTGTGCTGTTTTCGGATTCTGCCGCTCTTCCCGGAGCTTGTCACACGTGTGAACAACAGCACGGACGCTGTCAGATCTTGACACGTTGCTAACACCTTGCTTCTTCCCCCCATCCATCCCACTGCCCACATTCACCCCACTTTTCCCGTGAACCACCATGTCCTTGCCTGCACGCTCAGCAACTGCAGAGACTATCCAGACCCTTCGGGGTAGTGTTATTCCAGCCCTCAATCTTGCAAGAGCTGGAGTCACTGGGATAGGTGTTCCTGGTATTGAGGGGGCTGTTACTTGTATTTTTGAGCTGGCGAAGATGGTATCGGTGAGCGGTATCTATTCTATAGCAGACCTTAGTGTAACATCTCCCTTCTAGACAATGAAGGGCAACAAAAAAGCCCTGGAAGCACTCAAGACATCAATCGATGCACTGGCTGCTGCTACTCTGGAGGTCCCAGGTGCCCCAGGGGATTTGGAAACACGGCTAACCAGGCTGTCATCGTGCGTAATTCCAGACATTATTATATTGAAGCTCACCATAGAGTACACAGGAGAATGATTGCGAGGTCGGGGGAGTGTGAAGCACTTAGCCGGAAACCACGCATTGATCGTTTCATGAGAAGTGACGAGTACTCGAGAAAAATCCTGGATATCCGGAACGGAGTAGCTGATGATCTCCTTGAGTTCACTGTGTGTTCCACTATCCTGCTCATTCTATTGTCTCAATACTGATTTTCCTCAGTTTCATAGCACCATATCTATCGAGATGTTGGTTAAAGACATGGCACAGAAAGGTATTTTGAAGTCCACTGTTTCTGAACATGGGAGTTGGCTGATGGGTAACTGGAAACTGAAAGTTAACCGCATGCTTACCAACAGCATTCTTGCAAGACTCAAATGCAGCGCAGCACGCCATAATGCGGACAACACACCAGACAGATGCATGGATGGCACACGAACTGCTATTATCGCGGAAATTATTGGGACACTAACTGCACCTCCTGATATAGGCCAACACCTGGTCATCCTCAGTGGCTCTGCAGGGTCTGGGAAGTCAACCATAGCAAAAAGTGTTGCATCTATGCTTGAGGAACAGCACTCTTTGGCTGCTTCATTTTTCTTCTCTAGGGACTTTGTAGAGCGAAGCCACATCAAGTTACTCCCTACCACACTGGCCTGCCAATTAGCAGATCACAGTTCTGAATTCTGCTCTCTCCTTGTCAAATTCTTGGAGGAAGACTGCACAGAGATCCTCTCAGCAGATCCACACTTGCAGTTTCAAAAACTAGTTGTTGAACTTCTTGCTAAGATGCCAGGCCTCAAGAAACCCTGGATAATCTGCCTTGATGCACTTGATGAATGTGGAATAGACCGTGGCCAGCAATGTCTCCAGTGGATTTTAGATGCAATTGAGCAACTCCCAGTTGATATCCGCTTCTTCCTCACTGGTCGTCCGGATGTTCCACAGTACCTTAAGTTTGTGGGTCTGAGGTCCAAAGTCTATGAAATAATCCTTGACAAAGTGGAAGCTAGCCAAGTCAACCAAGACATCCATCTCTACATAAAAAGTCATTGGATGGGATGATCCTAATGATGCGGAATGATTGGAAGACCCTTCCTCAGGATGTAGATGAGATAACCAAGCGTGCTGATGGCCTGTTTATCTTTGCTGCCACTGCTGTTCGCTACATTATCTCAGCATTCCCAAAGGTAACACCACAGAGGTCCATTGACTACCTCCTCAGAGGTGCTTCCCTCACAGACCTTCATGATCTGTATGGCTGCATTGTTCGTGAGGCAATACCAATACCACACTCAGGAGACCCTCGTGGTTGGGATTACCGGGATCGTGCTACAAGGGTTCTTGCGACAATTATTCAACTTCAGGAACCATTGTCACCATGCTCTCTGGCTGCTTTGCTTGACATAAATGTGGACGACCTGATGGGAACACTCTTCCCTCTGAGTGCTGTCATCCACCTTCCAGACATATACAGTAGTGGTCAGATAAAGATCAGACATCTCTCCTTCCGGGATTTCATGCTATCCAGCATTCAAGAAACACGCCCTGACCTTCTCTGTGGCACAGAGGCTCAACAAGATTCCATAGTGTCTGACATTTTCCGAGTGCTGCACTGCGAGCTCAGATTCAACATCTGTGATTTGCCCACTTCATATCTACGGAATGGTGATATGCCTGATATTGAATTGTGCATAAGGACACACATTCCTATGCACCTTCAATATGCATGTCGCTTTTGGGCTGAGCATCTTGGTTCAACTAGCTACAAGCCCCAGAGCACTAGGGACATAGAAAAATTCCTCTTCAACCAATTCCTTTTTTGGCTAGAGATTATGAGCTTGTTGGGTCTAGTCAGGGATGCTCAACATGAACTCTCCAAACTCATTTTATGGTCCAAGGAGGTAGGCTAATTTTCTCTATGATTATGTTATGGATTGAATTGATGTGATATATTAGGACTCACCAGCTGCTCAATTTGCTGTGGATGCCAAAAGATTTATCACCTTCTTTGCAGAGCCAATCATTGAAAGTGCTCCTCATATCTATCTGTCAGCATTGGCCCTAGCTCCTACAATGTCTGAGGTTAGCCAAAGATTTCGATCTCAGTTTAAATATTTGGTCTCTATTGTCCGGGGCCAAATGTCAAGATGGCCAGTGATGGTCCAAGTTTTGGACCATGGAAACACAGTGAGTTCTGTTGCACTCTCGCCTGACGGCAAGAAAATTGTGTCTGGCTCCTATGACAACACTTTGCGGATCTGGGATGCAGAAATTGGGGAGGCACTTGGTGACCCACTTGAAGGGCACACTGCCTATGTCCATTCTGTAGCATTCTCACCTGATGGCAAGAAAATTGTTTCTGGCTCAGATGACACAACTGTGCGGATCTGGGATGCAAATACTGGGGAAACGCTTGGCAGCCCACTCGAAGGTCACACTGACACAGTCCTGTCTGTTGCATTCTCGCCTAATGGCAAGAAAATTGTGTCTGGCTCCAGTGACACCACTGTGCGTATCTGGGATGCAGAGACCGGCGAGGAGCTTGACAACCTGCCTGAAGGTAGCACTGTCCTGTGTGTTGCTTTCTCACCTGATGGCAAGAAAATTGTATCAGGCTCCAGTGAAAACACTGTGCAGGTCTGGGACACAGACAGTTGTGAGCCACTTGCTCTGTTTGAAGGTCACACTAAGGCAGTCCAGTCTGTTGCATTTTCACCTGATGGGAGGAAAATCGTGTCAGGTTCCTATGATGAAACTGTGCGGGTCTGGGATGTAGACACTGGGGAAGCACTCAGTGACCCGTTTCAAGGTCACACTGACTGGGTCCGGTCTGTTGCATTCTCGCCTGATGGCAAGAGAATTGTCTCTGGCTCTGATGACAAAACTATACGGGTCTGGGAGGCAAACACTGGGGAAGCAGTTGGTGATCCACTGCAAGGCCACACTAATTGGGTCCTATCTGTTGCATTCTCCCCTGATGGCAAGAAAATTGTCTCTGGCTCTGATGACAAAACTATAAGGGTCTGGGATGCAGACATGAGAGAGACACTCAGTGACCCTGTTGAAGGTCACACCAAGGGGGTCCAGTCTGTTACATTCTCACCTGATGGTAAAAGAATTGTGTCTGGCTCTGATGACAAAACTGTGTGTATCTGGGATGCAGAGACTGGGGAAGCACTCCTTGAACCATTCAAAGGTCACACTGAGAGGGTGCGGTCTGTTGCATTCTCACCTGATGGCAAGAAAATTGTCTCTGGTTCTGATGACAACACTGTACAGATCTGGGATGCAGAGACTGGGGAGGCACTTCGTGACCCACTTCAAGGTCACACCAACTGTGTCTGGTCTGTTGCATTCTCCCCTGATGGCAAGAGGATTGTCTCAGGCTCTGATGACAAAACTGTATGGATCTGGGATGCAGAGACTGGGAAGGCACTTGGTGATCCACTTCAAGGTCACACCAATGGCGTTCGTTCTGTGTCATTTTCACCTGATAGCATGAGAATTGTCTCTGGCTCCTGTGATGAAACTGTGCGGGTCTGGGATGTAGACTCGAGGGAGGCACTTGATGCACTTCAAGGCCATACCTACTGGGTCCAGTGTGTTGCATTCTCGCCCAATGGCAGGATGATTGTTTCTGGCTCTTATGATGAAACTGTACGGGTCTGGGATGCAGAGACTGGGGAAGCACTCCTTGAACCATTCAAAGGTCACACTGAGAGGGTGCGGTCTGTTGCGTTCTCACCTGATGGCAAGAAAATTGTCTCTGGTTCTGATGACAACACCATATGGATCTGGGATGCAGAGACTGGGGAGGCACTTGGTGACCCATTTAAAGGTCACACCGATGGGGTTCGGTCTGTGGCATTTTCACCTGATGGCAAGAAGATTGTCTCTAGTTCTGATGACAAAACTATACGGATCTGGGATGCAGAAACTGGGGAGGTGTCCAATGACCTGCTTCAACGTCACACTGATTGGGGCCAGTCTGGGCCATTCTCACCTGATAGCCAGAGTGTTGTCTCTTGCTCCTCTGATGAAACTGTTCAGGTCTGGTCTGCAGACACTGAGGAGGAACTCAGTGACCCATTTAAAGGGCACAGTGACTATGTCCAGTCTGTGCACAGCTGGGATGCAGACACGGTCAAGGTACACAGTGACCTGTATGAAGATCCCAGTCACTCCCAGTCTAGTTCTAGTTTCCCGAATGTGAGTTTTCATTAGCATTAGGTAATTTGCTTTTTGAACATTATTTTCTAGTCACAATCCACTACCCCAAAATGGTACTTTAATGGAGGGTGGGCCTTCACTTCTTCCCAGAAATTGCTTTTGTGGCTTCCAACCACTAACAGAGAAGGCTTATGGACACAAAACACCAAACTAGTCATTGGCAGAACACAGACTCTGATATCTTTTGAAAATTCTGTCTATGGAACTGAGTGGAAAAGCTGTTACATCCGTCAATAGTATGTCAATAGTCAGTCTTCCATAATACAATGTGGTAGACAGCTGTCTTTGTAGTAGTTTAATGTGACATATCTTCAAAATATAACCCGCCTCTTCGAGGTGGTAGCTAAATCTTTAAGACTTTACAGCATTATCTTATCGTTTTTATCCAGTGAAACCATAGATACCAGGGTGCTTAGATAAAGGTGCTCAAATCACTCAATAACTGCAAATAGGACAGCGTAATCCGTTCATAAGACAAGAGCATGCCACATAGCCATCAAATCCAGTGAAGACAAGCAATTAACAGAAGATAGCAAGGGAGGACATGGAAGAGAGCCAAGTTTCATATACACTGGCAAAATCGACACTAAGTAATCAATCTTGGAGACTCGGGTTTATATTCTCCCGGTTTTTATTTCAATGTACTGCTCCCAAAGGGGAACAACACGAAAAAATCGAAAAAGGGGAAAGAAGAAGCAAATTCAATGAAACACACTAGGCCATTGTGGAAGTGTTCAAGAAGACTAGATTAAATATATAGTGGGACATACAGAGCACTAGTAGTACTTCAAGAAGTTAAGGCATCAAAATCATCATGATTTTTGTGTAGCATCAATTTGCTGCCATATGGAACAGTCAGAGGAATTTGTGATGAAACTCGACGTGAGTGGATCATGGATCCACCCGTCATTAATCCCAAGGGTTGCCTACGTACCACATTCCTCATGAATACCAGGGAAGGCTGGCAACATGGAGGGGGTGCAGCAAATAAGACTCTCTGAGTACATTTATCTGGTGATCATTCCGTATATTTGTTTCGTAGGTAAACATGCCCAATCATTACCTCCTTACACCTGAACTACAAGCATCCCCGCGACCAGTGACTTGAGTGCTCCAACGAGAGCACATCACCAGTGAACACTGAGCACCTGAGCCCCAGATTCTTCCCTCCACCAGCTTTTCTTTGCTACACTCGTACTCCACACCTGCATGGCAATATCCCCTATCTCGACTCATTTTTCATTCCATGCCTACACGACTTTCTTGGGACGAACACCTCATATTTCTACACCACCTGTGCTCCCATATCTGGACGACTGACCCATTATTTCTGTCCCTCGGCAGCTTACTCGCTACTGCGACAGCGGCAATCTTGTTCATTGAACCATCACCAGCAAAAATCTGCAAGCCATTTTGGACACTAAGCAATCTGAAGTTTGGATCATAGGTCATTGGTTTGTCACTTTCAACTTCTCGCTGGTCAGCATTTATCTCCTCTGCAGTCAGTTCAAGCTCATCACAGAGGTCTACCATTGGATCAGTGGATTCCATTTTGGCATGATACAGTCTATTAGCATTTTAGCAGTCTCGATGCATTTGCCAGGGTTAAGACACCCAAGATCATTTTGATCTCTCTTGTTGTACCAAATTTACAATATAGTTGCACCGGTGACCAGGTCAGAATAAAAACACAGTGGGGGATTCATAGGTTGGTATTGACTGAAGTCATGGCTCAAGGACCTTCTTGAATGTTTCTTGGAGACACCATCCAGAGCTCACAGCTCCCAGATACCCTAGCCACAATGGTCTAGAAGTATGATACAGTGCCCGTCATCACATCACGGTTCCGCTTTTGGCAGTAAACAAGTCAAAACTTTGAACCTCTAATTACATTACACCCTCATCATGAGTGAACCTAAAACATCTCGGAAACACTCAAAGGATGCATAAAGAAGATTCCTTGTGCTTGGTTAGTCAATCAAAGAAGATTTTATTTTTTGTTGGCTGAAAAAGTGAAACAAACCCTAATGATGGCATCAAATTCCCATATTGGGTAGGGTTAAAGTCACGTGTCTAGCTTGGACGCCTGCGTCGAAATTCTGTGGTCTGTTACCAGACCATTTGTGAGAGCTCAGCACAATATGAAACATTATCAAAGCATCCCTGCTTCCTTATGAAGGCTTTGCCTGTGTCATACTGGTGATTCGGGGCAACTTTTTTTTCCTGGACCCCGAAAAAGTGAAACACCGTGGGACAAAATGAGTTTTTGTGCTCAATCACATTCTTTTGGTCGGTTTCATGGCCCAGAAAATCACAGAAAAATCACAAAAATCCCTTTGCCCCCGAAAAACACGTGCAGAGAAGTGATGATGGGCACTGTACACACTTCGGGTTTACCTTTGACTACACTTCGGGTTTACCCTGGCCCCCACAGTGCCAGGGCGAAGTAGGTGTATACAATTCAACTACTCTGGGCCTTCAGCTGCAGTGGCTGAGAGATTGAAAGGTGTCATATTTGTATTGGGTGCGGGTGGGTTCAAATCCTGCCTGTGGCATATCTGGAAGTGATTGTATCTTTTTCTTGGTGGGGCCCCCCGCAGTGCCATGCACTGCGTTCCGCCAACCCCTAGACTCAGGTCTGGCCAGCAGATTATAGCTATGGCTAGGCCAGACTAGATCAGCCTAGATCACTACACAGACCCTGTTGAATCACTACACTCACTACACTCACATTTTGGACAGCTGAGTGTAGCTGACTCTAGCCCTGTGTAGCCTGGTGACAGATTACATAGACTGACTCTGTGTAGCTCAGCGCTGATCTGTATAGGTCATTGTAGCCATTTTGAATTTTTGTCTATTAAAATTTAGACAGCCTATTCATACCCAGTGTTCAAAAAAGATTGTCAAAATATGGTCCAAATTTGACAAAAGCACAGACATTCAGCTGGGGGCACCTCTGTATAGATGACTAGAAAGAGCTACACTGACCTAAACTAACCTCAACAGACCTCCAAAGACCTACTCAGAGCTATGCAGACCTACCCAGAGCTAATCAGACTAAGTCTAGTCACCTAGCCAGAGCTATATGCCTAGGTACCTAACCTGACACAGGGAGGATAACCTAATAATCCATGCCATAATATTGGTAGAATATGCAGAAAGTATTTACAATAACTTCCGGATGTTTGTGGCCTCAAACATGCAGAAGGTATTCAAGAGATATGAGAAGGTATTCAAAAGATATGCTGATCTAAGCATATCTTTTGAATACCTTCTGCCTCTTTTGAATGCATTGTGCATTTTTTGAGCCACAAACGTATGAAAGATATTGTAAATATTTTCTCCATATTTTTGGAATATCTTGGCATGGATTATTTTGTTATCCTCCCTGTGTGAGTCTGAGTCTAGGGGAGGCCGGAACGCAGTGAAGGCAAAAAAGGTGTATACGAGGGATTGATGGTAGTGCCGGGTTTAATCCCAGTTGAGCCCTTTTTGTACTGGAAGCCTGCATCCAACAAGAGCTAGCCCACTAGACCAAAAGGCAACAGAATCAACAACTGCTTGTTGACTATGGGCAGGCTATATATGCTGTAAACCATCAGGTTTACATATACAGCCGTTTGCATGTATTCGTGAAACTCGAAAAAAATCTCAACGATCACGTGTGTGATGTGTGACCACCGGCAATCAGTTGCCGGTTTAAGCGCCGACCACTTACAAGTAAGCAACTCCTTGCCCGAACACCTGCTGGATTGATGAATCCATCCTTTTACCCCCCATGGCCCCCGAAATCTCTCTTGATTTGAAAGATGATGTCGCTCCACCTTCGGAAAGCCCACATTTCATCAGCCAATTAACAATTTGATTGTTGTTTGGCCTTGTGAGCTTGTCGCCAAGCCCACAAGGTCCAAGGGCGAAAAAGTACTCCTCCGAAAATGCAGAACAAGACAAGATAATGTCTCAAACATCTGGAGGATGCTTGCAGAATGCCCTGTGTAAATTTTCAGAACTGTGCTGTACCGAAACATCAAAATAAAATAAAATTTATGCCGCACAAAGGAGTCGAACTGTCGACCTTGTCAGAAAAAAAGATAGCCTTGTGACCTTGCCAACTTGCGACCTTTTTGGCCCTTTTTTGGCCTTTTTTGACCTTGTACAAGCTCACAAGCTAATTGTCAAAAGTCTGATGTTATAGATCTCAGCATGCACGGACCCTTCGCATGTTGGTTTTTTGCGTCGTATCCAGGGTCATGGAGATCACGCGAGGGTAAAGACAATGCCAGCTATCAGGCGGAGCACGGAGGCCGACATTGCCAACGTTGAGCGGGCTACCTGACTCCAGGAAGAGGCTAAAAAGAGCGATGATTGACAAGGAGTGTGCAGAGAACACTCTTGGATGCTTAGAGGACGTCGGTGGAAGTCAATGAAGTTGTAAGGTGGTCGGCGCTTAAACCGGCAACTGATTGCCGGTGGTCACACATCACGCACGTGATCGTTGAGATTTTTTTCGAGTTTCACGAATACATGCAAACGGCTGTACTACTATACAAATATGTTTATATACAGCGCCCAGCTACAGTGGGGGGGAGCTTGCACAAATCTCAGTTGGAGATCTTCTGGCTGATATTCACATCACAGCACACAGTTGATTTGAATGATTTTGGACAGATGTAAGGAGCAAGAGCAGCAAAATTCTGATTTTCTGCAGCTTTCAGCAGAGATGATCAAGAATCTGAGTACTACTGTACTTTTTTTCATTGGAGTGAAGGAGTCTAAGGGTATACCTAATTTTTTCAGAGCAGGGATTAGGTTGTAGAACAACCATTCATTTTCACCAACAATTGTGGTTGTTTCTAAGTGTAAGTACTACAGTGTCAAATAATGTTCTCCGGACCAACTCTGGACCTAGGATTTATTATGTATGTACCACCTTGGGTATTCCTCAGATATTCACGCAGGAAGTAAGGCAGGTATAGAGCTACAGACATAAGGGTGTGCTATTGGGCTTATCATATCTTATCGACATCACCCCCATCAGTCAAAGACGAACAATGATCAAAAGCCGTTTGCACAACCATCATATTTTTGTGATCCATCAGAAAATAGAGGGCAAGCCCCCCAATTGATTCACTAAGCTTGTTAACAGTCATTGTGAGCTCAATTCTGTTTTTACTCGGGAGTAGGCTCCTTCAATTCACAAGGAACAAGCAGAGGGCCTGACCTCCTAGGTTTTTTAATGCACACCGAAATGCTCCTTTTGGGGATATTCCCATGTTTTTCAGCGGTTGTAAGGAGAACATGTCTTATGGGACCTATTCTTCTCCGATCCACCTATATTTCTAGTATAATGGAGTTGAATGTACTCTGGAGGGCCTACTGCCATAGTAAATGTGAACTCTGTATCAAATCTACCATACACTTTGGTATCAACAACATGGAAGGAATTCTATGATCTACTAGCTCAACCCCGAAAATAAATATACCAGCTTTCATAAGTTGAAAGCAAGAATTTGTACAAGTTTCCCCCTTGCAACCTTATGCAGACATCCTCTGACCCCTTCATCTTATTCCTCAGATCCTCACCTTCTTTTGGGCCTTTTGTCTGCCCCCTGATTTTCCATCCACGTCCCTTTTGTCTCGTCCCATACAACAATTATATCAACCCCCTGAGTACTGTGTCTCTCCATTTTTAATCATCTGCAAGGAAAACTTAGAGAAAAGAAAGCTTCGGGCCTGAGCTGTGGATAGGGTTGGCACTGTGATAAGGACCATGGTGCTACGGCAGAAAAGCATCGTTTGACCACAGGGGGTTTGTTATTCTGTAGAGTCCACTTTATAACGTGGGGCATAGATGGAATGGAACTGATGCTGTATTTCTTTGAAGGTTAGCAAAAATGGGTCAAAAGAATGAAAAATAACCATTTTCTTGGTTGGATTTTCTGGGAAGTGTGTGTAGGTGAACCTCTTTGGAAAGGCTCGTAGGATGGGAGATATAGTGCCTTCGAAAGGCAAGAGTGTGTGTGTAAGGGAACTCCAATTGAAGGGGGACAGAGCACTTTGTTACAAGTGGGAGGGAATCTGACCCTGGAGGTTCGCTACCTAAACTCAACTACTGCCAATTCCTTTATACAATTTCGAGCCCTCCAGTCATCTATGACTCGCATGACCCAGCCGAATCTCCCTTGCCATTGGTTCCCGTCCTATACAGAGGTTTTTATGGTGAAATGAGTCAAATTTTCCAGCAAAATAAGTTTTGTGAACCCCTTTTGAGATGGTTGCGTGAAGAGGCTTGAGTCTGGTGGAGTCAATTAGTGGTACCAGTTGATTCTGGAGTCATTGCGGGCCCTGGTGATGATCCCTGAGTACGAATATTTACTTCTGCATGGTTGTGTGTCACCGTTTTCCTGTAAATTGTGGTGTAGGCGTGTTTGCATGAGAGTTTGCGTGTTTTTTTGAAACACTTGTTCCAACATGAGCTATGCCTGGTCTGTTGCCCCAAATGAGGAAATTTTCCGGAAATATTTGGAATGCAACCATAGGTGGGCATTTATTCCAGGAATATTTGAGAGTTTGGTGGTTCCTTCGAGCTCCTGGTTGATTTTAGTGATTTTGGAGTGCAGTGAAACATCTTCATGATTTGGTTTTGGGGTGATGGTGGAATTATTCTGCGAAAATATGGAACCACGATCGTAGTTGGGGCATTTATTCTGGGAATATTCGGGAGTTCAATGGCTCCTTCGAGGTCCTGGTCATGGTTTTGATGGTTTTTTGGAGTGTAGTAAGATGTCTGGTTGTTTAATCCATGATCTGTGTTGTTTGCTTGTCTTGTGTAAGGGTTGTGGCGAAAATATTCTGGGAAAATATGGTCTTCTCGAAGAGGTAACTTGAAATACCAAATCAGGAAGGATGTTGATGTGTCATTTGTAGCACCTTTGGGATGAGAGGGCATGCACAGAGCGCTGAGATGGGGGCTCTCGAAGTACGGCGGGAAAATATGCTATCTAGCCGCTAAATGCAAATGGACAAATGAACTATCCACTATACACTAACAACCAAATCACACTACAACCAATCACTCCTCTTGTATTGAGAGCTTTGAGTCGGGTAGTTTGGGGTTTGAATCAACGGTTTGTTGACCCTATAGCTAGTCTGTACTCGTAGGGGTACTTGCTAAGATCGCTACTCAATTAAGGTGTCTTATTTGAGTAAGGTTCTTGGATATTGTCTGGGTAGTTCTGGTCTTATTTCAAGACTAATGCGGTACAATGTACGATGTTTATAGAGTTTAATGACACAAGGTCGGGTTTGGGTGTCTAATAGACGGGTTTGTGGTTATACACCAAGGTTTTGGATGGCTTTCGGCCTTAAAAGAGCTTTCGGCTCAGTACAGATGTTCGGCTTTCGGCCTTAAGAGAGCTTTCGACTCAATATGATTCAACGAGACTGGTTCTGACGGCTTTCGGCCTTAAAAGAGCTTTCAGCTCAGTACTGATGTCGGCTTTCGGCCTTATTCAAAGGGTTTTCGACCCAGTTCTCGAGATTTCTTATATTTTTAAGGTCTGATCCAAATCCAAATCTATTTCTGGTGCTAGGTGTCTATGGGCTAAGCCCGAGCTAATCAAATCTAGTGGAACAAACAAGGACAACCAACTCTGGTGCCTGCCTCCAAGGGATATGCGCTCCCGTCCCTGCTCTTTCTGCCCTTTATTTATACTAATCCAACCTGCTTACACTACTTGGTTTACGCTACCTGCTCTCTAATATGACTCCTACTGCTCCCTGCCTCCGACGGTGTCCCTCGTTCTTGATTGGCCAGTAAAGGCGTGCTCTGACAGCTGCACACGGTCGTTGGTTTGATCCATCAAGGAGCTCTTCTTGGCAACTGATGCCTTGCTCGAGTAAGGTCTTCTTCGTCTGTGGCTCTATGTCCCGAGCCCGGAAGGGTCTTCTTCGTCTAGCCTGCCATCGTAGCTTCAATACGGTACCCCATAGTCATAGGTTAGCTCAACCCGTCTATCCATGGTTCGATTAGGAACCTAGGATGCCTTATCCGATTTAAGGATTATCGCGATCTCTGTAGTGATGCTGGTTGCCTAGATCCGGAATTGCCGGTTCTATTCTTGGATGCTATCCATCTTGGCAGTATCTGCCTTCTCTCAGTAGCCATTCCCATCATGTGGCCTGAAGGCCTGAACGCGCTAGTCCTTTGTGTCAAACACGGACAATCTTAGTCTAGTCAATCTTGTATGAAGGACTTGGGTCCGCGACTGTGCAAATATGATAGTTTCCTTCTATCTCCTTGGTAAGTGTCCCAGCAAGCAGCCTTAGGCTTTATATAACCTAGTTTCTCTGCCACGATACATCAGACTTTTGACATTCCCATTGTGGCGTTGTACAACGCCAAACAACGCGTGAAAACGCGTGAAAACGCCGCAACGCGCAACGCAAACAATTTTTGATGAAATTTTGACAACGCCGAACTATAATTAGCAGATAACGTCAGAACGACCGACATTCAGGGCGCTTTTAGCCCTCCATCCAGACATCTACTACCATCCGCCCATCCATGCCCCAATTCAGGCAGGTAGGTCATTCCCAACCCATAGGGGAACACTTTCAATTTTGGTGAACAACGCGAAAATGCCAAACAACACGTGAAACGCGACAATCAAAATGTCAAATAGCTGATGTAGTCTAGTTCCTTACTCGAGTAAGACATATATTGGCCCCATTTGTGGAGGTACCGCTATAGATCCTCCCGGTTCATTCCCTAGTGCTATTAGACTTGTTAGGCTACTCGTTCGGAGCTCCCGAAAGCCTCTTAGGTATGTAGCACACATGCTTGACAGCTGAAAATGCGTAAAATGCGCAAATTCAGGTGTACTTGATTACACGGCTTATCAGCGCATACAGCCCTCACAGTGCTCAGAGAATTAGCAAAGAATTTCCAGTTAGTGAATAAGACATGGACATGGAGAAAACTCTTTGCTGGACGGCCTGGGGCCAAAGTGAAAGTGGTCTCAGCAACCAACATGCCACTTGTCTCATTCGGGTTCTTCAGGCCTATGGCAACTTGAATCAAATCAAATTTATCCATTTGAAGTCAACCTCGTCCTTCGGGCCTATGCTATCTGCCGTACAATTCAGCAACCTTCCCAGTGATAGGGCGTGTACCAAAACACGCATGAAAATTCAAATTTTCACTGCTTTGATTAGACCTATCAGAGGCATAAGTAAGGCATATAGAGGGTGTACACTCACCTCGAAGTGGTACATTAAACCGTTAATAGTTGCAAGCCAGCGGCTAACAAGTGCTGAAGTCTTTATGACGGCTTGTCTTATCAGTCAGATTAAAGTCTTTAAGCCATACACTGGGCTTTAGAACTCAGCTATCCACCGAAGTCTCTATTGTACTACAGATGAACAAGAAGAACTATGGAGTATCTATGGCTGGCCACCAGGAGGCAGCACTCTACGGGATTGAACTACAAGTTCAACTTGTACAATTTGACTTGATTGGATTGAAGACAGACGGCCGTTGGTGATACCCAGCGGCCAGACTTCTTGACATCCTTGGATTAGTAACTCGAGATAGAAATGATTAGATGATGGTCCGCCCGTCGGTTGGATGACTGATTGGTGCGACTTGATATAAGATTGAAGGCGGCCATTCTACTAAGGGAACTTGATGGACTTGATACGAAAGACTAGATAAGATGGACTGAACAAGATATACACAGGTGGGCAGGCCAGTGTAGGTGAAATCCTACATTGCTAGGAGCGGATAGCCAGGTGATCAATCACCGGTGGTACCTTGGCTGGAGCACGCCATACTGATGAAATATGAGGAATAAGATCCAGACCCACCCACCGGGGCCCATTATACCCACGAGTCATAATAACGGCCATACTATTGGGCCGCCAGGCAGTTCAGGTCAGTTGGGTTGCCTAGAGAGAAGTTCCGGTTTTCCCTTATGTCTCTTTTAATTGCTCCCTCGTTTGTATAAAAGCCAGTCGTTTAGAATGTTTGTACTTCAGTGAACCCTTACCCATATTTTGGTGTAATATAGAGTTGACTCAGAAGACTTGAATTGAGATTAGATTGAGAACTAGTTTGAAGACTAAGATTGTGCTTGAGAAATACAACTATGAAAGCTTAGTTGGGAGCAACCTGTCGGCCACCCGCCACTAACTTGCCTGAGTCAGAGGTGGGGTTAGAGTAACTTGTTGAACCCACCTGTCTGAGTTTGGGAAGTTGAGAATATACTGTTTAAATTGAGACATTAGAAGACAACTGGCTTTGAGTGTTAATCCCAGGTTGACTATACTCGCCTTTCGTGAACTATAAGTTCTTCATTTCAGTGTGGAGCCCCCTACCTACCACCTCTATTGAAATCATACTAGTCAACTAGTCTCTCTATCAGGGTGAACTCTTGATTATTGAATAGTAATCAAATCTTTGGATTGAATTGCATGCTCTTGATAGACAATATGCCTGTCTCACCTCCCTGAACACACACACCAAGTACTTGATTGAAGTTGTGATATATTGGATTTGATTTAATGACTAGAGTTGAGACTTGTGCTCATTCACTGAGTTAGACTCATTATTTCATGGCCGCACCCGAGTGCGCCGTGTCACCGGCATGACCTTGACACTCGTGTGAACCAGCCTTCTCTTCATCACCAGCATGGCTAAAAAAAAACATTAGCTTAGAATGGAACATACAGTCGCAAACTAGGAAGCGAAACACAACGTAGAAGCGAAACGACGCGATTTTCGCCAGCTCAAAGTTGATGGATGGACCCAATTTTTTCTGAGGTGTATCTCATCCATGTATTGCCTCCAAATAGCAAAGGACTTGTACAAAGAGCTCATGTAACGCCCGCGCGATACAACTTTGTGTCAGCTATCAATTTCCCGATTGTTATTCTCCATCACCAACTGTACGGCACTTCAGTCTCCAACATTGAAGGAAAGACACCTGGGGGTGTTTTTGAGGGTCAAGATGACGAATATCAACACCCTGAAATTTTGGAGTCCATGGATGGGGTGCAGTTGGCTGTATTGTAGTGTTTCGCTTCTACATTATTTGGCAAAAATTGGCTCACTAGACAAAACAGCCTCGTTCTCTGCAAGCACAACACCAATTCATTTGATTCTTTGTACTCGATGATAGTGGGGAAGCTTTTCTACCCTTCCGCAAAAAGGACTAGCCATATTGAGTCTTTGTTCTCTTGTAATCCTCGGTGCGATCTGATCGTTTCGCTTCCTAGTTTGCGACTGTACTGGAATTCATATGTACAGTGATTGACATCAGCGGCCATTCAGTAAGCCCAAGCAATTTCCCACCATGGATATGATGTTGGATTTTGAGCCTAGGGACGAAGCGGATGCTCAGTGACCCTCTGCAAACACGCAGAGGTCTCGATAAAATTACGGTGGTACTTATACAAAACGAACAGCTATCAACGCGAAAGGGGATAAGTACGAGAGGAGAAATAACGGCAGGGAAAACGTCGGTGGGGGAAATATCGGTACGGGTAAAACGTCGGGCGCGGAATGGATGAGTCAGGAAATGGTAACGGCCAGATGTCGGTGCGCGGGTGTTTCGGTTGATCCTCCAACATATGATGCCTGTTATCTTATTTTTTTTTTCAGTTTTCAGCCAGTCAGCGGGCTTCAGGCCAGGCCCCGAACATCACTAGGCATTTCGGACTCTGTTCCCGAAAAAATGAACATTTGGCGGACACTCTGCACCTTAGGGCTCCACAGGACCCGCTACCTAAAGTTAGTGAACATTGGTCCTCTTTAGGCATCCATTGATCACATCAGTGATGGTCAGTCCCTGGGCCAAATTTTTGGACCATCACCGGTGGGAAAAACCCGCAGAATATGGGTTTCCATATAACACACCATTTTTAGAGGGGTTCTCATTCGAAACCAGGTTTCTCAGTAGAATAATCCCAAAGAGAGAAGGCTCATTGTCACCCCGGGAAGGTTGACCTTTAGCTGTGGAGGCTTTGGTGGAGGGGTGAGACCGGATGGTGGGACTGCGACACGAGAATATTGTGAGGGAGAGGAGACCCGGTCTGCGGTCCTGTGGAGGCCTGCGCTACAGCTTTACAGTACAGCTTTGCACATGACTGTGCAGGGAGCAGACATGCACTCAGACCAGCGCCCTACCGGTGTCTGAGTCGTGATGTGATAACGACTCCTTGGTTCGCATGCATGTAGATCTAGACCAGGCGGGTTTAAAGGTCGGACTGGTATGACGACACTGTCTGCGATAGCATATAAGATGGAGTTGCGTGATTGGGCAGCTATGCTGCGGAGTATTATTATAGTGATGGTGGCTGAAGTCTGCCATTCTGCCATTTAGTTCGGCAGATGAGTTGGCAGCCTGACTCAATTGGGTGAGGTTCGGCAGAATCCGGCGACTGAAGCCAAAAACAACGCTGATTTGAGTTATTTCTGCCACTTGCTAGTGGTACATATATCCCCGCAGTGAAAACTTGCTATTTAGAGCAACAGGCTGGTGAATAATGATAATGTATGTGCAGGAAAATCGGAGGAAGTTGCCGAGTACGGCAAACATCGGGTTTGAACAGCCTTTGAGCGTCTAGAACAGCTTTAGTCAGTAAATTGGCGTTAAAGAGGTATCTCTGGGTCGATTCAGGACAACTGGTCATCAAAAAAGTGTGTATTTGGTGAAAAGGTCCATGATTGCAGTGCCAATTTTACCGGATTTTGAAGGATTCTGCTGCAATTCTGCCTGCCATTCTACCCGGCTTGATTGACCGGGACAATTCTGCCCCCCCTCCCCCCCCACACACACCAGGTGGAGAGGTATGTATACTATAAGCGTGGCCTCGAATAATCAGAGCATTTACTGACAATCACAAGAAATGAACACGACAATTTAGAAAAGCCACAGGTGCGGAAGGGCAAAGGTTGGTCATGTATCTGCGAAAGGCGAAATGACCAAGGCCCGTTGTCGATTGCGTAAATTATTCCTGGTTTCAAAATGTCACGCCGTTTTAATCGCTTCAGCGAGGGAACACTATGTTCGTTCCGAGAAGGATCAGCGTAGAAGTTGCAAGAGTCGTGTTAACGAAAGCGGGTGCGCAGAGTGTTGAGCGTGAGCTAATTGATACGTAGCACACGTTTGAGTTTGTTGGTGTTGCCTCGTGGCAATAGAGATTTAGCGAATGTTCAAATTCCAAGTAATACAACTATCCGTTTCCGACGCAATTCTACCTTAAGCAACCGAATAACCAGAATCAATTCTTGATTAGACACGAGTACGGGAAACGTCTCTGTATTCTTAGGATTGCTGTACTTAGCTTTGCGCAAGCTTAAAGTCGTTACGCCAAAGAAAGCCTTAATAGGTTCACGCGAGTTATGGCAGATGAACTGGTGGTGGATTGAGCAAGAGTTACAGTGTGTCCACATGAAGGGGAGCACTCCCTATATATACTAAAACTATGTACGAGTCATAGCGGAGCCGGAGTGGAGTCGGGGATGAGCCCGAGGTGATGACCGAGGCAAGACCGAGGTAAATCGGCGAGTTATTGAGGCTTAGTAATCTTAGTCATTTCCATCACAAGTCGGCAGGGATCTTCTGTCCATCAATTTGCTTGCATACCGGCAGAGATAGACCTTTTCGACACGATAGGCTGTAGATATATGAGACAAAATAAGAGTGAACGCGGCAATGATAACAGGCCAAGGGGGTCCAAAGATAAGAAAAAATGATATCACCTACAAATTTTTTTTTTGAGAGGGTCGGCGACACCCTCCCCCCTCACAGCCACCTGATGCCATCAAATTCCCTTTTCGGGAGACAGCATTTTCGCACATTTCCGTGCCGGGAGGTGCTACATGAGAGTGGTAGAGTGGTTAATCACCAGAATATTTACAGAGTCTCATAAACAGCTGGCTCATCATATTATATGTGAAGGAATGATTTTGTAAACATTTTTGACTTAGAATAAGTCTGCCATAGTAAGTACTAATACATAGCTAACAATCCAACTAAACTTTACATGCTGTTGGAAGTTTCATTAGGGGTGGGCCGAAAATGCATACAGAAATAAAACTGTTTGAATATGTGGACATTGGTAGTGTACAGGATGTTCCCAAGGATGGTCTTAGAATATGAGTTGACAGGGTGGCAAGCAAATTAAAATCATTTGAGGTACTGTAGAATCATTGATAATCACAGATCGGCACTTTCGGAAACAACGGCAGAGGCGCAAGGGCCGTTTCGGCATCTAGTCGGCAGAGCGGGGCAATTGATAAATATGTCATAATAATGATGGCCATATGCCGGCGACTGGCACAACACACAACCTAGGCAGTGTTCACTCATATTTTGCTAGACAATTGCTAGGGTACGTCCTGAGAGGTCAGATGAGGACCAGAGGACCAGGACGTACATGGGTTGATATTTGGACCTAAAAAATTTTACATACAAATTTTTTTTTTGGCAGTCAGCCAGACACCCTCCTCCCCTACCCCATATGGTAATCTCTTATCTTCGGACCCCCTTGTAACAGGCTGAGTAATGCAGTGAGCAGAGGAGTCCCAGCGTTGGACTCGTGCTTGACTCGTCATCCACCACCAACATTATATTTGAATATGGACCACTTCACGCGTGACAGGTTCCGTTGTTTGGCTTGATGCGCTGCGTGAAAGCGACTGATACGTTTGGTGCAATCTGCCAAACGAATTTAGACTTTTCACTAAGGCCGCAAACCGTCCTCCTTCAGTAACTGTACGCGGCTCATAGGCGGCGAAGTCGCACGAATTGTCATGAAGAGGTCCGATACAGCCGCGAGGTGCGGTACTTACGTCGTCCTGCGCCCATGCACTTATAGTGAGCGTCTGATGTCGACCTTTCCTTTTTTCTTTCGTCCGACCTCGTCCTTGATGGAATTTTCCTTTGCTGTATCGTCACATTCCTGCTCTACTTCCACCCCTCCATACTGTGCATCCGACTCCCTTCCCTCCGGCTCGGCACTCTAAGAGGTAGGCACCGTCTCCACACGCACGTGCGTATGCACTGCCGCTCTTCATATAGACTAAGACTGTATATTTTGTGTTTGCGCCCGTCGCAAAAGTACGATCATGGATCGCGCCCGCCGGTGCCTTTTTGTGCGTCGCCCTGCCGAGTGCCTTCTGCTGCTTGCTCAGGCGTTTGTTATCAGTCACCTTGAGGCCGCGGGTGTTACCTGGAGCACCTATCCTTTGACGTGAGCGCTCGCACTTTTCCATCGCGCTCCGCATCTCTCAGCAAGTACGACAGCGGTATATAGCGTATCGCAAGAGGCGGCCACCGGAAGATGCCGAGACACAGCCTTGAAGGGTAGGGTGGGTCTGGGACCCCTTATTTCACTTTTGGGAATTTGTTCGGATGGCTCTGAAAACACGCTTGGAAGGGTTGAGAAAAAATCGAGTTTTTTAGGGGTACATTTCCGCGTGGAACGGTGAAGAGTGTCCATTCCGTACGACAGAAATCGACTCAAAACACAGCAAATTCGGGCAGAATGGCCTATATCAAGCCCAGATTTCAGTAGAAAATCCCCTTTTCGGTCACTTTTCCTGAGAAAATTACCCGATTTGGGTGTGGCTGTGCTCGGCTAATAGGGAAGGATGGGTCTGGAGGGTCTTATTGCACTTTTCCGACCCTGTGTGGCAAATTTTAAGGACGGTTGCCTCTTGGCGTATCGCCAACAGCCCGAATTCTTATTCCGCGTCGACAGTCGCCTCCTAATGGTTGTCCTCACGTTAAGTAGGTGTGTGTCTTTGGGCGCCTCTTCTCTCCTAGACTGACACTCCGTCCAGACATCTCTGCTCAAGTCTAGCACCCCCTACTGAGATGCACTCGCGCCCTGCGCCGCGTGCCTGCCCCCGCCATTCCCAACGCAAAATGGTTGACTCGCCCGCCGATGCTCGTGTTTGCTATACTACACATCCGTGGTGAGTGGCTCAACGCGTCTGCCACAATACGCCGAGGTCCTGGCATTGATCTCGAACATACAGGAGTCCTCCAGCCGCCCTCGCTCTACCCTTGTCGCACGAACGAGTCCCTAGCCGGAGATGTGCTTCGAGACAGCTGAACAATCAAACATCTAAAATGCCGCCTCAGCGAGTCTATCGGATGGCTGACCCTGGTGTGAGTGGGTAATAAATGCGGTGAGTAGCGAAGCGAACGTACAATGATCATATAATTTTGTTCATGCGCCTAACAATCGGCCGGAAAGGTGCCTTTTCAGCGCGTCCTCTCGAGCGAAGGTCGCGGGGCACGACGGACACTTCAGTCGCAAATCGAAATGCACCGACTTCAGGTGCTGTACGAGCGAGCTTGATTTAATCATCGCCGGGCACCCGGTCCAGCAGCAGAGCACTGGATTGCCTTGCAGGACGTCATGGCTCTCCTGCAAGTGCCTCCAGAAGGCACCATGCTCAACGCTCAACGTCGGATCGCATCCGGGCAATTTACACTTGGTTGGTCCGCGCGACGTCGCCCGTTGAACCACGTCTTTGATGCGCTCGGGATGCTCTCTGTAGAGGTCCGCGCAGCGCTTCTTGCCGCCCCGGGGCCTGGTTACGGGGAGTACTTTCGGGAATGAGGGAGTGGGATGGATGCGGGAGTGCTTCGTCCTCGGCTGGGTGCCGCCGAAGATCCTAGTATCAAGGGCGAGGGGTTAGCAAAATAAGTAACGGGAAGGAGAGAGATAAGACTAACCAGGCAGTGGGATGGGAGCGGGAATGGTACACGGGAGCCGTGAACATCTGGTGGGGGGGCGCGAAGAGCTGCATGACGCTCTGGGGCTTGGTTCCAGGGCGACTTAGCTCGGAGAGACATTGTATCGGAGATGAGGGAGTGCGATAGAGGTGGGAGCGGTGCGCTGTCAGCTGGGTTGCGCCAGAGTTCCTAGTAGTACGAGCGGCAGGTCAGCACAGACAGCAACGAGAAGGAGAGAGATAAGGCCAACGCAGGAGGGGGGAGGAAGGGGGAATGGTCCATCGGCGGCACGCTGATCATCTGCAGGCCCATCTGCAAAAACCTAAACAAACGTTACACGAATTTATGCCGTGAATAAAGAAAACGAAGCACTCGAGGTCATCGAGGGGATTTCTAGAGGCGCTCCCTTGCATGAAGCTTTGGGAATAGAGTCAGCACATGTGAGAGAGAGGAAGCTTAGGGTATTAACTGGCCGTACATGGGCGATGGATTCTTTTTAAGATGACTTATTAGAGAAGGGGAAATGATAATGGTCGAAGAACGAACCTTCGACTGGATAGTGTACTTTCTCTGGCAGATTTATATCGGAAGACCTCACGGAATCCAGGTGGAAATTATCACGTTAAGCCAGCACTAAGATTCTTAAAATAACAGAGAGCGATATATGTTTTCTCCCAACGGTCCAGTAATCGGAGCACCGTCACCTAACCATCCAATTTCCCGTGCAAAGTGGTGAACCCCCCCCCCCCCCCCCCCCGAGCGAGGCGACGTTCAAACTGAAGTGGCGGAGCGGCGTGGATAGGGGTAATCAGAGTATTGGATTCTGAGAGGCGATTCTGATGGCGATTCTGATTTATTCAATGATGGGAGAATCGCCGCAAGTCGGAATCGCCTCAAAATCGTCGCATAATCACCCCGGAATCGATGTAGAATCGCCTCCGGAAGAGATTCTATATTGATTCTGGCCGATTCTTATTTACAATAATTAACAATAATTATGATAATCGCCCCAGATTCTCCGTCAGAATCGACTTCACCATCGGCAATGATTATCTATTGACTGCCCCTCATTAGGTCGGGAGGGACTTGCTTTCTGCATAGGCAACATCGTAGGTAAAGTTGCACGTTGCACGCCACTGACGTCCTCCAAGTGGTGGAAATGTGATCATGAACACATACAACGTGAATAGCTCCAGTCATTTCACAAGAGGCACGCGGGAATCTCTGATCGCACAGACGCCCACAAAGGAGATTTATATTTTATAAGCGAAATTACGTGACCTATCTCGGCGTATCCTTACAAAACAGCTCCGATGTATCTACCTGCACATTATCGGGTCCAGATCCTATATTCTGAAATTTTTCACGTTTTTTTGGACCCGAATTCGCCGAAAAACCACGTTCCCGAAGCGAGCTGGAAAAAAAGAACATCAGATTCGGTATATTTTTTCAACATTTCCGCCTGTATCTCGTTATCTCGCTCGGAGGACCCCTCGGCCCTTGGCTCAGAGCGGAATACTCACTGCTTGCAGGCCGCTCGGCGGCACAGGTAAATCGGCGCTGCCGAGCTAGGTCGCCGCACGACGGAGCTATGCCGAGTGATGCCGGCAGACTGTGCCGATGCTCCTCCTCCGTCGTATACGTAGCTCTGACAGGGGCTGCCGTGGCGCCGCCTGGACGCAGTGACTGCCTTTAGCGGCTCCAGCCATGCCAAGAAGCCCAGTCTCGCACTCTCTCAGGCCTAAGCCAAGCCAAAGCCAAAAAGCCATGAATTGGACCTACATCCTTACGCAGTATACCACTGACAAAATCACTCGCATTGAGTTCAGTGGCCTTTTGGCACCCACTTAGCCACGGTGTCGTGTAATCCAACCTACCTACCCGTCGTGGCAAGATCAGTTGGCGGTTTGTCGGTTTCTAAGCAGAATCCCGCCAGTCCAACAAACTTGCTGATTGACTCAGATTGGGCATCACTCATGGACCATGGTGGTGGATCGAAGTCTTTAGGTGGGAAGATCGATATCTGTTTGCTGTGCCCATTAGGGAAAAAGAACTTCAGACATAGACAATGGTTTCTGGTTGCAAAATTGCCATTTCTTCCCCGACCCCTCAGGAGTACGGTGCATGCCTCCGACCCGGAAACGTGTGACTGCGAAGGTATGAAATAGGCACAAACCGAAGCTTCGCGGGCAAATCCTGGTGGAATCTATCAAAACGGAGATTAAGCGAAAAACCCAGGCGGCGGACATCACGGTCTGCGGGCGGAAATTAATGAACTCTATTTTTCGTTCCCAGACATCGACAGGTCCGTCAGACAGCATCACCAGACGATTGTTCGTGGGTCCAGTGAGCGGCATCCGCGTGTATAATGGCGAGCAACAAGGAAGAGCCAATTTCGTTCTGAGCAGGATCAGCATATAATTTGAAAACAATAGGCAGGGACCCGTCCAAGAGAACCTATATCTTCTTGGATCTTCGGAGAGATAGACCCCTTCTAGACGAGATGCTGGAACCTAGATGAGTCGAAGACAAGACAGGAGGGGAAACGATCACGATCACGATGAGCATCCGGATGCGCCAGGAGGGATCCATTGAGTATTGACTATTAAGAAAGAGCTTTCTAATGGCATGGCGAGTCCTTGGAAGGAAGCCCAGGGGTCCGACAAAGGCGGAAGGGTGCCACGTGCCGAGGGCCCAGGTGGAGCCGCGAAGCAAATGACATCACACGGTGCCTTGGGAGCCATCCATAGTCAAATTGTCTTGTCTCGCGGGGGCACGGGGAGCTCAATTGTAATATAGATGCGCCTATCCCGCGGCCGGCTCATAGCCCCTTCTACGCTGTTCATTTGCCTCGAACCTTGTTGGACCTGTTTTTTTCTTACACTCCCGGTAGATAGATCGGGCCCGGCCAAACTTGTTTCCTTGCGATGCAAGGCCATGCACGAAACTCTCAAACAGTTATTCCTCAGGGGGCCATCCACACCTCTTCTACATTGTTCAGCTCGCAAATCCTAAGTACCTGTTTTTACTCGAGTAGCCGAGTCTAAGTTCCAAGCTTCTGACCAAAAATTAATGCGTTAAGTCCCCTCCTCTCGCGCACTTCCATCTCCCCCAAGCCTCGTTGTGACCTAGTCCTGTGGTCGGTCGACCTTATTATATAAGCACCGCTTTGGGAAGTCACGTGTATGGTACACCGACGCGACTTGACGCGTCGGCGGCAGCATAGAGCATAAAATTTAAGGACATAATCACACAAACGTATCAAGTCACCCTAAGAGACCTGCTTGGGCCCATTTTGACCGAGATTCGGTTGAGGAACTGAGATGATGACCAAATCCGGCCGAAAAGAGCCTGCGATGAAAGAAATGGACGAGATAATTGTTTCCACTGTTTTGAAGCTAGTTCAACTGTGTGGAAGCTCTTGCATTGTTTCAGGCTCAAAATTCGTACTGAATAGCACCAAGACGCGTGAAAGACGCGTAAAATAAATGAGTTGTTTGGTCGTGAATCCCCCATCATTACATAATAAGATGGGCCGCCGCTTATCAGGCGCGGTAACTAACAGACTGTAATGGGCGAGGAACGAGCCGGTTTCATTACAGCGTCTGTCTGGAGAGACTAGTTGTGACCATGCCGTTGTATGTTTTAGTTCACATCGGTGGGCTTCATCAAGCCTGGTCCACGCTGCATGTTGAACATTTTAACCTCCGATATCGTGCTGGGAGGAGGCGAGGCACCCGTGTGCTGCATTCAATCCCTTACGGATCATTCCTTATCAATTTGACTTCTCTCCGGTGCTTGAGGTTCGTTCCTTCCGCTCAAGCTTTCGCATTCTTTGTTGCTTCACTTATTATAATATCCTTGCAGAAACAATGCTTGCAACTCAAGTCAGTCACGGTGTACCGGGTATCGTTACTTGCACTGGAAGGGGATTCCATATCAACTATCGGAGGCATGTCAGGGCTCGAATCTTCGGCATCCTCGCACCGAGCAAAAGGTACATGATGTAGCTTCTTCTGTTGATAAGTTATAACTTACCTTAAATCTGATGCATTTAGCTTGGATCCGTTCCGGGTTCCCTCCCCCCCTTTGCTTTCCACCAGGGCGAGAGCGCACGCGAAATCCGAATCTGGGTCGAGGAATGTCGTCTGTAATATCATGCTTGAAATCAAGGTTCTGACCATCAAATCCGCGTCTGATATGTGTTGATTCTGAACAGGAAGCTTTGAGTACGTCCTGTCTTATTAAATCATCCTCTGTAGCTTGATAATTCGCGTGAAGAGAGGGAAATCGACGAAGACGCGCCATATCACGTGGGCGTTCAACCGTGTGCCTGAGCCAATAAAATACTGCATTAAAAGCTGTAAAACAGCAACAATCGGGCCACTATCAAATCCGTGTTCTTCCATGGTGGGTTGGCTTGTGCAACAGCACTTTATACTTCTCGATTATTACCTCTCATTGTTTCACTATTTCCGGCGTATATAGCTGTAGATACAAGCAGAGCTATTAACCCCATTTATTTGTCTACTTGGTATTTAGACAAGCCCGAATCCTGTATTCATCTCAGACGTTGTCCCAACTCTGAGGTGAGCTTTCCAGTTTCTTCATTTATCGCTTTATTTTTATTCATGTACTTGCAGTCGGACTTGATTTGGGTACACGAATATACATCAGACGTTGTTCCAACTCTGAGTCTGACTTGATTTAGTCTCCATTCACAACATCTTGCCCACACCAATTCCAATCATGGGGACTTGATAACCTTGACAAGGTTCGAGTAATTTTTTTCTGGCTAAATTTACAAAGAATCCAATTCAAACCCATCTGCTGCCATCAAGGGAGGTGAGTTGACGGGACGGACGGCAGTTTTGATGTCCCGCACCCGTCCCGTGTATTTCTTCGGTCAACGGCTCGACGGGAAGGGACGGCATACAGTTGACGGCACCAATCCCACCCGTAAAGACGGGAACGGTGGGTAGCCCTGTTATCTGGGAATGAAATATAGATTCCATAAGTTTTTCCACCCAATGCTAAATCCAGTGACAGGGATCATCCGGTGACAGGGATCTTTCGGCCTCAGGACATGCCATGACTTCGATCCACCATTAACCCTGCCCTGACAACTTCCGGATTTCACGGCACGATGAGGAAATGGTGGCATGAGAAATTAGGCCCGTGGCCAGCCCGCCTCACAACACGCAAATTTTAAGTGGCGGGCACTATGCCAGTCCATCTTGGGCTCCTTAATCGAGCCCGAAGCCTGCCGATGACGTCCGCCATTATCTCAGTCCGACCACTAATTTTCTCGATAAAACTCAGGACGCGTTCATAAGTCTTCAAACCCGTAGGCTCAATTTCTTAGGAGGCAGATTTGAGGGTATATACCCTTCATCCCTACCCTATTTTGAATTTCTCAAGAAGAAACAACAAAACTGAGGCCGCACCAAGGCGATCAAAATGAAATCAAACTCTGACCCGCCCAAGTGATCGGTCCGAGATGGACCAGCCTGCCGGCATACTGTTTGCAGTAAGATTTGGACTGGTAGCAAGTCTACTGAGAGATTGCGAGACTGGACCATCTGGCTGCAACCAAAACAAGTATTCCGCTCTGAAATAAGGGGCTAAGGGTCTAGTTGTGTCTCCGCATCTTCTGGTGGGTTCATAGCGGGATAAGCTAATCACATTATCTCAGTTCACACACTTCCACCATTCACATGCACGAAGTGACACTCAAGGTTTCTGAGCGGGACTTCCGTGCAACGGCAACAATATTCTCAATGCACAAAACAAGGCCAATTCACGTCCTTCCGCCGCTTCGAGGGACCCTCGCTCGGAGGTTTATCACTTCGTACGACCTGCGTCTTCCAAAGGACAGTTTCTCCGGACAGTACGTGACTTTCTGGAGGGGTTGACGTGCGCCAGCTTCTAGGATCATTCTCACATTTCCACCACTTGTAATTGAAGGTTCAACCATACCTCGTGCCGCGCAGATATTCTCTATGCACAAAAGAAGTCTCTATAGACCCGTCAATTGCCGTCTCTCCGCCGGTTCGAGCCACCCCTCACTCGAGGGTGGAAAGTAGGGTTGATCACTTTCCACCCATTCCGTAAATCCTCTAGTATTTAAAATCTGGCAGAGAATGGAAAAGACCACGTCGCCCATCTACGCACAGTGAGTGCCTCGATCTCACTCTCTCCTGTGTGTTGACTTTATTCCCTAGGCGTCATGCAAGGGAGTGGCTCTGGATATCCCCTCGATGACTTCGAGTGCTTCTTTTCCTTTATTCACGGTTTTGCATTCGTTTAACGTTTGCTTAGGTATTTAAAGATGGAGGTCGAGAAGATCATAGGGCCGCCCAGCTTCCAACCCACTAATTCGTCAGTCGTGTCTATCTCCTTATCGTTGCTAACACGCCGCCCTGACTACTAGGGAGAATGTCCCTCAGTCCTTTGTGGACCCACGCGAGATAATGCACCAACCCCCTAACTGGTCAGTTGGATCTCTCTTCCCACTGTCTTTTTTGTGCTAACCCTCCGCCCTCATCATTAGGAACTCTGGCGTCATCCAGCCACCGATGCACTATTCCCCCTTCCTTCCCACTCCCTCGTTAGTCTTATCGCCTCCTACCCTTCTTTCCGCCGCCCTTATAATTACTACCAGAAACTCTAGCGGCCCCCATCCGACGGCGAACCACTTCCACCTCCATCCCACTCGCTCAGTTGCGATACCATTTCTTCCCGAGGTAATTGGCCCTGGCTTCCGGAGCGTCACACAGGACTGCGCGCCCCCCCAGATTTTCATGGCGCCCCGCGTACAAACCACGACGAGGTTCCTCGTTTATCTCTCCTTGCCGTTTTTCTTCCGTGCTAACCCACCACCCTTGCTACTAGGAACTCTTGCGGCACCCAGCCTACGGCAAACCACTCCCACTCCCATTCCCCTCGCTCATTTCCGATACAATTTCCTCCCGAAATGATTCGGCCCGGCACCAGGCCCGTTACGCAGCCCTGCGCACCCCCCCAGATGTTCATGGAGCCACACATCCATACGAAGACCCGGTCCGTCGTTTTTCTCACCTTCTCGTTTTTTTCCGTGCTAACCCGTTACCCTACTGTTGGGATATCTGGCAGGACCCAGCCGACTGCACAGCGCTCCTACATCTATCCAATTCCGGCGATTCCGGCAGCACTCCCTAGCACCAGGCCCCGGAACTGCAGGAACCGCTGTGCGGACCGCTACAGAGAACACCAAGAGCGCATCAAAAACGTGGTTCGAATGGCGACGGAAAATGCTGCCGAATTGCACGCACCAATCGAATGTAAGCGGTGGCCCGGATGCCATGTGATGGTGAGCACCGTGCCGGGTGCCTTGTGGATGCATCTGAAGAGTATGCATGGCGTGCTGGAGGGTGGGCGAGTGAGCTGCCTCTGGGCTGGATGCTCCGAAACGATGAGATCAAGCTCGCTCGTCCAGCACGTGAAGTCGGTGCATTTGCACTGGCGGGTGATCTGCCCGTCGTGCGGTGAGAGCTTCGCTCGCGAGGACACATTGAAAAGGCATCTTTCCGGCGAGCGCTAGGCGCATGAACAAAATTATGTGAAAATTGTACGTGTTCGCTACTCGCCCCATTATTTATTACCTACTCACTCCATGCATGGTTAGCCATCAGATAGACTCGCTGAGGCGGCATTTTGGATGCTGGATTGTTTCACCGTCGTGATAGGTCGCTTTCCCTCCTGTATTTTTATATTCAAAATTCTGGTCGAATGCAAATCACTCGTAGGCTGTCCATTGACAAGGAAAATTATATTGCTACCACACTGTGTCGCCACTCTTCCATGCGGGAAGCACGTTCTTCCTCCTCGCGTTGCCGATCCTCCGCTTCACGTTTTCTACGCTCCAGCGCGGCGGGGTTCCGGGACCAAAAGAACATCACGACCTCATCGGGACTCATCACTTCGTGATCCCGCTCCGCCTCGCTGTCCTTAGGGCCAGATCCAGACCCTCCCGCTTTCTTCATCTCGCGTGCCTCGGTTACAGCGGCCAATTGCTCTGCAGTACGCTTAGTCCGATCCGGGCCTGTGGCGGCTCGCACGGGGACGCTCGGCCGAGGGATAGCCGGTCGATTTTGAATGCCCAGGTGCTCCTTGCCCTGGCCCCACCACTTCACAGCAGCAACCCCATAGTTGTAGTGCAGAAGAAGAGGCGAAGGCTTGTGGATATGAGTATGCTTCCTGAATGCTGCGTCCGAGTTGTTGGGAAGGCGGGCGAGATGTTCCGGGTCGGCGCCCTCTAGCCACTGAGCGGTGTAACGTTGGCCATCCGGGTATTTCACATTGTCGGCAAGATTCCGAGTATGGCGAGCTGGGATGTCGTTGACGCTCAGTACAGTATTGGGTGTCTGGTGGGATGGGGTGAGATGAGAGTGCTAAAACCTTCTGGATAGGCACGCACCTTGAGCACAACGACCCGCTTCAACTCGGCCATGCGATGTATTCCGCCGTCGAGGAGAATCCCATTTCGTGGATCATCCACTTTGGTGAGAGTAGATACATCTTCACCGTACCGTGGCCGGTTTTTAACAATCAGCTCAAACCACTGGCAAAAACAGTTATTCGGCGAGAGCAGATGCAATGAAGGCGACTCACCTCGTCACCCTTGTGAAAAGGGATAATATGGGACCCTTCGCAAAAATCATCCGCCCAACCTGTGAATACGCATTTGGCGTCTCGGTTTACCAATACCTGCTTGAAGGAGGCGGCTCGGTTTCGCATGGCGGTGTCAACAGTGGGAGTATTACTGCGTGTCTTGAGAATTTCTGGATCCACCGCATATTGCAGGGCAGCTGCAGGGGGAAGGTCGGAAGGAATGCGAAATAGTTGCCAAGTGACGGACCGTTATCGTCAGGAGCATTATATATGTAGAAATATCTGCCTTGGTCTTGAAGAGGAGCGGTATTTGCCAAGTCAGAACCCTGGCGATCGCTCTTGACGGTTCCAAGTATGCCAATAACGCACCAGCCGAGAAACCGCAGGTACTTTATTGGATGAACCGAGTTGAATTGAATGACTGAAATGGGAATTTCCAAGTAGAAGCTGTCGATTGAATGCGATAGAATAAGATGTACATGCCCCGGGGCAACGACTGGCGGAGTTGCAGCTGGAGGCATGAGAGAAGCGAGTCACAGATTGTCAGTACGCCACATGATCACCGCCTCCTTACATAAAAACATCAAAAGCACGCCATCTAACAGGGCACGGGATACTCCCTTATAAGGGGAGTTACGTAAGCGTATTTTCAACACTTGTGCATTTTGTACGGCGGAGTATTGGTGGATTGACCGTCGGGTCGCAACAGACGGCGCTCTCTGTTATTTTTATGCTTTTGCCGGAAGTCAATTTCCACCATTCCGTACCAATTCCGTACATCCTCCATTTTTTTCTGGCTAAATTTACAAAGAATCCAATTCAAACCCATCTGCAACCATCAACGGAGGCGATTTGACGGGATGGACGGCAATTTTACCGTCCCGCACCCGTCCCGTGAATTTCTTCGGTTAATGGCTCGACGGGACGGGACGGCATACAGTTGACATTACCAATCCACCCATAAATCGAGTTCATCAATTCCGTCCTAAAGGCAGGAAGATCAATTTCTTGCGGGTTCGCTCTCTTCGTCCCGCGCCTTTCTCCACCGCGTTCCCGTTTGGCGAGGCAGGTTAATACGTTCCGCCTCCATTAGGGACAAAGAACTTCAGATGCAGGCAACGGCGTCATACTGTAGCCTTGAAGTCAACTCGACCCACGCATTTTTTTCTGACCCCTCAAGAATGTAGTATACGCCAAGGTCTTGCATTCCCACTCGTGGCGTCAGCCTTTCATTGCTTGACTAGTTGGTCGGCCATCTTTCCGCTCTAGACTATAGTCTCATTGACCTGGGTTGCCGAAGCCACTTTCCACCCCAGAAATGTGTTACTGCGCAAGGTGGAAAATAGGTACAGGCTGCGATGACGACCAAATCATGGTGGAATGTGTCGAAACGGAGATCTCAATGAGCGAAGAACCCGTCTGCCATGCGGTGGACGTCGCGGTCTGCGGGTGTTGCCATCACTTCGATCCACCATTACTCCTACTCAACCTGAGTCAATCTGCAAGTTTCGGCCTTGTAATTCCAGGCGGAATTTAGCACTTGGAAACATACTGCCCCTCCAGGCAGGTAGGTGGGATTACACGGCGGCACGGTGGGTAAATGGATGAAAAGTCATCTACTGAACTCAATAAATCCGGAGGGAAATTACTTAGGCGTATCGTGTCTGGTTCATTCTCACACTTCCACCCACTTGTCTTGGACCTGCATTTTGTACGGTGGATAAACAATAGTACTGGCGCATTCATTGGTCATCAGCTCAGAACGTATGCCGCTCTCTGTTATTTTTACGCTCTTGCTGAACGTCAATTTCCACCATTCCGTCACATTCTAATGCATCCCCCCTCAGTATTTGAGCCTGCGTCTGCGATCTTCTGAGTAAGTCCGGATGGTAGCACGCATTGACTTCAGATGAGGTTGTCCGTTATGGCGGCTTGTCCGCCCAGAGCGTATTGTACCCTACGGAGAAAGGTGAGCCTGAACAGCGGGAAGAAGTCGTCAAGTTGACGACTCCAACGAGTAGGATGAATCTGCTTGAGGGTGGACGAAATCAGCTAGATAAGTTCGGATAGATCTCAGGTAGGGCCAAAAAGAACGAACCAGCCCCGAGTCGAACGGGGAGCCTGCAGACAAGATTGACCCTTTCCATGGCAGGCAGGTGCGTTCCGGAACGCAGTTGGTTCTGGAGAAATTGAGTGAGGCATTGCTCGGGTCCGATGTTTGTGTGCGGAGGGTTGGCCGTTTGGGATCTGAGAGGAGAAAACGGTGTGATTGGTGAGTGAGGCCGAATAGAATCAGACAGGATGCGGAGGCATCCTATTTCGGATGGCCATGGTTGACGGAAAGAGTATACAAGCTGAGCGTTGAGTGATGACTAGAAGATGGTGTCCTCTAGTTGCTAGGTTAGAGGCTTGGCGTCAGCTAAGACTTCATATGCGAGTTGTGTGACTTGTCGTCGGGTATTGGTCGGGTACTGTAGTTCCTGTCCGTGCCGAGTCCAGCGGCTACTTCCGCCGAAAGTGCCGGTGGAAAGGATTCACTCGGATGTAAGCATAGCGTCTCAGAGGTCTCGCCCGCCGGCTGCGCTGGAGCATGCTGGAATGACAGGAAGTTTGAGTCAAAGCCGACCGGACCGCCGAGCCACTTGATCCGCGGTATTGATGTAACGGGTCTTTCCGGTCCCGTCCCACCGACTTACTTAGCTAACGAGTATATACAGAAGTTGTAGAAGTAGAAGTGGTTCAGTAGCAGTAGAAGTAAGCTGAGTAGAAGTAGAAGCACAAGCCAGTAGAAGTGGATTGCACTGGGTAGAAGTGACATGAATATTCTGTGACACGTCGGTGCGCGTGCCGTCATCTGACGCGCGCCATCAACGCGCCATTGAACGCGACGCGTCCGATGCCCAATTAGGCAATCACAATTTCACATCCGAGGTCCAATGGTGCAGGAAATATGGACTGCATGCATGCCACCCACAGTCCAGTCCCCTTCCTGTGTCTTCCCCCTTACTCTCTAAACCCCGCCGTAGCCCAGAAAATTCGCCAAATTGTTGCCGCTGCCAATGAGGAGTGTGTATCAGCACATACTGCGCAGGTGGGCATGATCTCTACAACATTTTTTGGTGGTAAATGGCACCGCCATCCAGACACTCCAGCCCGAGCTCGTGCCACCGGGTCTTCACCTGCCCCTCTGACTTCCTCGCCGCAATATTCTGGCGCTACTAGTAGTTCAGTTCCAACCTCAATTGAATTAACACCGTCGCTACCAGGCCCTTTCCGTGGCCTAGTCTTAGTCTCTGGTGCTGAGAGTCTGCTTCCCGCCCCTCTTCTCGCGGAGAACAAGCCCTCCAACGGGTTGTGATGTCAATGACTACTTGTATTCATATTAATTATATGATGATATTTCTCCCTTGGATTCGACCCTGATGAGTTAAATCGAACTACATACACAGAAAAACATTACAAGGGAGAGTTGATGTCCACATGTTGCCCGGAGAAGGCGGCAAGGGTTCCGGAGGGCGGGGAATGGGTGTGACAACCCCCAATAGAAGTAGAACAAGCCAGTAGAAGTAGAAGTCACTTCTACTGCCACTAAACGATGTCCGTTGAGGTAGAAGTCACTTCTACTTCTACAACTTTGGTCATGCCTCCTTACTTAGCTCTTACCATCACGACGCGAACGACGAGGTGGGAGTGTCTGCTCCGGAAGCATACGAAGACAAACAGAAACTCGAGAGCTTGGAAGAGGACGGAACGCTCCGACTCCTGGTTCTACAACAAATTGCAATCGTGGCTAGTACGCATCTCCTTCTTGATCTCCTTCGTGACTTCTCTTTCCTTTCGGCTTCTCCAAACATCCAAGCATCGGACAATCTATATAGCGAAGTGCGCATATATGGAAGACCCTATCGGTATCTAATCGGTGTCGCCCACGAAGCCCAGCTGTCTATTCCCTGGAGGAATTGATCGCGCGTGCTGCGCGGCGCACGGCTACGTCCTGCTAAAACTTCCGAATGCAAGTAATAAAATGGGGCTGGAATGGGGTCCGAATCCCCGCGCGCGAGTGTGATGTTTTATTTTTATTTTTATTTCTTTTTTTCTGCCTTCAAGGATTGTGTCCATTCCGTTCGGTCCGACAAGTTTTCATTCAAATCATTCCGCAGCTCTCCCTGAGTCCTCTACATCTGCCTACATCGTTTCTTCCGCGAATTCTCGTCCTTAAGGCTACGTCGTCGCTTCGTCGCCGCAAAGATTGACTTGTCCCTCAAAGGTTGGGATTCATTCCCCGGGTTTCTAATATCTTGGTGCAACCACACCGAATTGCGCTGACCCGGGCTGGCTATAAACCCCTCGCTTGCTGCTACTGTCTGTGCCTTTGTGCGATAAACATCTTGCATGTCAGTGTTTCGTCTTCTCATCAAAACACAGTGAGTCTGACTTCCATTATCGAGATTCGCACCGACCACTTCCATCGGGCGTGGTGCATGAAGCACGGCTGCCCACCTTAAAGACTCCAGTATTGATTCACGCAGCACCTTGGGTTCGACTCCCAGCGCCCGAATGTTTTGGCTTTAAACTTTTCTTTTAACGCTGCATTAAGACCCTATCCATGCTCTTTTCTAATCCAGCAAAATCCCTTAGAGCCAGATATGTATCATCTCTTCGGCATTCACTGATTCTGACTCTCATTTGACCAGATTCGCACCAGACACTTCCTTCGGGCGTAGCGCACAGAGTACGGATTGTCCAGGTAGACGGTTTACGCAACACACCGGGGATCGATTCCCCGCCCCCGGATCTTGTGTTTTAACGCCGCGTCGATTTCCGCTCGTTACCCTGCTTTCATCCCTTTTCTCCGACTCGGTGATCCTTCATATCTGGATGGCAAAACTGGCCGGCTATTCGCGCCACAGTTTGTATATGATTTATACTCGCTTCTCCGCTGTACGAACCCTGAATTCACCGGAGTTCTGGCATTTCACACCACTCTCTAGATCCCGAGCATAGGCAGGCGGCGACGGCTGCTCTCAATGTGGCGTCCGTACGACATCAGCCCGGCGAGGGAGGTTCTGGGTACGAGCCGGGATGTCGCGTGATGAGGGGACGGCGAAGGTGTGGTTGTGAAAACCCCGCCATGCGACCGCACTTGATGTCTGTTTTCTGGACCAGAATAGTGAGTTTGGGGCTTTATTTCCACTCCACCAAATCGGGCGTATGTGTTCTCTTTTTTTTTTTTTTTTTTTTTTGGGAGCGTTTAAAATAATAGCACTCAGTCTGCAAAGCATTCCAAGTGTATCCGCTGGTTGAATTGGGACTTACTAATATAGCCAGGAAAATGTCCAGGAGGAAATGCCGTTACGCACAGGTTTCGAGCCTTCGTGTGGGACTCTGGCCGTGAAGTTAACCTACTCCATTATTCCGAGTAATGGGCCGTATACCCACTAAAACCCCCTTTGATTTTGTCCAGTCATCCGGCAGGGAATCTTCATTAAGGAGTGTGCCACTCCAGGTATTAAGTACCAGTTCTTTTTTGATGGCGAGAGAGCCGAAACGAGCCTTATTTGTCAACAGTTTGTCTCGTTTCAGGGCAGCATTCATGGATGACACCCATCGGTTATGTATTTCGGTTTCTGATATCACTGTGTGTCTCTCAAATACTCTTTCATTTCTCAAGCTCCAGATCAGCTTCATTGATGTCGAAACGAGTGTTGTGAAAAAACGGTTTTGGGCTAGTATCGTTTTACCTCGAGGGGATTTGAATCTGGCAAGCCCGCACCCTAACAGAAGACCCCAACTCAGCTTTGGCCAAATAGGATATCTGAACTTCCAAAGTAACTCTGACAGCCGCCACACTTGTCGCTGACCAGGAGCATCACATTCCAACATAATGTGTTCGAGCGATTCAAGTGATTGACATGTCATGCATCTTCCAAAAGTACCGAGATTCGGAATGTGATCCCAAAAGGATCCAACGTGGTAGATGTTATGCATACTTTTCCATAGGAAATTCCGAGTCAGTCTGTGGATATCGTTAGACCTGATTGAGGTCCAAATAGCGCCGTCAGTTGGTTGATATCCAAATGTCTCATTAATACAACAGCGCACACGATCTAGATTGTACTTTGCTGATTTCCGTGCGGGTTTATTTTTCAAGGATTTTATTATTTTTGTGAACATACGTTGGCTTCCGTGGTGTAGCAAGATTCCGGGATTGGTAAACATGATATCTGGTTGTATGTCCAAGGATATTGGGGTAGGGGTCAGTGTAGCTAGTTGAGCTGCAGGGTTAGTTTTGATTGTCTTGAAGCAAGTTCTCCCAGTTCTCTCTTGCAAGGTCGATATAACGGACTTTATTAGGTCGTAGTTCTGGCCCAGTGGATTGTTTTCGTTGTCCGTACGGTTCGTAACAAGCATTTTGCCTAAGAAACTGGAGCAGCAATGTACCGTCACCGTAGAATGTTGAGGAAGGTCTCGTAGAACATACAACAGGCCTCCGAGGATTGCAGTGTTGAAAGATGGCTGGACTTCCGTTTCGAGGAATGAGAGGAGTAGTGACTCCTTGAATTCAACAATCGGGTCGTTCTTCGCACTTACCATTACCATAAGTATCATTTCCGCGTTGGCTTGCCCTTGATGTTCAATTTTAGCATGGAGATACACATCAAGGCTATTTGATTCGGATTGAGGTACCATGTATCGTCTCGTTGGCAGTTCGGTTGTATGGTCTTCGAAAGCAAAGATTCGGAACCCGTGTGAAAAATCTGTCAATCGGAAGTTCGGATCAAAGGTCAATTTGGTGTCTTCTTCGTCGCTATCACTGGCATTCCTCGATTTCTCTTCCTCCGATAAGGCCAGTTTGTCGCACAGGTCACTGTTGTCGACGATGGGGTTCCATTTCGGCTGGATACATTCTAACAGTACCTTGGCGGCCTCAACACATTCGCCTGGATTCTGACAGCTATACTCAATCCGGTCTCGTCTACATGGGGGACATCCGCAGTTTTTACGGCCTATACCAGAGGGATTTATGAGGTGTGGGTGCCTTGGCAGGGTAGTTCTACGCCCTGCAATTTCTACGGTGTCTGCCACAATTCGTACGTGGTGGTTTTGCAGTAAGCATTTTACTGCATCCTTCTTCCGTAATTTCTCGAATTTTGGTCCGATGAGCGCTATGTGGTTCCATATGGGCATTTGGAGTTGAATCTTTCTTGAGATTGAGAGTGCTGTAAATTCCAGGTGATATTTCTTGGCCGCTTGGATCATGCGCTGGATGTCGTACGCTAATGGTTCTTTTCTCCATGCAGGAATGTGGTTACTTTGTAAGAAGATGTTGGACACTGATCCGTGTTTAGCTACGGCGTGGCTCGTGTTCCAACGGTTGACAATGGTCTGTTCCACGAAGAATGGCCAGTTTGCGCGGTCATCTCCAGTTCGTACAAACTCTTTCAGGTTCCACAGATCGATTGCCTCGTTTCTGGAATGTATGTCCAAAATTTGTTTTCCGCCTTGGTCTAATGGGAGGCACATTGTCTCGTGGGCAATTCTGGGTTTCTTTCCTTCCCAAAGAAAATTATCTCGCATTGCAATCATTGTGTTTTCAATTTCTTTAGGCATACCCTGTACACGGGTCAGGTATTGTGTCTTCCCGCCTATGATCATGTTGATTACATGTCTTCGTCCCAACATTGCATCAGTGATCGACTCTATGGGTATCTTAATATAGGCCCGTGTGCAGGTTCTCGACCCCGAATCAAGGTGAAAATCCTTTCTCGCAAGACGCGCCGAATAAAACTGTAGATAGGGAGGAGGCACAGTCTTCGGTCGATTCGGCTGATATCCTCTTTGTTCCAGGAACTATATGTCCCGTTTTCTCTTCGTCGGATCATGTGCTTTTATCCTTTCACCTTCACCTTCTAATTCGGGCCGCCTTTCAGGTCTCTCCTAGCCGCATACTGAACACAGTTCTGGACAGCGACACGTTAGTGACGTAGGGATAACAGCATGAGATCTGGTAGTAATCTGGTGCGCTCTCCGGCCGCGCCTCGTGCAAGGTGTGATAATGATCTCCGCGAACATACTGAGCCTGACTATTATATCAATATTCTCAATGACGCAGAGCAAATCAAGCGGATGAACCTACTTAACCTATTTTGGATATCCTCAGCCGCGCTCTCCCTCCGCCGCAATACTCAACGTCCCGGCTTTCCCGTTCATGTCCGAGAAGAACATGCATGATTTCTCGTCCTTCGACCGCAGCATATGGTGTCGAGCTGGGCAAGGATCCTCCTCTCCAGCCACCTCCATCTGTGAGTCGCCCTGAATTTCCTCGGGAGATACAGGTATGTTACCCGACGACCCTGTTGACGTGAACTCGCTGGACGGCAGCATGCATCACGTCAAATGCCTAAAAATCGCTCCACAATTGACTCTCGTATGATGAGCGAGGCGAACGTGAAACTATCCTAGTTCCGAAAAACAATTGTCTCGATGCCCCTCGCGTCGTAGGGCTCCACCGCTCCACACTCTGAGCTCACATTTCGCGTCCGTGATGCTTGTGCAATCGCGGGAAAGTCTGGAGGAGAACATATAAAAGACGGGGACCATTCCATCTATTCTTCACTCGAACACATCCCCCTGTAGTTCAAGCTCTCTCCCAAGCCAAATATGTTCTCCAAGCTCTCTGTCGTCGCCACTTCCGTGCTCATTGTAAGGCGTTCCCCTTTCTGCATGCTCGACGATCCTAACCGATGTTCGCGCGTCAGACCCTTGCTGCCGCCACCCCGTGGACCACTCCCCCGGTTACCCCGCCCACCTCCAACCAGTGCTGCAACAGCGTTGTCTCCTCGAGCAGCTCGGCCGCCTCCGCCGTCGCCGCTCTCCTCGGTCTTGACCTCACCGGCCTCGACGTCCCCGTCGGGCTGAGCTGCTCGCCCATCACTGTCATCGGAAACAACTGGTATGGCATCAGTTCCGTCCGTCGTCGTTGCTGGATACTCACGCCTTGCTTTGTGTAGCGGAGGCACCAGCGTTACCTGCGATGCTCCCGACCAGGAGTGGGGTACGTTATTCATTGCACACTGTTCCTTGATTAAACTAATCTTATACTTATTCCAGGTGGGCTCATCGCCATCAACTGCATTCCCATCACTCTTTGAGTCAGTTGGATGAAGGAGATCCGCTTTTTCATGCTTCGAGTCCATCATTCATGTACTCCTACCTTCTCAGTCCAACGCTAGTTCGTGTTAAATGTCGCGAATACTACGCTTTTGATTTTGATTTCCCAATCCCAACATGAGTTCGAAAACCCCGAGGCATTGTGGGGACTGCGTTCCTTCAGACCGGATAGCGTTTTCCCGCGGACCAGATTCAGATTTCCAAATAAGTCAGGCAATCAGGTTTCGTGCAAGATTTGATTTCTAGCCATCCTAAGCCAAGATCCGATGTCCCCAGAAACGACCGTTATAGTGGTACTGCAGAATTGAACATATGGCATCCCCAATCGCCTGCGGCGCGACACGTAAATCCCCCCAAAAAATGAAAACGTGAACTCGACACAATTGCATGGTTCTAAAGCCCAATCCGAGCATCCCCGAACCCAAAAAAAAGATCAAAATTAGGTTCTTTTTTTCGGCACGAGCCAACCTCGAGTCGAACGGGCAGCCTGCAGTCGATGAGAGTTTCAATTCTATTTCATTAGTACACATGTATACAGGTACCCAGTTGGGTCTCAATTCCTTGGGATTTTTCATTGAAGGTTGGACTTGACGAAGACTCGGAGCAAAACTCACGGCTTGGAGATCGATATTTCAAAACGTGCCGCGACGTATGGATCGCGGGACGTCGGCAGTAACGGGGACAAGAGGTGAACAAGGATGTTAAAACTCAATTTAAACGCTTGTTTGCAGCTTCTAGGCCTACAGTAGCGTTGAACAAAATAAACATGGAATCAAGCACACGAACACCCCATCATCAGATCCCATCAAACGGTGATCCACGTGGCGTGTCACGGTGATGTTACTTACAGACGTTTTATGTATGTCCCCTGCGCATCCATCCTTGTCCGATTCCTCACGCAATCTAACAGGCATCTCATATCCTGAAATCAACCGGCTGAAACTTGAGTGGTCCCTGACCCGGAAGCTCGCCCTCGGCAGTCTTAACTTTCTGTGGCAAATTATACGGGCAACGATCCATTCAAGAGATATTCAAGAGGGGACTAAGGCCTGGCTTCTTGGTCACTGGGCTCCGTTCTCAGGTGCAAATGTACGCGCCGGTGGTGTGGAAGAAATTCTAGGCGGATTCTATTGCCCTTTACCTTCTTTCCCCCCACAAAACCTCTGTGTAGTTTTCCATTCTACGGCTCGTGCTTGACTCGTCATCCATCACCAACATCATGTCTGAATATGGACCACTTCTGGCGCGCACCGGGTCCGTTGCTTCGCTCCGACTACGTGACAGTGATTGATACGTTTGGCGCACAATCCGAATTCCGACTTTTCACCAAAGCCGTAAACTGTCCTCCTGCAGCAGCTGAAGGAACGCGGAGCGTATGCGGCGAAGTCGCACGAACTGCCAGGAGGATGACGGATGCCACCGCAAGTGGCGGAATCCCGCGTTAGGGGGGTGAGTCCTCCTGTGTCCTTCCTTCCTCGTCCATCTCCCGCCACTCCCTGCTTCGCATCGCCCTCCGTAGCTTTCCTTCCCTCTTACGGTTGTTCTGACCTTCAGATAGGTATCAAGACACGCTCCATGTCGCCCGAAGACGTGCGGTATTTTCGGCGAGAATGATGGGCCGCTCATCCAGCACGGCGCTTATCCCATTCAGCGGTGGGAAGGAGGATCGGTGGGAGATATTGTATGTCTCGCATTGCGTATTGATATATTTCCAGGTGTTGGATGGAGGATTGTTTGTAGCGTTAATCGGCCCGTGTGAGGAAAGCTTCCTGACTTGTATATGTTCAATCGTGTTCGATTAATTGCCCTCAACCCGAAACTTCAATGCGACAGGTTCCCTCCCGACATCGGAGAACCAAATTGAACCACAAAGTACGTTGAATAAATTGGGTAGTGTGTGTTTATAGGTTCTAAATTCCTCCAAAATCTTGAATATGAAAACGTAAGTAGGTAATAAATGCGGTAAGCATGCGAAGCGTATGTACAATGATTATATGATTCGGTTCATCCATTTAACACTTCCGGAAAGGTGCCTTTCCAGTGCGTCCACGCGAGATTGGCACTCGCCGCACGACGGGCAGTACACACCCCAGTACAAATGCACCGACTTCAGGTGCTTCACAAGCGAGTTTGTTGTGATCGTCACCGAGCACCCATCCCACAGGCAGCGTATTTTCTCGCCCCGCGGGCCGAGGTGCCTTTTTTCCAGGTGCTTCCACAAGGCGCCATCCACGGTGCTCACCGTGTCCCCACACTCGGCTGACCAGGTAGTTGGTGGGAAGTCGGAATTGTCAATCGCCACCATGAGCTTCTGGAGCTCCCTCTGTAACAACCTAAGCAAAAGTTGAACGAATGCAACGTCGTCAACAAAGAAAAAGATGCACTCTTGGAAGGGTTCTCCAGAGACACTCCCTTGCATGCCGCTTTGGGAATAGAGAAAAGAGTCAAAGTCAAGTGAGAGAGGGAGATTAGGGCACTCACTGTGAGTAGATGAATGATGAGTTCTTTTTCAGGTTAGAGAAGGGGAATGGTTACAGAACTTACCTTCGACTGCGTCATTCTCTGTCGGACTAAATATTACAAGGCCTCATGGAATCTGTGAAACACGGTGGAATTGTCACGTTTAGGCAGCACGAAGACGTGGTGGAGATAAGACAATGAACCAAGAAAACGTGAATAGCTCAAGTTATCTACAACACACGAGGTACGAGTATTTTTTGTTGTAGCGTCTGTTTATAAGAGACTACAAGTTATCTCCCCCCACGGATAACCTTTACCACTTGGAGCCAAAATTGTGAGAATTTGAGGATTTCAAACAAATTTCAAAGGCCAAGTAACCACGTGTACAAGTCCTGGGCGACGGCGAGGCCTAGATGCCAGATAAGATAAGCTTTGTCCAGATTCGGGACGTATATTCCGCATTCGGTAATCAGTATTCTTCGGAACTAATTCGGCGTACGCACACGCGTTTACTATTTTAGCCCCCGATGTGTCCACGGACCCGGATGTGGAATTTTTGCTGATCTCAAGCGCAATTGAAGCTCTCTTGCTCTAGTAAAAATCTGGGACATGTATATAGACCATATCTATCGACTTTAAAAATATGGGCTCGACAGAAGTTGTACAACGCACGAAATAAATGAAAAGGAAGATTTTGTGACGTTTTGTGACACTGCCAAACTGCCCGCCAAAACGTGATTCCACTTTCGGGATGTTCATATCTCCCCCATTTCATGTCCAAAAAAACCAAAAATATTCGAGGCTATATAAAAGACCTCAGTGTGCCCAGGTTCCGCTGCCGAGAGGGAAAGGCCAAGGCTATATGAAGTTATCGCCCGCGATCACTGGCGTGGACACATGGGGGGCTAAAATAGTAATCCTCAAATACTTACAAATCTGGCTCCGAGTGGCAAAGTCTATCCGCGGGGCGAGATAACTTGAGCTATTCACGCTTTCTGGGTTCATTGTCCCATTTCCACCACTCGGCTGATGTGCAACATGCGACCTCCGAGGAGTTGTACATGCGTTTACTTGGCCTTCAAGTTCTTACAAGGCATGGCTCCCAAAGGCTAACCGCCAGGCGGATAACTTGAGCTATTCACGTTGTTTTCTGGGTTCATTGACACATCTCCACCACATCTTCGTGCTGCCTAAACGTGACAATTCCACCGCCATGAGGCCTTGTAATATTTAATCTGCAAGGAAATGACGCAGTCGAAGGGGCATCCTGCAACCATTCCCCTTCTCTAACCTGCAAAAGACCCCATCACCCATCTACTCACAGTGAGTGCCCTAATCTCCCTCTCTCACATGTGTCGACTCTTTTCCCAAAGCAGAATGCAAGGGAGTGCATCTGGAGAATCCCTAGAGGAGTACATATTTTATGTTATTAACGGCGTTGCAACCGTTTAAGCTTTGCTTAGGTTTGTACGGAGGGAGTTCCAGAAGATGATGGCGCAGATGAACCATTCCAGCTTCCAACCCACTACCGGGTTAGTCGTATCTTTCTCCTTCCCGTTGTTTTCCGTGCTAACCCGCCGCCCTTACTATTAGGGAGAGCGTCAGTCAGCCGTGCGGCCCTTCCCCTCCAGAGGTTGATGGCGCCGATGGACAATTCCAGCGTCTGATCCACGACCTGGTTACTCATATCTCTCTCCTTCCCGTAGTTTTCCTTGCTAACCACCGCCCTTACTACTAGGGTCTGCGGCGGGACCCAGCCGACAGCGAACCACTCCCACCTCCACCCTACTCCCTCATTTCCGATACCGTTTCTCCCCGAGCTAATTCGTCCCGGCACCAAGCCCTAGAGGGTCACGCAGCCCTGTGCGGCCCCCCTCAGATGTTCATGGGGCCTGGCATACATACCACACCCCGGTTCGTCGTTTCTCTCTCCTTCCCGTTTTTTCCGCGCTAACCCGCGCCCTTACGACTAGGATCTCTAGCAGGACCCAGCCGACGGCGAACCACTCCCACATCCATCCTACTCCCGTGGTTCCGACAGCACTACATAGCACCAGGGCCCAGAATGGCAGTAACCGCTGTGCGGACCGCTACAGAGAACACCAAGAGCGCATCAAAGAAGTGGTTCGAAGGGCGACGGAAAATGCTGTTATGTCGCGCGGAGCAATCCAGTGTAAATGGTTGCGCGGATGCGATGCGACGGTGAGCACCGAGCAGGGTGCCTTGTGGGCGCACCTGCGGGATAGGCATGGCGTCCTGCACGGTGTGCGAGTGGGCTGCCTCTGGGATGGGTGCTCGGCGACGGTTCAATCAAACTCGCTCGGGCAGCATGTGAAGTCGGTGCATTTGCGTTGGGGCGTTCTCTGCCCGTCATGCGGCGAGAGCTTCGCTCGCGAGGACACACTGAAACGACACCTTTACGGTGAGCGTTAGGTGCATGAGCAAAATTATAGGATCACTGTACGTGCGATTCGCTACTCACCGTATTTATCACCCACTCACTCTATGGTTAGCCATCCGGTATACTCGCTGAGCGGCACTTTGGATGTTTGATTGTGTCCCCGTCTCAGAAGCCATGATACGTCGCTTTCCCTCCTGTGATTCGTGTTCAAAATCCTGGTCGATTGAATGTAAAACCTGAAGATACTTACTAGCCAATTTATTTAACGTACTGTCGATAACGAAGTTTCGGGTTGAGGGCGATTGATCGAACACGATAAATACGCGACATGGATTAAACCTATACAATCCAAGAAGCTTCACGAGCTCCTCGTGAGTCTGAAAGTCTCAAGATGATTAATAGTCACCTAAATCCGGGGACAGAGTCCATTATCTCGAATCGACGATTTTAGAAAGCCTTTTCTTTCCGTGGACTGAGCAGGGCTCGAACTAACATCATGTCGGCGACTACCGGGGGAAATGTTTAGGCAACAGATGGACTCACAAGTGAATGTCGTCCATTTCGATCCCGAACGGCACCAGCGCCGTTCTCACTCACAGAAGCTTGTACGATATGTCTACAAAAGCTGGATCCTGAAATCGCATATCGCCGGCCAAGGACTCGTTCGCGCAACCTGCATGATCGAGATCAATGTCAGGATCTCGGCGTATTAGAACAGACGCACTGAGCCACTCACCACGGATGTGTGCAGCAAACGCGAGCATCGTCAGGCAGGCCAACAATTTGGCGATAAATTGCAGTCGGGGATTCCAAACTTGAGCAGAGACATCTGGACGTAAGTATCAGTCTGTGATCAGTCTGGGAGAGATGGGGCACCCACTTTATGCGAGGACAAGCATGCGGTGGCGACCGGCGGCCCGGAAGAGGATATATTGTCGTTGATGATGCGCTAGGTGCCCACGCGGCCGTCTTTCTCGCTAGGAGACGGGGAGCCCGATGGAAAGGTGCGACCGCTCACACCAAAAGGAGAGGCGCTTCAGTTGGATACACCCGTGGACTGACGGCGTCTGATAACAAAGGCCTGAACAAGGGCTCGATCTAGCAGCAGAGGTACTCGGCAGAGCGACGCACAAATGAACGCCGGCGGGGGCCATCCATGATGGAGAGGTCATACTTTAATCTTGCAGAAGCGAATAAGACGAGCTCAGACACGGATATGCAGACTATATGAAGAGCGTTAGCACGGGCGGTACATAGGCAGACGATGATTACCTCTTAGAGAGCGGAGGTGGTGAAGGCGGACGGGAGTCCGTAAAATGAGCGGAGAGACGGGTCCGAGCAGGTCGAAGGGAAGAAATGTGCGCGGATTCGAGGAATCGAGATTCGGGCCATAGACGAAGGAGGTGAGGGAGTCGGACATACAGTACGGAGGGGTGGAAGTATATCGACAATGAAGGGGAATTCGATGATACGACGGTGGAAAATTTGACCGAGGATGGGGCGGGACGGAAAGAAAAAGGAAAGGCCGAAACCATACGCTCGCTATAATTACATGGGCGCTGGACGACGTACGTACGCGGGATTCCGCAACCTGCGGTCGCATCTGTCATCTATCTGGCAGTTCGTGCGGCTTCGCCGCATACGCTCCGCGTTCCTTCAGTTGCTGTAAGAGGTCAGTTTACGGCTTTGGTGAAAAGTCGAAATTCAGATTGCGCACCAAACATGTCAGTCGCTGTCACGTAGTCGGAGCGAAGCATCCGCATGCTCGTCTTTGACTATTCATCATGGCATTAATATCCAAGAAGATATAGGTTCTCTTGCGAAGATCCCTGTCTATTGTTTTCAAATTCTATGCTGACCCTGCCCAGAACGAAATTGGCTCTTCTTGCTGCTCGGGATTACACACGCAGATGTCGTTCGCTGGACCCACGAACAACCGTCTGGTGATACTATCGTTATCTGGGAATGAGAATAGAGTTCATTAATTTCCACCTGCAGTCCGTAATGTCCGCCGCCTGGTGATTCTTCGCTTAATCTCCGTTTGATAGATACCACCATGATTTGCCCGCGAAGCTTCGGTGTGTACCTATTTTATATATTTCATACCTTCGCAGTCACACGTTTCGGGGCCGGAGAGTGGTTGTGGTTTCGGCAACTGAATCCTTACAGCGACTCTTCCCTTCATAGCTTTCCTCTGGAAAATATATGGGCAACGAGCCAGTAAAGACATCTTCAAGAGGACGCCTAAGGCCTTGCTTCTTGGTCACGGGGCTCCGTTCTCGAGTCGAAATGGATGCGCTGGTGGTGTAAAAAACCTGCAAGGCGGAATTTCGACGTGCCCTTCATGTTATTTCCACCCACAAACCTCGGCGTGATTTTCTATTTTACGACTTGTGCTTGACTCTTCCTCTATCACCAACATTATAAGTATCTGAATACAGACCAATTCTCCAATTACCTGACAGCGACACAGGGAGGATAACAAAATAATCCATGCCAAGACATTCAAAAAATATGCAGAAGAAATTTACAATACCTTTCATATGTCTGTGGCTCAAAAAATGTACAATGCATTCAAAAGAGGCAGAAAGCATCCAAAAGATAGGCTGGTCTAAGCATATCTTTTGAATACCTTCTGCATGTTTGAGGCCACAAATATCTGAAAGTCATTGTAAATATTTTCTGCATATTCTACCAATGTTATGGCACGGAGTATTGGGCTATCCTCCCTGTGCGACTAATACATTTGGTGCGCAATCTGAATTTCGACTTTTCACCAAAGCCGTAAACTGTCCTCCTACTGCAACTGAAAGAACGCGGAGCGTATGCGGCGAAGTCGCACGAACTGCCAGGAGGATTTCCGATGGCACCACAAGTTCCGGAATCCCGCGTTACGTACGGTGTCCTGCGCCCCTGTACTTATACCGAGCGTATGGTTTCGATCCGCCAGTGCCCCCGACGCCACCGCTGCCGCCGATGTTGGCCTGACCATCCGCATCCGCCAAGTCTCGGAATTGCCCTGTCATACGCGACGATGTCGTCTGGATCCCCCTGGCCACTTTAACATAAATCACCCAGGTAGGATTAACGTATTTGGTGAAGTGCAGCGGCGTCGGCGGATGGATGGTGATCACCCGAGAGAATTCTGGAAAAAATCCAAGACAGACGTGGCGTAGGAGTAGCGCTCATGCCGTTTGATTGTGATATAGGACCTGGAACGAGGTTGGATCGCGTGTCCCGGAGTAGTTCGTATACCAACTCAAAAGTTGTAACTTGGGATGGTGAAGTAATACAGTGGCGTCGCCAGCGAGACGGTGATGACCTGAGAGAATTTAAAATAAAATATAAAGACAGAAGTGGCGTAGGAGTTAACGCCGATGCCGTAGTGATATAGTACCTGCAAAGTTCTTGGGTCCGGTGGCCCGAAGCACCTGGTATACCGACTCAAAAACTGTGACTTGGGATGGTGAAGCATGCGGAGAGATGGCGATTACCTGAGAGAATTCTAAACCCAATTTCCAGATGGAAGTATCGCTACTGAGATTCAACGTAACGTGCGGTAGTAAACGCCCCAATTGGCTACCCTGATTGGCTGCCCTGATTGGCTACTATGCTTGATGAGACTCGGTTGGTTGGTTACTGTGACTCTTCCCTCATAGATCCCCTGCACATTAAATTCCTTCTCTGGCAAATCATACGGGCAACGAACCATTCAAGAAATATTCGAAAGGCTGCCTAAGGCATTGCTTCTTGGTAACTGGGCTCCGTTCAAGTTTTCGAGTGGAAATGTACGCACCAGTGGTGTGAAAAACCTTCTAGAATTTCTGGCCCTTTGTCTGTACTTGACTCGCCATCCACCACCAACATTATACTTGACTATGGACCACTTCTGGCACGCACCGGTTCCGTTGCCTGGCTTAACTCCGTGACAACTGATGCGTTTGCTGCGCAATCTGCCAATCTAATTTCGACTTTTCACTAAGTAAGGCCGTAACCCGTCCTCCTCCGGCAAGTGACACGCGGAGTGTATCTGGCGAAGTCGCACGAACTGCCAGGACGATGTCAGATGCGACCGCAAGTTGCGGAATGCCGGGTACGTAGACCGTCGAGCGCCCATGTAATTATAGCGAGCGTATGGTTTGGCCTTTCCTTTTTCTTTCCGTCCTGCCTTGTCCTCGATCGAACTTACCTCCGTCGTATCATCACATTCCCCTTCATTGTTGATCTACTTCCACCCCTCCATACTATACTCCCGACTCCCTCACCTCCTTCGTCTATGGCCCGAATCTCGATTCCTCGATTTCGCTCACATTTCTCTTCTTCGACTGCTCGGACCCATTTCCATCGTCCCTCCGCTCATTTTGCGAATTTCCTTCCGCCTGCCCTCCACCACCTCCGCTCTCTAAGACGTAATCATCGTCTGCCTATGTACCGCTCGTGCTGACGCTCTTCATATAGTCTGTATATTTGTGTCTGCGCTCGTCGCATTCGCTTCTGCAAAATTAAAGTTCGACTTCTCGATCATAGATCGCGCCCACCAGGGTCTTTTGTGCTTCCCCCTGCCGGGTGCGCTGTGTTGCATGCTCAAGTTCTCGTTCAGTTGTTTGTTATCAGGCACCGGGAAGCCGCGGGTGTATCCACCTGAAGCGCCTCCTTTTAGCGTGAGTGGTTACACTTTTGCATCGGGCTCCCCGTCTCCTAGCGAGAAACACGGCCGCGTGGGCACCTAGCGCATCCTCTCCTTGCCGCTCACCTTGCATATTTTTTAGGTCTGCTCGCTTTTGGACGGACGGTCAGCACGTCCCTGCCGTTACATGATATTGGTTGCAGAAGACCCGCTCAGGCCACGGAAAGAAAAAGCTTTCTAAGATCTTCGGCACGAGATAATGGCCTCTGTCATCGGATGTAGGTGAGTATTGATCATCTTCACACTTTCAGACTAACGAGGCGCTCGTGGATCTTCCTGGCTTGTATAGGTTTAATCCATGTCGCGCATTCATCGTATTCGATTGATCACCCTCTACCGGAAACTTCGATACCCATAGGTTCCATCGCGACATGGGATATCCAAATTGAACAAGAAAGTACGTTAAATTCGAGATGGTGACACAATCCAACATTTAAATGCCGCCCAGCAAGTATATCGGATGGCTAACCGTAGAGTGAGTAGGTGATAAATACGGTGAGTAGCGAAGCGCACGTACAATGATCATATAATTTTGTTCACACACCTACCGCTCGCCGGAAAGGTGCCTTTTCAGTGTGTCCTCGCGAGCGAAGCTCTCGCCGCACAAGGGGCAGAGCACGCCCCAGAGCAAATGAACCGACTTAACGTGCTGCACGAGCGAGCTTGATTGAATCGTCGCCGCGCACCCAGTCCAGAGGCAGCCCACTCGCACGCCGTGCAGGACGCCATGCCTATTCTGCAGGTGCGTCCACAAGGCACCCTGATCGGTGCTCACCATCGCATCGCATCCGGGCCACCACTTGCACTCGATCGGTTCGCGCGATGCGGCAGCATCTTCCAATGCCCTTTGAACAACGTCTTTGATGCGCTCGGGGTGTTCTCTGTAGCGGTCTGCGCAGCGGTTTTTGCGGTTCTGGGGCCTGGCGCCAGGAACTTCTGTCTGAAGCGAGGGAGTGGGATGGACGTGGGAGTGATTCGCCGTCGGCTGGAGATCCTAGTGGTAAGGGCGGCGGGGTTAGTAGGGAAAAAAGCGGGAAGGACAGAGATACGACTAACCGAGTAGATTGGAAGCTGGAATTGTCCATCGGCCCCATGAACGTCTGGGGGGAGGGGCGCGTAGGGCTGCGGCTCCCCATAGAAATTCTAGTAGTAAGGGCGGCGGGCTAGTACGAAAAAAAAACGAGAGGAGAGAGACACGACTAACCGAGTAGATTGGAAGCTGGAATTGTCCATCGGTGCCATGAAATTCTGGGGGGAGGGGCGCGTAGGGCTGCGGCTGCCCATAGAGATCCTGATAGTAAGGGCGACGGGTTAGCACGGAAAACAATGGGAAGGAGAGAGATACGACTAACCGAGTAGTAGATTGGAAGCTGGAATTGCGCATTGGTGCCATGAACATCGAAGCTGAAATTCTGGAAGTCAAATCTAAGTTAAAGTTAAACGGATGCAACGCCGTTAATAAAGTAAAAGATCCACTCGTCGAGGAGGTCTCCAGAGACACTCCCTTGCATGCCGCTGTGGGAATAGAGTCAATACATGCGAGGGATGGAGATTGGGGCACTCACGGTGCGTAGATGGGCGATGATGTTAGAGAAGGGCAACGGTCGCGGGATGCACCTTCGAGTGCGTTGTGTACATTCTGTACTTTTGAGAGATCCACCGAGGTGGAAATTGTTTACGTTGGTCTGACCAAAAACACGTTGCAGATAGCTAGTTTAGGACGCGCGTCGCCGCCTGGGAATTGGCTGGCCGCCAAGTTCACACTATGGCCCCATCGATAACAATATTATTCATTTTTGTTTTCAGTAAAAGAAAAAACGGAAAAAAACCCAATTCACGAAGTATCTGTATGCATAGGAATACTAGCAATATGGCACATATATTTTGCTTGTTTTGGAGACTAAATACACAGGTGGAGGAGGTCGAATCACGGAGATGAACACGCCGACCAAACACGCACAAAGCGCCACGCTGGCACTGCGACTTTCCACTCTCTACGGCGAGGTCCCGACGGACCCAACTTGCCATTCTCTTTTGGTCACACGTTGTCGATACCCAGCACGATCGATCGCACAAAGACGGCTATCTTCCATATTGAATCAGCCTCGAGGCCCAGAGGCGGAGACGTCATAGCGAATTAAATCGAGTCTAGACTCTAGGAGCCTACAAGTCTACTCACTGCTCAAATGGCGGCGAAATCTACTTCATCCTTCTGCGGACCGCTTCGGGCGGACTCGGGACCGCCCCAGTCGCCCCCACTGTCCCCGCCCCTGCTCCCACAATCGGCACCGTTCCTACCACCTCTGTTACCACCGGGTCCGGTCCAGTCAACACTGCGCCCGCGGATGCCCCTGCAGTGGTTACCGACCCCGATACCTCGCGCCGAGGGGAGTTCCCGCCGCTCCCTAGCCCCACTACGGTGACGACGGAATCGCACGCAGCGCACCGCAAGAATAAAGGGAAAGGCAAAAACATGGCCACAGGTGTGTTTCGCCTCCTCCCTGCTCCATCACTAGCCTCACTTCCCTCCTCAGCTACCTCTCGGAGTACACTTGCTGGCCCGACGCCGACAGCAGTGCCCCCACTTCCCTGGAACACCCCGACCCCTAATTCCAGGCTGACTACCCCCATGCTGTCGCCAACTCCCTCAACCCGCACACTGCCACGACCACCCCAGGCGCGTCCTCCTCCCACCGTGCGGCTCCCGACAACGCTCCTGCATCCCCGCCAAAACGTCTCCGCGCCTACACCACAGGACGCGCATCCCCACTGCCGACACTGCGGTTCCGCACCCGCCAAGGATCGGAATTTCCCTGTCATACGTGACGATGTCGTCTGGATTCCCCAGGCCGACTTTAACATACATCATCCCGGTAGTATTAGCATCTTTGGTGAAGGAGTGCAGTGGCATCGGCGGAAAGATGGTGATGACCCGAGAGAATTGAAAATATTAAAATAAAAACAGACGTGGCGTAGGAGTAACGCACTAGTGGCGTAGGAGTTAACGCTGATGCCGTTGTGATATAGTAAGTAAGTAGGATATAGAAGACGAGGCAATGTATGAATATATCGTAGTATTTGCGGGATACCGAGGCGATTCAAATACAAAGAACCGCGATCGACGCGTGAGTTGGGGGCAAGAGGGTGAGACGGAATGTAGAAGGAAGTAAGTCATTGGGGTTTGTTTGGTTCTGTGGGCGTCGTCAACATCGGATTGATCTGAGTTTGACAGTTCGGCGGATCAGGGCCGAAGGCGATGCATCTGGGCCTGGGCCCTGTCACGTCAACTCGGATTCCTCCGAGCGGTAACTTAACTTTTGTAGCATCTATTTTATATGCTCAATTATTCTCAAGATTTTATATAGAACAGGTGAGAAAATATAGACGTCCAGAGGGTGGGACATCAAGTGGTAGTGGATTTGGCGGGTGACAAGGTGTTACAGAATCTTCCTTTTCATTTCTTGTACCAATCTACCACATCGGCGTGCCCACTACTTCAGATTCACCGGGCCGATATCCCGCCCATTGGACGTTGATGCGCTTCCCGGCGCATGGCGTTTGTGGCATCAAATTTTCTTATAGACCTCACCAGAAGCAACGGTTGCACCTCCAAAGATTAATACTCATTGCTAATAGCAAACTTTAAGGTCCTAATCCTAATTGCTAATAGCAGATGCTTAAAATGATCACTATTAGCAATGAGGATTAATGTAGGATTATCTATTCAATACAGCAGGATCACTGTCGACATGGGGCGGGGATTAATGATTCGCAAGGATTATTTAGGATTATCGACTATGAGGATTGTGAGACATAGGATTATCTAGGATTATTGACTGCGAGGATTATGAGATGTAGGATTAAAGATTAGTGAGATTATGGGGTCGTACAACGACCAGGATTACATCAGGGATTATTCTTACGAACAGGCGGTGTTATCGACGGATCAGACCGTCGGCTATCGAAGGGGCTATGCGGCTTCGAAATTTCGGTATGAAATGGGATTATGTACAATTAATCGGCGACGAGGATTATTGTCTGAAGAGGATTAAGTGCGGTAATAGACAGAATTCACTGTGAATGAAGGCATGAAAGACGCACCAAGAGGATCTACGTAGTGCTGGGCGATAAATTTAATAACAGATCTCTTGTTAGGCCAATCAGATGGCAATCAGATTGTGTGTCAGTGTTGGCGCACCTGCCACCAAGCTTGGAGATATTGCGGACACAGGAAGAGATGGCGAAAGAGTTCTGTAATCGGTGGCAAGGTGGCTTGATGGTGAAGGGAGTATTTGTCTCCTCCCCCTACACGCGTAATTGAGTGGCGAGGCGGCGAGGGGGGGATAAGATATGGCTGCTGGAGCGACGCACAGTCAGCTCACTATCGAGTGGCGGGGGTATATGGTAGGCAGAAGAAAGAGACGAAGGACAAAGCAGTGACAAAGCGCAGTTTTGCCGGTGTCACGTGTTCACGTGATTAAAGCGCTGGCAGGGAAAAAACTTAATAAAGCGGGTAAGGCCGACGAGCGGCAGGGCCCGGTAACGGGGAAAAGTTGAAATCAAATATTGAACCACTGTCAAAGTTCCATGCAACTAGGAGGAGGAGGAGGAGGAGGTATATTAAACTAGTAGTTGGGAAGTCACAAGGGGCTTCCAGCCTTCCAAGATAAGGATTTTCCTAATTTGGGAGGGGGGGAGGCCTTTTAGGTAGCGTGGTATATGAGGGAGCTCAGAGGTGTTGGAAATGTGGTTTGGTACCAATCTGAGGTCCACTGGCCTGCCAACTGCATGTTCTACCAAGTAATAGTCAGACCAATTCCAAACCAGATAGTACCTCGAGCAGTAAATCCATCTGTGTGATCTTTCCAAGCCTCGATTTATAGTTTCAAAGGTCATTCTGAGTCTTCAATAAGTTGGGTAGTATTTCTGAGGTTCTATGAGCTCAAATAATACACGCATGTATGCCCATTTCATGCCAATATTAGTAGTCTCAGGGAGAATTCTGGGACTGGAGAGCAACTTGTACTACATAGCTGAGCTAAAATATAGTGCACCTGCGGTGAGCGGCAAATGCCGACAGCGGTACCGGAACCAACAACCGCGATCAAATCTGATGGGAACTACCACATTTTTCGGATTTTGGATCCCCTTGGGAAGCTTTTAAGTCATATAAGGGCTAGTTACCCAAATTCTCTTCTTAGAGTATAAATTTCTAAGGCCCTCCGGGACACTAATTATACCACATTCCCTTATCGATACCACCATAGGCCATCGTGTTTTGCACCACCGTCGTCAAGTTGTTCCAGATAAGATCATTGTTTCTCAAGCGGCATGCGGTAAATTCAACATCCCGACCACCGACAGACGCTCCTCACATATACTTGGCTTTCCGGTCAGGGGATACCCCCTTCCTCCGACACAACATATACCCTCGACAGCCTCACTTTGGCGCTTCAAACCGGGTCCGGGGTGCACCCATCCCTAGTTCAACTATGCATCGAGTGCTTATTATAATCGGGTTATATTTCACCCCACTGGCAGTTCTTGATTGCTAAGGAAGCACCTTGGACTCGGTCTCTCGGTACTTCAACCCACTGGGATAGGTTCATACCCATCGGTGACTCATTGGTCACCTAAACGAAGGAAAGGATGGGTAGACTGACGGCCCGCAGAGATAGATGCTTGGGAGCAAGGTACCTACCCCTCAGGCGGATTTCAATACCTGCCCAAATCCGACGACAACATGGATTCTGGGTCGAAGACCCCGAAACTGAAGGTGGGTGCAATTTACCAGTGAGAATGGAGTGCGGCGGATGTACGAAATAACGCTCCTCTGTGACTACATACGACACGGTGGATGAGCTTGATGAATAATTGGCTCTATACATTGAGACAATGAGAAAAGTCCCAGTGAAGACCATACAGCCTCGAAGTCCATCAACAAGACGTAGGTGCAGGCTTGTCAATCAACCAATAAGATTGCATACTCCTGCTAATTTACCAGGACAATGTTTCCAACCACCCAGATTCTAATTACACTTGGTAGTGATGAGCAGAGAGGTCGGTGTTAAGCGCAGAGAGGTGATCGGAATGGAACGGACCGACTTTTGAAGCCCGACTGAGAAACAAGTTGCCTTCTTCTTGCCTCCTCCCTGTACCCACCACGCGTGCTCCATCACTGTTTTACCTTAACCGAAATTCTCCATGACCAACCATCCTGGACTTGACCTTGAGTATCGCCAAATTCAGCTGCTGCTGACTAACTTGTCTCATCTGCACCATTGTTTCAGGGTACAGCTACGTATCCTGTGCATAAGAACTGTTTTATGTCAGAACTCGAGTATGTTTCGCTCGATCTGGGGCAGTATTTAAACCCACTTTGGTCCGTGGCCTACCAAGTCTGAATTTTTTCTTGCAGCTAACTGAAGACTTGATGATTTTTCTGGAGTCGTTTGATACCTCTAGAATCGCGCTGCACTGGAGTCGAGCTCTCACCCACAACTTGACAAGCTCAACTCCATTTTTTAATGCACTTTGAACCTACCTTTCATGCATTACATTACGATCTCAACGAGTATTTGTCTGAAATGCACAAGGTTTACTTCGACTAACTTGGGTTGATTAGATCTCCACTACACAATCCCATTCTTCAAACGCCAAGACTGGCTGCAGCATGTAAGGTGTGTCTAATTCTGTTCAATACTTTCTGGTACCCTTCCCGACCGAGAGCTGCCTACTACGAGCCATCCATTCAAACACTGAAGTCATTTTGAATCCTGCAAGGATCGGAGCTTGTAGACACCTAAATTACTCCAATTCAAATACTCTAATTGTTATTTCGATCCAGTCTGATCTAATTTGCTTATAACCTGTCTTTCTTCGAGGCCGGGACTATATTTGAGGTATAAGCCGTTGAGTTTGGTTCATTCTCTCCTCTTCACTTAGATCCGTTTTGACCTAAGGTTCTAGAGTCAGCATCTAGGCCGAAACTATGAGCTGATCAAGAACAGTGTACAGACCCACCGATTTTGCGTGGACTGCACCATTGAAACGCACTCAACTGAGCCTACTATTTTCTTTGTAAGTTGAACTGATTGTTCACCCTTCCTTAACTATGTCAAGATGGATTGGTTGGAATTTTTCACCCCATACCCGAGTGGATGGATGTGCATGGCGTTGTTTCGCAGTTTAGGTCAAGTATATACAGTTGTGTGGACTGTGGATCTCAATTGTATTCAAGGGTTGCCGATGTAACTCAGATAACTGTGAGATGTAGACTTTCAGATACACAAAGACAGTGGTCGAGCATAAATCGATGAGATTAATGAGTGGACCAACTTTCACAGACCTGTGCGTTTCATGTTTCCTCGAAGGAGGTACTGAAGCCGGTATAACACGGTCGTAAAAATGCGCGGTCAATACATTAGAAACAGATAATTTGAAACTCATTTAGTGTGAGGTTAGGTGTAAATATCCAGGTCAGTTACTGACTTCAACACCTCGCCCGAGATGCCCGAAAGTCAGGCTGAATGTCAAATGGTATGTTAGGGGATAAGAAACCCCACTGGCCAAGTTTTATTAATGCAAGAAATTCACAGGTCAGGACATCAGCAGAAGTACCTCCAGAGTGGAATCACAAAGGAAGCCAGTTACCACAGTGTAATATAATTCGACGCAAGCATACCTCGACATTGAATCCAGTTCAAATAATTTGCCACCACGTACCCTAGCATGTCATACACAAAGGCAGTTGAAGACTAACAGCGATGAATCAGATGCACACATTGAATTCAATGTTGTGTTAGGCAGTCAAGTGCAATGAGAAGACACTACACAAACTCGCCTGTCTGCCAAACACGAACGGCACGCACACTCGATCAGCAATATGGCGAAGTCAAGCACATAGGCAAGGCTGAAAAAAACAATATAGCCTACACACCAATTAAGGTAGCCGGAACGCCAGAAAACACTCATTGACAATTTGATCATGAGTCACCACCCACCACGCGGGAGCATCCTCCCGCGAAGAAAGAAAGAGAGAGAAAGGGCCGCTCTGGACTAAATGTACCATTCACGTGTTTGATGGCGCGACACAATGACTTGAACCTGGGCAGTACGCGGGGGCGGTTTACGAGTCCTAAAATGGTAATTTTAGACTCGGCTTTATAAGCATTTTTGCGCCAACCTGAAAGCAAAATTTACAGGTGACGTATGTGATTCGTGTTGGAAACATTTCTATCTTTGGGAATTATCACTGTTTTCCACTGCCCAGTATAGTAGGTGTTGTCGTTGTTTGTCCATCATTCTGTCTCTTAATATGATACGCGTTGAACCCAGCGCTACGGATATCTGCATCCTTACAGTGATGAAAAGCGCAGAGCGTTCACATGCCCAACACCTGCCGCGAGGAGCGACCGAGGTCGGCGACAAGCAGCAGGCCATGTCTTATTTCATTTTTCTGTCTGTTGACTCCACCCCAGCGCTAGGGCGGGCCACCAACCCGTCAACGGGGACGGCCGTCAATCTACGATGCCGAGACGATTACAGGGCCGTCAAAAATGCGGCCGTCTTTTCCAATTGTGAAGCTCGAGACGGGATGGGAGGGCCAATAGAGGACTTTCAAGCGTTAAATGACGGGACGGCGCTCGGTTGCAACTTGCGCGAGATTGAGTATAAGACTTGAACCTGCCCAGCAATGAATAATAACCTGTTCAATCAGGGCCTGGGCCCTGAGGTGTTAAATTCAAATACACGCGAGATAAATGCTTTCGGACTTCAAGTTGAACCCACGATCAATGATTATGTGAACCATCGTGGAGCGGAGTATGGTATTTTAGATACTCTGAAGAGTGCATTAAGTTATGGTGGTCAAGTTTTGAGCAATTCACCATAATTTTGGGACAAGTAGACTACGCATTTGGTAGCGAGCCGTCTACGGCCATCAACGGCACCCTGACGGAACGGCGGCAAAAACGCCGTCCCAATCCCCGTCAATCCCATCCGGCAAGCTGCCGACAGGGGCGGGACAGCATGCCGTTGACGGCACCCGTCCATGGATGGTGGGCAGCCCTACCCAGATCCCTTGACTCTCCACAACAAATAAGGATTCTGCACACCAATAAAGATGGTTGAAAGGTGTGCCAGGTCCCTTCAGGTCGGCTTTATCCTACTGCATTACACATTTTATGTGTTATCCATACACTTCAAAATCAAAATCATGGGAAGAAGAATGGCTCCCAACTAATTGAACCAAAATGACCCGAACCCGAATCCCGGACCGCGCATCCAAGAGACTGACCTCAATTTTCACCTTCATAACCTTTGAGCCCGAATTGGATCTGGATTCTGAATTGAAGTCACCAAGATGGCCATTAAAAATTCCATACCCTGGAGCCATCCCGAATCGCTCTTCCGATTAATATTGAAGTACTCTTGTGTCAGCTCAGATTTCAATCTAAATTATTGGAGATATGTACCTGCTGGAGGCGGTATCATGTCAACCATAAATCTGTAGAAAAAATGAAGTGTTTACTGCTTATAATCATATGTTTAATTGCTGCTTAATGAGAGAGTGAGGTCTAAAAATAACCAGACTCGTTCTGCCATGCGCAGCAATGGCCTAAAGCCCAAGTGAAGTGCATATGAGCTGAACTGGAATATGTATTTCGTCAGGTAAATTAGTGATGCGAAGAGACATACATTGCATATACCATACATAGTCTAATTTGCATGCAGAGTTGAGATCACAGAATGCCAGAGCTTGCCACGGGTGTGGATAAGACTGAACAAAGAAATCATGTGGACTGGATAGCGGTCGTGAACGGGCCGCAATTCGGGTTGAAGCAGTATGGATGAAGTCGTTATCAAACTTGACCGATTCAACCAACTTGATCCATGTTGTTCAAATAAATGGCAACCACGGTTAAAAATGTTCCGCAAGGAAGAAGCAAACAAACTGTTTGGTTATGAAGAATTCGGTGAGATATATCATCATGAACGTTTCATGGTTTCACTTCGCGGATTATTGAATCCATTGGATCGTGATTAGAAGGCAGGAATGTTGGCTGTGCGGCCACGGGATTTCCCGCCTTTCGGGCGTACCAGCAAGATTCAAATGCAGAGCTGGGGGCATTTACTACTGAATCGGATGCCTGTGGATTGTTCCGAGACTGTCTGAGTACGACAATGCCGGCCGGATGTGATGCCAGAGAGAATTTCAACCACTTGCCCGAAATGGATGTGCCCGAAATGGATGTGGCTGTGCTGATATCCACGTTCTTCGGACTGGCGCAGTGGAAACAGATGAGCCATTTAAAGCCGAAATATTCCAAAAACCGGAATCAAAAATCATAACTGCCATGTCGCATATAGAAGGGACACCTAAGCAATGTGTTTCCGGGGTCAACGGGCCAAATCACATCGCCAATCACGCTTACGACACCTTCGGCATCCAAAACCGAAGCTGTCCAGTCCCTGTTGCCATACTCTCGAACCTGCGCTCCAAGCCCCAAGCCAAAACCTACCTTTTGTCGCCGCTCTGCGGTGCTCGCACGCCGTTCTTTAACCCGCTGAGCATCCGCATGCTCATATTGATCGCTTTCTCAAACCGACCAAGCCCGCGGAGCCGTCGAAAACACTGCAAGCTCTAGGTCTCTCTCCGACCCGTCGTACCCTGCGACTGTGCTCGCAACTTGCTCGTATACGTGGGCAACATTCCTGCATCATGCGCACATCTTATCTGGCTCAAGTTCGAAGCAAATCGGCTTGGGATGGGGTCGCGGACCTTGATGCTTCCACTCTTGAGCACCGCCGTGCAAGGTCGACATCTAGTGCTTGTTTCGTTACGTCCACTTATAGCGGATGTGATCGCGCTGCCCGCGTCAAGTGGGCATCAGGCACCCGTCCTTCTTGGTATTGTATTTGTGCACGCGAATATTGCTTGCTTGTTTCTCATTCCATAATCTTGTTTCGCAGATAGTAAATTCTGAATATACTACGTTTTATTTTGCTACGAAATCTGGATGCGAGCCAAATACAATACCATTTTCACGCCTGCTTAGATGACCCCCTGCCAGGTTGGGCAGACAGCTGGCCGCCAGCCCGACCTTACATCATTGAACCTGGCATATATATGGTGGGCACCTGGTGGCCAGGCTGCTGTGCCATGTAGCGCACATCTTGTGCGCACCTGTCGGCCCCGTGTCGGCCATTTGGTGGTGTAGACTGATTCTTTAATGGCTGACTAGGACTTGGTATTTGTATCTTTGCGTCCCTGCTTCGGATTCATCGCCCGGGTCGGGACTTTGGCGGGGGACTCTTGTTGGTTCCTTGCAGCGAGATCTTTTCAGTTCAGTTTCTTTTAAATTTGACGGAATTACATTAGACTTGAACTTGAAGTGAATTCGCAGGCTTCACTACAAGTCTACACGCAAGTTTCATCTCAAGTCCACTTGCCTCAAATGGCCTTCCCATCTGACTCGCGCTATGACATACGACTCTCTTTGCCTTTTCTTGATGAAAACTGGGTAACTATTGCCGGACTAGTCCTTACTTTTATTATCTTTTCTACTTTGGGCTGATTTTCTTCTTGCGTGGCTGAGTTTGTAATATAATATATATGTCCTTACTCTACAAATTCGTGTTATTTCTTGCCGGTCTCGAGACTTATCTAACAGTAACTTGAGCCTCTTTGCGGGCTGATTACCCCTTCAAGATGTTTCCTTTCAAGTTAAACGTGCTCACTGTTCCTCAAGCAAATCTATTAGCATTACAATCTCGACTGGAGTCAACTTCGACGCCTTCCTGCCTTCACACATTTTTGGACTCGACTCTGGTCAACTTGGTGCATTCTACAAGTCTATCGACTCTATGAGGTAAGTGTTTCCGTACTCTATTTGCGCTGCTGCCGTATGTACTGACTCGATTCTTACCCGACAGTAAGTTGAACACTGTTTCGGGCGGGTTAAGATGTACCACGTTCATTAGGTAAGTCTATTGGTAGTATACCCTCGCCTTCAACGCTCCCGGCCTGTCTTGACAGACCGCATTCAACGTAGAAACTCGGACCAACGCCGTTACTGGCTCAATTTCGAGAAATGAATCAAATGTGAGGAGCGTGCATAGCACTATAGTGCTGTCTATTACGTTCCATCAATAACTTACAACAGATGCACTGTGATCTCTTCAAGCTTGCCGTTGAACGGCCCGGATTACTCGATATGTCTACCAGTACTTTCAACTTCTACTTCGACTCACTCATGTCGAGTAGGGTCACGTTGCACCGACTCGTGGACTGCTTCAATGTCAAATTTGAGAAGAAATTCGACCCCATACCTCCTCTTATCTCACTGGCTTTCATCGCATCCCTTCTCCATCAGGAAAATCTGAAGTTGCAATATAGACCATGATAGACCAAAAAAGACATGAAAGCCGCCATAGCAGAAGGCTGTCTATGATAGACAGGTGGGAGGGGGGTGCTTTGCTATATAGACAGCCATAGACTCGGCCAAGTCTATCATAGTCAGATAGACATGATAGCCAGTATAGTTCTCATAGTTCTCAAAGATTACAAAGTATCGACAGTTCGAATTCAAAAGGAGGAAACCAAATATATTTCAAAAAACAAGTGTGTACATAAAGGGGACACCACCACGAAAACCACGCCAGCTTTGAGACATGATTTGGCTTGAATTCTTGAATTTGAGGACTTGAAGCACCCGAGAGCATCGAGAGAGTGTGGGAGGGCTGTTTTTCTGCAGCATCAAATCATAGTTGCAGCGGAGAATTGACGAAAGGCTTGCGAGACGTTGCAACATTGGTTTTGACATTTGACGCGAGTTTAATCCATCTTGACATTTGACGTGAGTACTTGATTGCAGCCCGACATTGTCGACAAGCGCTCTCAAGGTGGATGCCGGAAGGGAGGGGGCTGTGCGAGGATGGACTTGGATGTTGCTGTAATAAAAGTTACCAAGGAGCCGGGGAGGCCAGGGCGCTGGATTCATCACTTGAGTTTGAGTTGAGGAGTGCCTTGAGATCACAGTCTTGAGAGCAGTTGAAAGAGAGTCAGAGTCCATTGGTGGGTGGTCTGGGCAGGCTTTGACAATGCGAGTGCAAGTAATGGGTGAATTGGATGGGGCGGGAGACGACGAAGGTGGGGGAAGAGAAGAAAGAAGACGACGTGGCAAGATCAAACTTTGGTTGTGTTGGCAGCGGGCAGTGTTCGGGACGCGATCGGCAAACTTTTACGTGACAGATGCCACGCGCTGAATGTTTCCCAGTCGATTCAGGTCGAGTATGTAACTTGTACTCTCGAGTACATCCAAGAGTCGTCTTCGCTCAATGCCGATGACTTGAGCTAGTAATTGTAATATCTCATGTTGTTTCCCAAGTTTCAGACCACATATCATGATTATGGCACTCATTGGACGGTACATGTGAGAATGCCGTGTAGTACACCACCAATTCGCGATCACTCGGATTTGATGTGGGAAGATCATCTGTGCGCAAGTGGCTCGAGCACGTTTACCCAATCGGGAAAACAGCTTGTATCAACGCGATGTATGACCTCGATGAACAGCTGGCCCAAAGCTGAGACTCATTCCAGCCACAGATGCCCTCCCAGTTCACATGCATATTGCATTGCCCATTTTTCAAATTAGACCCCGCGGGACTGTATGACCTCTGTAGTAGCTTCGTATTGGCCGGTTGATGCAATAGAATTATGAAATAGTGAATGGCAAAATATTGACAGTGAAAATGAGCACCAGACACTCCTCTCTGCATCCAACGACTTCAGACTTAGGTGTGGCGCTGCAGCAGAATTGAGCAGTGGAAGAATTACACGGAGTTGTTTCAAACTCCGATCATTGTTCTTGCCACTCAGTCGATCACGGTTGGTTTGAATTTGATGGTGTCGACTTCTCTGTCTCTCACTCCCATCATCTCAATTGCTCTACCGTCGTATGCCACTGGCATTGAAGACATCCTTTCCCTCCATTCGGCCATTATAGTGTCAGGCTGTCTTTTATCGCCCGAAGTTCAAACCCGCTTCAAGTTTCAAGCATCAAGTCTTGCCGGTGCAATTCCCCTAGTCAAGATATCAAAACCAAGCCCGGTTTCAATATCTTTCATGCCACCTCTCAATGCTGCAACATTCCTCAAATTTCTGGTGGAAACTGTCTGCTTCTTGCTCTCAAAATTTCTCGACAAATCAAACCATGCAATACTCAAGAGAAGGTGGCATGTTCAGAATCATTCTCGAGACCGGTGGCATTGGCATTCATCTGCAGTCTTGAACTCAAATTACCCCGTTATGCCTCGGAGAGAGCTGTTCGTCCCCCCCTGTTTCCGTAGTATCCCAGCCCGGCTTCTATGATAAATCTTATTATGTATAAATTTTTGGAAATAATAATATCTGTATTGAGCTTTGCTGCGAAGGGAGATGAAAGTAAAATGGGCAAAAGGCTACCCAACAGGGAATGTATTGTGAATCTCACATGCAATCGTACATTACAACTGGACATGGAGGACAATGTGGCCAACAGGTAACAATGGCCACACAATGGAATGATTCCCATCCAAATATGCAGACAATGTGATTTCCCACTGTCAATCAGCTAATGTTTGAAGCTAGATCTCGTGTGGCTTCCACGTCCCAGACACCTGGCAGCAAATTGGCGGTGTACTCAAAGTCCAATGAAATAGGTAGGTAATTTTGTGTACGACAATAATTTTGTACTCCCGAGACTTGCAGATAAGAAATTGAGAGACAATCATTACAATCATAGACCACCAGTATTTAGCCCTCAAATGCATAGACCACCATAGACAGCCATAGACACTCATAGTAGGTCCTTCAGATCCAAAGACCTTCATAGACCACCAAAGACCCCCATAACTACCACTTGCACTTGATAGCATTTCAGATTTTCCTGATGTCCAGATCCATGCCTGTCTCTTCAAGCATAAACCCCGCTCGGTCCATGCATGTCTCCTTTTAAAATTTATAATATAACGTCGCCTCGCCTGTCTCCCAGATTCGCGCGCCTTCTTCTCCCCCCGAGCCTCTGTCCCCCGATTAAACATCGACTCGGATCGGTGCGAAGACTAAGACTAAGCCTACATATCGCAACCGAGACAGCCAGTACGTTGCCCCTCACCGTCCTGCTACTTATTTACTATGACTTACTCAACATCCTTACCTGCAACCCCCGATTACTTCGGACAGACTGAGCTCGAGGTGCATTTTATTATATATGGTATGTATGTACTTCACGCTACTCTAACTTACTCCACGGGCTTGTAGTGGAAACAGTGGGTGCGGCCTTTCCTTTGATCCGGAGTACTGAGTCCGAGTCGCCAGCTTTTTGGCCATGCCAGTGGGGCGGTGGTGAATTCAAATTCAAGTCGCCGCTGGGTGGGCTGAATTCCCTCGAACTGATCAGGTGGGTCCCATTTTTTTTGGAGCTGATTTACGCTTGGGCTTCGTTTGTGATTCGACTTGAGTATTCTACGTACATGTACTAGGATGCAGCTTATGATTGTCGTCAAATGAAAGCTGTTCGGGCCCCCTATTAGCCATAAACATACTTCGGATTGACTTAGCGAGAACAAAAGCCATCCAGTGGCCCGGATGGTGCATCACAAACTTTCCATTGAGTCGGGTAGATAGCACTCAGCTAAGAAATTTACTACTTAGTACTTGACCAATCTGCCAGTTCAGGTCACGGGACATCGGGCCGTTACGCCGATCTCTTTTGTCTTTGCCTTTCGCTTCCACCCACCCCATCCTCGCCCGACGACTACGTCAGCACTGAATCTCGTCTGACGTTGACGTCGGCGCCCTCCCTATCCATTCCGCTTGACGACCACGGACTTGGGAATTGCCACCGGTAAGGATTTAGCGCCTATCTCGACGGCGATACTTGTCTAACTGGTAAGGGAACTGAATTATGCTCCAAGACTGATCATGCTTGCAATGAGACCCTTTATCTCTCACTATGCCACCTCGACGGATCGCACGCTAACAGAACCGCCGCCAACAACGGAGGAGGTCGTTCAGGAGCGGAGTGGGAAGAAAAGGAAGCAGTGTGGGTGGCGGCCGAGCTCAAGGCGAAACATGGCCACTCAAATGAATTTTCGGTGCGTCGTCCATTGTCCATTGCCATTTGCTTGTGGCTAATTGACCAGACAGGCATATTATGACGCGCGAGATTTGATGGGTTCCCACATTGCCACTTCGATAGTGATAACGCCGCCGGTTCGTAATCCTTGGGGTAGAATAATCCCCAATGTAATCCTGGTCGTTGTACGACCCTATAATCCTACTAGTTTTTAATCCTCAATAATCCTCAAGTCTCATAATCCTCGCAGTCAATAATCCTAGATAATCCTACGGTCTCATTGTTGATAATCCTAGATAATCCTTACGAATCATTAATCCCCCGCCCGAGGTCAACAGTAATCCTGCTGTATTGAATAGATAATCCTACATTAATCCTCATTGCTAATAGTGATCATTTTAAGCATCTGCTATTAGCAATTAGGATTAGGACCTTAAAGTTTGCTATTAGCAATGAGTATTAATCGCCATCACTGATATCACTGCCAGAAGCAGTTTCAGTAAGTAAATCACGGATATGGCGACTTGAAAGTTGGATGTTACCGAACTACCGATGGCTGAAGCCGGTCGGGGCTTGGATATTTGCGGACGCGGCATTATTTTCGGAAAGAAGCCGACTCGGCATATTTTCAACATCGTATGGCGCTCACTCAATATTGATGCAGGGCTGAAATACAACATTTTATTCCCAACACCCGTTGTCAATCTGACGCGGTTCCCATTCAGACCGCAAAAAAGTCTCGAAACAATACTATAGTAGAAGAATAAACGGGTTAAGTCAAGGCGCGAGCCCTGAATCCAAATACTTTGTAAAGAGAGTCGGCCCCCGGGAAATATAAACGGACTCGCAGACCTTGCTTGCGCGTTGTCGGCGTGTTGTACGAGCGGCGGCGTATTGGCCCTAAGTTGGTGCCATAAGGAAGGCCATGGTGGGCGATAATCCGTCGATAGGCTCTTTTGTTCACACCACGCGCAGTCCTACGCGGGATTCCGCGGAGGCCTGCGGTCCGCTTACGAGGGGGTGAGTCCTCTTGCTTCCTCCATCTCCCACAAACTCCCTCCTTCGCGTCGCCTTGCACACACATTCTGAAATCCCCTCGCAGCACACTTCGCACCAACCTATCTACAACCCTCTCCCAAAACATCATTCCAGGCCCGCTAAACTACATGCATGTACTAATGATAGTACCACATGGTCCTCAGGGGCCCGCGCGCACTTAATTGAATCTGAATTGAATTGAAGCTTCGCCCTCCGCGGTCTTCCTTCCTTTTACCGTTTTTCTGACCTTCTCCTCGGCACGTATCCCGTACAGCGGCGGAAAGAAGGATCGGCGGAAGATATTGTATGTCTTGCATTGCGTATTGCTCTAGATATATGTCCACGTGCTGAATGGAGGGTTGTTTGTGGCGTTCTGCGCATTTCAGGCAAGGTTCCGACTTCCCTCCGGAAGCAGACGAGATTCAGTCCTGAGTCGCTCAGTTGCCCGAACATCTTCCCGTAGTCGCTGCAGTTACATAGTGCGGGTTGGAGCCTTGCGTTGATCTGCTTCCTTCCGGGAGAAACGGAAGAGCTTCCTGATAACGGCATTGCTGACGTTCAGGCTCGAAGCGGAGGAGATTTAGCCGTGAGTCGAGCGGTTCCTGAACATCTTCCGTTAGACGCTGTCGTTACATGATACTGGTAGCGGGAGCCCTGTTCAGGCCTCGGAAAGAAAAGGCTTTTTAAACCCGTCGGCTCGAGATAACGGCCTCTCCTCGGATCTGATCATCTTCAGGGTTTCAGACCAACGCTGCCCTCGTGAAGCTTCCTGACTTGTATAGGTTTAATCCATGTCACGTATTCATCGTGTTCGACTAACCGGTCTCAACCCGAAACTTCATTATCGACAGGTTCCCTCGCGACATCGGAGTATCAAATTGACCCAGAAAGTACGTTGAATAAATTGGGTGGTAGGTATTTACAGGTTTCACATTCAACCAGAATTGGGAAGATGAAAATAGAGGAGGGAAAGCGACGTCTCGGGTCTTTTGAGACGGTGAAACAGTCCCACATCCGAGGGATGTTCAAACGAACGTCAATTTTCAAGAAAATGCTGCCCCAGCGAGCATATTAGATAGCTAACCATATGACCGTGGAGTGAGTCGGAAATAAATGCGGTAAGTAGCGAAGCGTACGTACAATGATCATATCAGTTTTGTTCAGGCACCCAACGCTCGCCGGAAAGGTGCCTTTTCAGTGTATCCTCACGACGGAAGGTCGTGGGGCACGACGGGCACTTCAGACGCAATTTGAAATGCGCCGACTTTAGGTGCTGTACGAGCGAGCTTGATTTAAGCGTCGCCGAGCACCCGGTCCAACAGCAGGGCACTCGTTTGCCGTCCAGGATTCCATGCCTATCCAGCAGGTGCCTCCACAAGGCACCATGCTCAGTGCTCACCGTCGCATCGCATCCGGGCAACTCACACTTGATTGGCCCGCGCGACTCGGCGGCATGATCCTTCGCCTTTTGAACCACATTTTTGATGCGCTCGGGGTGTTCTCTGTAGAGATCTGCGCAGCGCTGCCTGCCGCTCTGGGGACCGGTGCCAGGAAGTGCCGTCAGAGATGAGGGAGGGGGATGGATGTGGGAGTGGTTCGCCGTCGGCTGTGTGCCGCCAGAGTTCCTATTAGTAAGGTCGGCGAGTTAGCAAGGAAAAATAAATGGGATGGAAGCAGATAATATTAACGAGGGCGTGGGAAGGAAGGGGGAATGGTCCATCGGCGGCGTCATCAGGAACATCTGGTGGGCCCTCTGAAAAAACCTAAGCAAACGTTAAACGATTGCAATGCCCTGGCTAGAGAAAAAGAAGCACTCCTCGAGGGGTTCGAGAGAATCTCCATAGGTCTTCCCTTGCATAATGCCTTGAGAATAGAATCAACACATGTGGGAGAGGGAGATTAGAGCACTCACTGTGCGTAGGTGTGGTATGCGTAGGGGGTGTAGACGGGATATGAATGCTTGCGATGTACATCTCTGGCAGATTTAAATATCGGGACTCCAGAAGAGGAGCGCATGCCCAGCACGCGTCTCGGGAAGATGTACGCAATGGTGGAATTCGTACGCAATGGTGGAAATTTGACGTTTAGCAAGAGCAAAACGATACTTACGAATGACAGAGAGCAGCATATGTTCTGTCCCATACGAAGTGATGAGCCCCCGAGCGAGGGGTTTCTCGAGGTGGCGGGACGATTTGTTTTCTGCACTGAGAATATTGTTGCCGTTGCACGACAATCCCGCTCAGAAACGTTTGGCGCCTGCTTGTGCATCTGAGCGGTGGAAATGGAACTTAGACTGAACTTGAGTAATGTGATTAGCGCTCGGAAACGTTGAGCGTCTGTTTCTCAATCTGAGTGGTGGAAACTTAGACTGAACTTAAAAGAAATTAGCGCTCAGAACCCACCAGAAGATGCGGAGACACGGCCGGACCTTAAGCCCCTCGGCTCAGAACGGAATGCTTGCTTTGGTAGCAGCCCAGCGGCACAGTCATGCATTATCTCAGTAGACTTGTTATCGGTCTGGGGGTGATACATCCTCCTCCTCCTCCTATGAACGGCAAATTATACTGTGAGGAGTATGCCGATCTCGGACGGATCAATTGTTGATTTCATTTTGATCGCCTCCGTGCGGCCTGATTTATTCTTTCTTCTGGGGGAAAACGGGGGGTAGGGAGGAAATGTATATACCCTCAAATCTGCCACCTCAGAACTTGACTCTGCGGTTTCACAGGAACCGTAAAAGTGTCTTGAGTTTTATCGAGAATATTAATGATCGAACGAAGGAACGTCATCGGCACAACGCAAGCGGCCTACATGGACCAGCCTACCCACGGCTTAGCGCCGGCCACTCAGATTAAAAATTGCTTTTGCCGAGCTCGATCTCTCAGGCTAAAGCCATGGGTTTTGGACCCACATCCTTACGCAGTATATCACTAAAATGTAATCGCTCGAATTGAATTCAGTAGAAGACCATTTCCCCACCGTGCCGTGTAATCATAAAGTTGTCAAGGCAGGGTTAATGCATAATGGTGGGTCGAAGTCATGGCGTGTCCTGAGGTGCACGTGGGATGGGAAGAAAAACTTTGTTTGCCGAAGCACTGGTTGATCCGACATTTGACGACTGCTTTTTAAGTGACTGCTTTGGGTCCTCTAATTTTACTCGGCCAAAGTGTGTCTTGGTACTATTTGAATGTTCCTCGCTCGACAACTCCGTTTGGCTAAGAGCAACAACCGACCCGGGAAGATGTTTTGACATTGCACTCCAGACTGTAATAAACGACGCTCTCTTCGCGTTGGCATCATCACGCCGTCGCAGATAAAGCCTCGATTCTGCCTTCCGGATCCAAGCCCGAGGGCGAGGGCAGCGCGGATTCCATGTTGGATTCTTCTGTCCCCGAATGTCAACATGGCTATTGATGAAACCGTCATCTTTCAAGGCCATGATTTTGTATCCGAAGCCTCGGAACACGGAAGTCTAATGGACGTTGATGTAAATCCTCACCTGCCTGATGTAGCTAATGCCGCCGAAATCGATGAATTTCAAGATGCGGATATGCCCAACTCGCAAAAAGAGAAATGATGCCTCAGCCAGACAAGATGATAATACCGGACGAGGAGGAAAAGCTATGGGAGATTATTATGTCATCTTTGGGCCTCGTCATAATTTTTTGATTCGGCTATATACAGGCAGTAGTGTCGTTCAAAATTCTCCTACTCACTACTCACACCCCTACTCGGCTTCCTACTATGTGCTATTAAAGGCAATTTGAAGATGCTTCTCATGGGGTGCTTCGCGTTCTCGCTCCTCGAATTCACTATCCGTTGCTCCGGTCCACCCCTCAAACTCTTCGCGCAACCCGGTCTCGCTGTCAACGTCGATGTCGGTCTTGCCGTTGGATGCTGTTGCCAGGCCGAATGATTGGCGGCTATACCGGACGGGGTGAGACGTGGCATGATAAGTATGACTCGACGGAAAGCTTACGACGCACGGATGTACCACTTATGGCGGATTACCGGAACGAAATCAGTATTAAACTTGGCCCATCTTTGAGGTGGTCGCCGTATGACTTTTGCATAACTTTCTCGGTAGGTGTTTGAGTAAATTGAAATAACGTGCCGCCGAAAACTCGAGTGCAAAGTGGGAGGGGGGGGTACGGGTCAAAGTGGCTCCCGAAGATCGGACCTATGGAGCAGTTTTCCCAAAATATCACGAGATGGTGTAGTCTCTCTAGACAGACGCTGTAATGAAAACCGGCTCGTTCCTCGCCCATTACAGAGATGGTGGGAGTTATCCAGAAACTTATCCCCTGCATAGCCTGTGGGTTCATCTACGTTCTGGAATGGTTCGATGGAGTAAGAGGACACAAGGATGGTCGGATGTAACCGAAGGCAGCTTCGTCAAGCAGCTTCAAGTAACGTTGCTTTAAAGTGCTGCCGCGGTGCCCCGGATGATTAAACTTGTAATGAGGCGCAAAAAGCGCGCGGATTGCTGGCACAATCTGAGAACGGACGTGAGATCCACGCTTCGTAATCTTATCATAATTTCGCTTTAGTCGGTAACAGCAGGAAAGTAAGCACTGTCCAATTTTGCCGTGCGTTCCGCAAGCTTGTACCACTGATCGGAAGTCCATTCTGTAAGAATCGTCTGGCCCATATTCTTGTCATCAGCATCGAGTACTCGGTCAGTGCGGCGCGGATAAGAGCTCAGCGTACCACGGGTTCGTAATCGGCGGCCTTCCCTTTCTCTCCCGCAGTACCTTGCGCAAAGTGAGATCCGTTGCGTGGGGGCATGGGAGCCGGGTCGGGTGACGGTGAGGGCGGAGCATGTTTACGGGATAGCATTTGAGTGAATGCAATTGACCCAGCCCAGTGGCCCAAATAGCCGTCGCGGCGGTCGCGCAGCTTCAGGAATCAGGAGGCAGCAATTTAAGAGCAAAGGTCGAGAAAGCGCAAGAGCCAAGTCGAGTTTCAAAGCAACAGAGAGACTCTTGTGAGCATATTTTCGTTGTTGGCGCGTCGCATGAGGAAGAAAGCCGCTGGCACGGGAAGTTACGGGCCGCGCAGTCACGGTAACGGAAACCACGTCCCGGATCAACCCGACTAGCCCCTGACGATCGAAATCATCGAATACTGTACTTCTTCCTCTCCAGACCTTGAGAGTCCTATCACGCGTTTCATGTCTAAGAACAGGGAGGTTGTACTGGGTCCTTGACAGAAAGCAACGAAATCGAAAATCCCGGGAATAGTCACCCCATAATCACTGCAAATCACCGGCCGGATCGCGCAAACTTATCTTACATGCAACTTCTCCCCCCTTCATTTGCTCTCGGTAACAATTGCTTTTCTCACTATCTTCAGCATCCACGCAGTGATAGGGCCTGGGGCTTGCCACGTTCGTCCAGGAGACGAGTTTGGTTCGGTTCTGGTTGAGTCCCGGAGTGAGAACGGGGTACTAGTACCACCGAGCGTAGACGTCCACGCACTGAAGCAGGTCAGAAATTAATGAAATTTTCTAAAGACATCGTTTGCTTCTGTCGGAGCAGGTGGAGGGAAGGCGGCAATCTGCAGCCTGATCAGGATTGGTAGAGAAAATCGGTCAACCGCTAATGCAGAGCCATGACTCTGAAGTATGTCTCCCCGCCCCAGAATGTGTTAAAAATTCTCCCTTGCCGCATTGAACCTACCCGGTCCCCTTGATTCCCCAGTTTTTCCCGTTGATCTATTACTCTTCGCCAACGTTGCAAACGGTCGCATCAAATCTGGACTGGAACGGAGAGGAATAATCGCACGGCGGATAATGATGTGTGTTAATAATACGTCGTATTACGGCCGTAACCTTATTTTTATGTTCCTAGTCCCCATTGAATTTCCCCGTCAAGGACGGTGGCGAAAAATGACGCTAGTCAGCATCCTAGCCCTTGAGACTGGACGGGAGCTGCGCGAGAAGATTATTCGAGCTCCCGGACAACCCTGTAATTTTGTTGGTTGCGCCAAGAGCCAGGATGTATTCCTTCATTTTTGCTGGGGGCAAGTTTCCTTGTTGAGCTGAAGTTCCTCATTAATGAAATGATATATTGACGGGCGATGCGACTTACAAATGACCCCGGCGATGATCCCGGCAACCTGGGGCGCTGCGAAGCTCGTGCCCCATACGAGTTTGGACGTGTCCTGGTTTGGTCCCGAAGTCAAGATATCGTACCCCCCTGCATAGACATCCACACACTGGAGCAAGTCAATGAAGTGAATTGAACAAAAATGGAATTCCACGAACTGCGCCGAAGTTTGACCCAGGCGTTGCCGGATTGGGGAAAACGGCAAGTTTGTCGTCAATGTCGGTAGCTCCGACGTTGATGGCCGCTTGTACGTTCTGGTTTGTGCGCATTGTGATCCAGTCGTTACTCTGTTACGTTGTTTCAAACTTCCAAAAGAAATCGTGAATAGCAAGCAGGGAGACGTACTCTGTCTCTCCCATCGTTTCCCTGGCGAAAGGCGTGAGGGAAGAATGATCCTGAATGGTTCGGTACTTACAGCAGCAATAACTACGTGCATACCCAGCTGCAATGCCTACGATTGGCGATCAACATCTGAAGTTGGCGAACGACAACTATTGAAAGAAAAACTCACATAAGCAATAGCAGTTTGAAGACCAGGATCATTTGGCGCATCGATACTGATATTAATAACAGCTGCCGCGTTTGAGTTCACGCCCTTCTTCAAGCTGAAATCGTCAGTGGCTGCGTCGACTCCTTCTATCAGGTCGTATAGGGAGCCCAATTGGGGGGATGAGTAGATCTAATCCATCCGGGAGTATAAGCGTTTTTGGACTGTTCGAGAGGTAGGAGGGGGTCGGATTACCTTGATGGGTATAATCGTGGCGCCAGATGCTACACCGAAATTCGTCGCAGCCGCAGCGCCAGCCACCTCGGTCTATGTTACGGGCTCTTTTAACCTTGGCTGGAAAGTTTTAACCGGATGACTTACACCGTGCCCGTCACCTTCCACATTGCCCTTATGAAACCGGTCAACTCCAACGTACCGAACAAAAGCCAGTATACTTACAGCACTTCCGTCGATAGATTTCCCTGCCGCGACACGAGGAGTGAGAAGAGGATGGTTTCCGTCCACGCCGGTGTCGATGACATAGATCTAAATGAAAGCAGATGAGCTGGAACTCAATAAACTGCAGAACTGACGAACTCACATAAACATCGTGGCCGAGATTATTCTGCAAGTTAACGTTCCAATCGGAGGACGTGGAACTCGAGCCTTGGCCAGCTGAACCGGGTTGTAGTTTGGTCGGCGTCGCAAGACGGGCCAGATTCCTACGCGTCTGTGTCAGGAGCCAGCACCATCGAAGTCCCGCTCACGTACCAAGACTGTCCTGTGGCCCGCTTTCTCGACTCGACGGCCTTCATGTCCCTCGAGATACTTTGGAACTCGGAAGTGTTCTGGATGAAAGCGACATCCCTATCGGAGAAAACACCAAAATAAATCGCCGCTCCCTGGGGAATTTGGATCACATTGGTCGTGTTGAGGGAGGTGTTCGTTGGTGCGCCTGGGTCGTGGCACTCCAAATCTTTGGCCATGGCAGCTTGTACTTTAGAAAAATGTTGTTGCACGTCGCTGCTGGGCTTGAGTGAGACAATGTATTGGAACGGGATGGCATCATCAGAGTTGGCGAGCGTATTGTTTGGGACGGCTTCCGATTTGATTCAGTTTTTTATTTGTAAAAAAGTAAAAGACTCACGTCCGCATGAAGAGTTTCCGGAAGGAGAGGGGGCAGATGATGAAGCAGAACTCGTTAGTGAGGCAGAACTTGTCAGTGAGGCAGAACTCTCGGCGGATGATGAGAGAGGACTCGTGGCAGAAGATAACTCCGGCGCAAGAGAGCTCTCAGCCGTGGAGTTAGCGGCGGATTCTGTCGCAGATGACGACGGCGCAGACAACTGAAAAATATGAAAAATTGAAGATATAAACAAGATCACGGAGACCCAACACTCACGGAGGCCGACGACGACGACGCAATAGACGAGGATGTCTGTATGGGCGGTCAAATCACACACGTTTTCACCGACAAGTAAAAGACATACCAGGCCCGTTGAGGAACTCGAGGGATCCTGTGCAGAACGGTGAGCAGAGGACCCACACGTAATGGATCGGTTACCTCCACGGGGGCCGCAACCACGGCGGAGGTGGCGAAGAGCCAGGCAAGGATTACGAGCGGCGTCCCGATACGCATCCTATGAATCTAGAAAGGCTGCAAAGGTACTAAAGGTTGCACGAGGACCAGCTCGAGCAATGTAGCTGTGGGCGAACGGCATATCAGCTCTCGAGTACATGGAGGGCGTGTTATACGCACTGTGGGTGTTTGCACCAGGCAATATCCCAATCCATTGGCGAGTGAAGGGTTATATAGGTGCGACCTAAGTAATGGAATCTGGATCTTGTTTCCAGCGCGCCGATCGCCAGCACCTAGGTTACTTACGTTTTTACCGCAGTCCTTTTGGGGAATGTTCACTTGGGGTACAGTCGCGATGCGATGAATTCCCTGGATGCGTTGATCCCAGAGCGTTGTCTACCAACATGAGCGTGTCGAGCAAGGCGGTGTTGAAGTGACGGTAGGCCCCGTGAAGCTCCCGCCAAGGATTGTCCGGAAAAATCGCCAAATTTGGCCTGAAAAAGCCACTTTTTTGGGCCAACCCCGGCCTAAAAAAGCCACTATCGGACAAGGGTTGACACGTGAGGCACCCAAAAATAATCAATTTTTTTCTCCGGCGCGCGTTGCCAGTGCTCTGAACAAGAAAAAAGAACAATCCATTAGCGTTTGTAGATACCTTGAGGGTGACCTTTTTTTACCTCTTTGCAAATCATTCCTCGTCAAGGCAAAATTTCAAAATCCCGGCTCAAAATTGGCTCAAAAAGCCACTCGGCGGACAGGGCTGGTGGATTTTGGGCCTCAAAAAGCCACTTTTCGGACAAGGAAATCGCAAGATTTCGGCCTCGAAAAGCCACTTTTCCGGACAATCCTTGGCGGGAGCTTCACGGGGCCTGTGACGGTACTATCTGTTGTGACATGTGACCGGCTTTCCCCGACGACACCCGTGACGCCTTGCTGTTCTTAGGACCATAAATAATACCGCCGTGTTCTTGTTACGCACACACCCGGATCGTACACCATTCTCCGGAAGACTGATGAAGTCCGAAAATAGGGATACCGTTCAATCCGTTCAATTTTGCCCCAATCACGACACGAAGTTATGTAAACGAGGAAACTCGGACGAGGGAACGGAAATATATTTTAAATTGATTTTAAACAAGGGGACTCATCGGGATCAGAAAAAGATCAGATGTCTGACTAACTGCGGTGCCCACGGTAGCGCGCAAAGGTGGAGTTCTGAATTGAATTTGTCGTGACAATCACCAATGCTCTTGGCTGTTCCATTCAGCAGTGAGATTGCTTCGGGTTTGCTGACGCCAGTGTTGCAAAGTAAGGGGTTATTAAGGGTTCCGCCGGAAGTTAAGGCCTTATAATCAGATAAGGGTTATTAAGGGCGCCCATTATAAGGGTAAAATAAGGGTTATTTTCTCATAGAAATTTCGCATTGGCCCGTGAGAAATGCATCCAAATCCGCTCAAATTAATCATACCCAGGTCCCCGGATCTCTTTGGCACCAAAGGCCACTTGTTTAGCTCTCCACCACATCCAGGAACCCTCCGCAGGCGCCAGCCGGCCGACTCGGCGGCTCCGGAGGCGTGCATCGGCTTTATCGGCTTCCAAGTATCTAAGGGTTAATAAGGCCGTATAAACGTCCGGGCTCATTATAAGGGCTTATCTTATATTCAAATAAGGGCTTATAATCACTAACCCTTATCATTACAATGCAACACTGGCTGACGCCAACTACATAACCACAACTTTTTTCTTGGTGGCGTCACTTACATCTTAGATCTAGGCCCGGTGATGACTGGTCGCACCCATGCAAACGGTCTGATCTAGGTTAGTGTGATCCACAGTAGAGTTTTATAAAAAGTTTTGGTTGATCTCATGTAAATCCTCTTCGGATCGAGAAGCCTCGAGAGAAATGATCGGATCAGAGATGCAACTGCCAATCTTGACTCGGCATGACGCGGCTGCCGGCTCGGCTCGGCCTAGCACACGGCATTCGGCGGCAATGCTCCATCAACGGCGGCACACTGGTTGAGTACATCTCAGTTCGGCGTGGTCTCGAATTCGGTCGGCATGATGTTCGGTTAGATGCTGCAGTGGGCGTGCGATTTCGAGCAGTCCTTGGTGTGATGTAGATAGATCGATACTCTGAGCCACTGTTGTAAGAAGTTAAACTTCAGATGATATAAATTTGACTTAAGACTAGTGGCATAGCCACCGATGCTGCGCTTTCAACATTTTTTCTTCTCGAAATCCCAGTGTTTTGCTCTTTTCGTTTTCATCATGCCAGACCTCTCCCGCTGCGTCCTTCCACTGCTTCTCCCGGTACATTTTGATTATGATGGACATACTGTACGACATGCCCAGCCCCGACCAATAGGTCCCTTAAGCAGAATCAGGTCTTGTGGAAATTCGTACGCAGATCGACTGGTCTCTCTATGAACAATTGTCTTCAGAAGAGAGATCAGTTACCGGTCTACTGAAGTGGTGAGTTTTCCCTCTTGGATCTTCTTCTTTTTGTTTTGTTTCCCCTTCCATTTGCGCCTCGGCTTCATGCTAGGGGTTCGACTAAGGCCATCATCATCCGTGCCACTTTTCGTACACACGCGTGAGTGCGCTCATCAACACCTGTGCTTCTGCACTCTCCCTCACGCACGTGCGCTATCTTCATCTGCCAGTGGCCACTGGCCGTGGGCACCATATCCTCCTTACCCTTTTGATATGTCCTCCGTCCATCCGCTCATGTCGCGATGCAGGTCGCCAGTCCGCCTCCTGGTACACAGGCCCGCTCTTTTGACATCAAATCGTTCCATGGGACTTGTCTGGTACTTCCCGCCTTCGAACCGTTCACTGACAGTCCGTTCCTTGCGATAACACTGCTTTCCCACCCGCGCCGCTTCAGCCAGCAGCAACATGGTCAAATTTGCAATGCACGGGTAGACATAGGACCCCGGAATATCCCCCTTAAGGCCTGATCCCGCCCAGCCCCAATTTGTCGGGACTGGGATCCAATTTTTTTTCAAAATTTGTCGGGATTGGCACAGGCCTAGGCGCCAAATTTAGCCGAAAATTGTCGGGAATCACCGAAATCACCGGAATTTTCGCCTTAAGCGGTCTTTTTGGACGAAATCTTCGACCTGCGGTGCAAACAAGACGAAATTTCGAGTAAAATCTCAATTTATATACCGTAACAAGGCGCTTCAGGCGAAGAAGTGGTCGCCAACCGAAGGTTTCTGTCGGGACTCGACACTGGCCTCCGCCGCATTTTGGGCAAAAATGTCGGGATTTGACACAGGCCAAACGCGAAAATTTCCCAAAATTTGTCGGGATTGGCATCAGGCATTTGAACCCATATTCCGGGGTCCTGTAGACATCTGGCAGGCCGAGACGGGGGATGAAGCACGCCCTCTTAACTTCAAGTACGTCAACTTCAAGTACGAGTACGACTTGTGCTACTTCCGGTTGCCAAACGCCATGGGTCCGTTTTCGTCGGGGGATTTCCTCTATCGTTTCGATCGGGTCTCCATCATCGCACCAATGAACTCGCTTGGTGCTCTTTGGAATCCTAGCTCGAGTTCCTTGACTGACCGATTTCGCTGGGGACCTGGTCCTCCGTCGTGTTTCGTTGCCGGAGCCGAAGCGACTCAAGCATCTCGTGCGCGTTAATTCTATGCGGTGTACTAAATGTTTTCCCTCCTGGACGTGCAGGGAATCCATGGGTCTCTCTTCCATCTGTGTTTCGTCTACCCCGACGGTGCTTCGCGTCAGGCAGTTTTTGGAACGTGATGGTGCACTTTGTGAGATGAACTCTTTCGCACGCTGTTGGATATCGCGGAAGGCAAAGCTGGAGGACGCAAAGTCCCCCCCCAAGCCCGATCAACCTGCTACGCAATTTTCGTGTTGTCCCTCAACAGGAAATATAGAACTCCTCCCCGTTCTCCGCCTGAACGAGGTAGCTCGGAAAGCAGTCGGGACCAAGGAACAAGAATAGTTCTCTAGCTACCAATCTCAACACTTCGGTGCGAGGGAGTTCTGGATTGTCGGGACAAAGGAACGCGCTGATCCATTAATTTAGATTGCCTCGTCGTGACCATGACGATTTGTGTCCTTCGTGGCACCGCTTGCATCTCGACTTCGCTCGACATGAGGTTCGGCCGTCGTCGCAGGGGGCGTGCGGTTTCGAGGAGTCCTGAATATTCCTTATACTGCCTCATTGTATGATGTAAGTAGATAGGTCCATATCATGAGCCACTGTTGAAAGAAGTGGCTTGAACTTTAGATGAAATAAACTCGACTTAATCTCGATGTTTGATATGTTGGATTACCGGCACGAGCTCGTTTTAAGTACATTATGTACTCATACCCCACAGGACTTTCCGCTCGAGCTAATGATTGCTGGAGAATACCCTGACGATCAGCCCATGAAACTGGACGGAAACTGCGCGATAAGATTATTCGAGCTCCCGGACAGCCCTGTGATTTTGTTGGTTGCGCCAATGGACAGAATGTAGGCCTTCATGTCTGCGGGGGCCATGTTGCCATGTAGAGCTGAAGCGTCTCGTCAGTGACACAAAACGGGAGGATGGAACAGCGGGCCATGAGGCTTACAGATGACTCCTGCGATGATGCCAGCGACCTGGGGCGCTGCCAGGCTGGTGCCGAATGCGAGTTTGGATGTGTCCTTGTTAGGTCCTGAAGTCAAGATGTTGTACCCCCCTGCGTAGACATCCACACACTAGAGGGAAGTTAACGACATCAATAGGACGGACGAAAGGTATCAACGCACTTCGCCAAAGTTTGAACCAGGCGCAACATTAGTTGGGAACGTTGCAAGTTTGTCGGTAATGTCGATAGCACCGACGTTGATGGCCGCCTGCACATCCTGGTTTGCGCGGTTTGTGATCCAAGTGTTACTCTGGACATTGTTTGAATTTTTAAAAGAAATCATGAAGAGGAACTAGGCGTACTCTGTCTATCGCTTCGTTTCCCTGAACAAAAGGCGTGAGGGTAAAATTACCCTGAATGTCTGGGTACTTACAGCAGCAATAACTACGTGCATACCGAGTGTCAATGCCTATGTGTAACAGGCAGCTTATCAAGGCCGCGAACGACAAAAACACAAAAAGAAAAAACTCACATAAGCAATTTCTTCCTGAAGTTCAGGGTCATTCGGCGCCTCGATGCTTATGTTGATGACAGCCGCCGCGTTTGTATTCAACATCTGCTTCACTCTGAAATCAGACGTGGCTAGACTGACTCCATTGATCAGGTCGGACAGGTCGCCCACTTGGGCGCTATTGTAGATCTAATCGACCCAGTATAAGCGTCGCTGGCTACTCGAGAGGTAGAATGATAGATCACCTTGATTGGTATAATCGTAGCCGCCGATGCTACACCGAAATTCGTCGCAGCCGCGGCACCAGCCACTTCCGTCTATATTAAAGACCCTTTTAGCCTTCGGCGGGAATTTATAGCCAGATGACTCACACCGTGCCCGTCACCTTCCTCATTACCCTTGCTGATCAGTTAGCTCCAACAGAATCTCAATAAATATGAGCAGGCATGCTTACAGCGCTACCCCCCACAGCTTTCCCGGCCGTCACACGAGGAGTTAGCAGAGGATGGCTTCCATCTACCCCGGTGTCGATGACATAGATCTAAATACAAGCGCATGAGCTGATATTCGGTAAATTGCTGAACTGCTGAACTTACAAAGACATTCTTGCCGAGGTTATCCTTCAAGTTAACGTTCCAATTTGAGGACGTGTCGCTCTGGCCATTTGAAGGTTGCAGTCTGTTCGGTGTCGCAAGACGGGCCAGATTCCTATGCGTCTGTGTCAGGAGCCAGCACCATCGAAGTCCCGCCCACGTACCAAGACTGTCCTATGGCCCGCTTTCTCGACTCGACGGCCTTCATGTCCCTCGAGATACTTTGGAACTCGGAAGTGTTCTGGATGAAAGCGACATCCCTATCGGAGAACACCCCCCAATAGATCGCCTCTCCCTGGGGAATTTGGATCACATTGGTCGTGTTGAGGGAGGTGTTCGTTGGTGCGCCTGGGTCATGGCACTCCAAATCCTTGGCCATGGCAGCTTGTACCTGGGAAAAATGTTGTTGCACATCGCTGCTAGGCTTGAGTGAGACAATGTACTGGAACGGAATGGCATCATCAGAGTTGGCGAGCGTATTGTTTGGGACGGCTTGGGAGTTGATTCAGATTTTTGTATGTGAAAAATTAAAAGACTCACGCCCGCATGAAGAGTTTCCGGAAGGAGAGGGTGCAGATGATGAAGCAGAACTCGTCAGTGAGGCAGAACTTGTTGGTGAGGTAGAACTCTCGGCGGACGATGAGAGAGGAGTCGAAGCAGAAGATGACTCCGGCCCAAGAGAGCTCTCAGTTGTCGAGTTAGACGCGGATTCCGTCGCAGATGATGACGGCGCAGGCAACTGAAAAATATGAAAAAAATTGAAGATATAAACAAGATCAAGGAAGTCCAACACTCACGGAGGCCGACGACGACGAAATCGACGAGGATGTCTGTATGAGCGGTCAAATTACACACATTTTCATCGATATGTGGAAGACATACCAGGCCCGTGGAGGAACTCGAGAGATCCTGCCCCGGCACGCAGGTGAGCAAAGAAGGAGCCATAAGAAACGGATTAATTACCTCCACGGGGGCCGCCAGCACGGCGGATGTAGCAAAGAGCCATGCGATGATGACGAACGGGGTTCCGACACGCATCCTGAGATATTATAAAGGCGAAGAAGGTAGGGTTGCACGAGGACCAGCTCGAGCGGTTGAACTAAAATACTGGCATATCAATGACATGTCCTCAGCCAATACATGATACGCACTGTGGAAGTTTGCACCAGGCAATGTTCACTAAGCCATGGTAGGCGGAGGGTTATATACGCGGGCCTGTCAGTGTTTCAACGCCATAAGGCCAGTTTCCAAGCCACTCCGAACGTCGCCGTGTCTCGCCGTGGCCGAGGAAGCTAGTCGGTGGTAACGTCACCTTCGTCGCATCACTGAGCACCGCCACTGGAACAACGCCTTGCGGGGCGCTGCGGCTCCTGTTGTGCGACAGCGCTAGGAGTTAAGTAGGAACGGATCGACGTCCGGGAAGGAGGTAAGTCTTCATCGTTGCCACATCATCTTAACTGTATCCCAGGCCAAATTACCCCAGATGAACTGAGGTAATATGAACCAAGGGAATGACTTGTGCGCTGGAGCTCGGCCTTCCTCCGATTCCACCCAAATCCAGTCAGTCCGTGTTTCCGCGTTGGTGCTGAGCGGCATGGCGTGACCTCTTATGTCAATCTAAGTACCGTCGTACTATTGTATCCCAGGAAACCTGGCTGCCTCGCACTCAATTATCCAAGAAATCGGAAAGTAGGCGGAAAGGAATTTGAAAAAAGGTACGGGACACTTGACTGGCTGACACTCCATTATCTATGAAAATCACGGCTACTCAGCCTACTCTCAGCACAATCATGGATCGTCTGTGCATGCCTGCAGTTATGAATCCTCGGGTATGGTATAAACTGATCAATTGCTCGGAGTTCCGACGTACAAGTTTGCTGACAAAAGTTACAACCGGGGCGAGTGCTTTTTTGGTGACAGACCTCGGCTTGTTGCCCGTTGCTACTGGCAATTGATCGTGGTTCAATGGTGACGTGATCAATCCCACATACGTCCCAAGTACATGACTTATCCACGCACAGCAAATCCGCTCAAATACCCCAGCCACATTGAATATAAATCCCGTTGTGATGATACCGGATACTGGTCTTACCCAGTTCGCACAGTGCAAAGTTTCAGATATCCTCTTGATGCGCCTAGCGACCGTCGAATCAACCAAGATCACAGCCCCATTTCTGAGCAGCCCGAGGTAGCTCAGGTAGCTCAGGACGCTCCCGTTGTCGTCCCGATCCTTTCTTGATCTTTTCCCGCGGAGCAAATTGGACTAATTTTGACAGCAAGCGTTAATCGTCCCCGATGTCCCACTTGTCATCGCACGGTGCCCGTGCCCCAGGAAACCTCGTTGGCGACCTTCCTGTGTAGTAACCGAATGCATTCGTGGATGTGAAATGGAGCTACGGGGAGGATAAATAGAATCTTCAAGGCGGCAGGAAGACCGTACACCTGGTTGTGTCCCACCCTTCTCTCTTTACTGGATCGCGCTGGTCGCGGCCTATTCCCTTACTCAACTCGTACTCAACTCGTAGGTCACACTTTCTCTGGCGTCACATCAAACTGACACCCGCCTCCCAAAATCTAGAGCACTAACTCTCACGACATAACTTCTAATGCCATCCACGCGTTCATTGCAGAGACGCGCCCTTGCCCTTGGGCTATTCTCCATGGCCGTCTCTGCGGCGCCCGGAATGCCCCGTGACAGCGCCCCGCCAACGCCGGCCACCATCCGGCAGCTTACCACTGGCGCAATTGCCAATTTCCTGGCCACGCGCCAGGGTGACAATCAGCCGTTTAATGTGGCGGGGCCATGGCAGACCGTCAACTACGCGGGGCAGAACTCTGGAAATCTCTCCGCCGCCGAGATCAATAACGACATTTACGTGGCGTGCGATACCCAGGCCAATCGGTTGACGAACAGCACAGGAAGCTTCAGTGGGGGTTATAAAGACTTTGTCCAGCAGGTAAGAATGGAATCGGTTTTTTATCCTGCTACTACTGACACTTGTGTTGTGTTCAGGTCACAAACTCGACTGCAGCGCCGACCCAGCAACAGAGCGCAGCCGTGAACGCCACAAACGCCAAGATGCAGTCCGCATGCTTCGATACGGAGCCCAAGATGCTGAACTCCGCGCTGCAGCAGTACAACCTTATTGCGACCACCGTGGCGACGAACAAGTCGGATCCCAACTTCTTATCGTGGGCATCCACGTCGGATCCGGACTTCATGCAGGCGCAGAACGACTGCGAGCAGGCCACCGTCGCGTACCTTAACGCGACCGACAACGCCAATGGGGACGATTCAGACGTGTATATCTCCGCACGACTCAATGTCCAGCCGTTGCTGGCAGAAGACGCCTTGTCAGTTCTGTCCGCGTCAGTTTGCCCGCACCGAATGACGGTTTTGTGATAGGGTTCCCGGGATCAACATGCCGACTCAGAAAGATGGCACGACGAATCTCCAGGACGGAGCATTTGTTCCTTACTACGCTATTCCGACTCTGAACGCCACGCTCACCGCGTGGCAATCCGGGAGCGGTCTCTCGCCGTTCAAATATACTAACTCAGAATTTAATGAATCAACGAGCTCCAAAACGTCTTTCGGTGGGGCGGAATTCGGAATGATCTTCGACATTTTCGAGGGCGGTATCGGTGGTGAACACAAGTCGTCGCAGAGCTCACTGGACCTGGAAACGAGCAACTTTGAGCTCAGTTTCGGTGCCCTCGCCCTTCTCGAGGTCGACCAGGGTCTATGGTTCGATGATTATCGGGTGGCAAGGGCTGCCCAGACCCCCGATACCAAGCATGCTGGCGCGCAGGCCATCTTCAACTCGAGTACCTACTTTGGTTCTGCTCAAAAGCCTGGCCCGCTGTCGGTATACAACGCATACGCGCTCGTGGGGTACCAGCCCGGCTTTACGATTGCGTTCACCGATATCCACACCAACAGCAGTAGCTCCTCGTCAGAGTCAGGGTTCGAGATCGGGATTTTGGGATTGGCGGAGATCGGCGGGTATGCCGGCAGCACTTCGAACAACACCAATTTCGATAACAAGACCAACACCCTCACCATAAAAGACAACTCGAAGAATGCCTACGTCATCGGATTCGTGCAGAATACGTTCTGGACGATACCCTCTAGCTGAATGGGTGTAGATATATTGTAACGGGATATAATATTGGAATGATTGTTGAATGGGTTAGCTGCCAGTACACTGAGCGGGCGCTACGCTCCAAGCATACACCACGTGAACCGCTCTTTCCATGACACGAACCGCTCGAGCGTGAAATGAGCGTAACATATCCTCTACATCAGGCCGAAACAGCACCGAGGTTTGCCGAGAGATGCCGCAGGGCGTCGGAGCAAGGCGGCACAGAGCGGCACGGATACAGCAATATTTATATTCTGACGGCCTGGGCTTTCCGAGCAGACCGTCAAGGTCCACCGCAGCAATTTTTGGAATGTATCTGATAGTAGATGGAACGGAAACTAGAGAAAGGCTTATCCAAGTTTTACTTGTGCGGACTAGGGACGTGGTGTACAATATGGAACTCAATGCGACACAGCGCTGTGCGCTGAGGGCTTTGCGGACTCATGGTTCGAGCGAATTGATGCCGATGTTTGCCGACATCACTGCCGAAAACGCTGCCGCCATCAAATTACCGATTCGCCGGGCTATCGTTCAGTGACCGAGCTCCATCGACACACCTCTACTGGACGGATGACCGATATAGCCCGCTACGCGGCAAAGCCCGCTATGTAGCGCCAAAATCACAGCTAAGTTCTCCACTGTGGTAGATGTAATAATTGCCTGCTCGGCCGATACGGACCTACAACGGCATTCAAGACTTTTTTGTTCCCGTCCATGGACCGTGACTCTGTAAAACTTGGAAGTCTAAGGAAACTATTGGAAGCTAAGCTGATTGATGGTGCTAAGAAAATTTTATATAAAACAGCTACTGAGCAGATACACATGAGCAGTGTTCAGTTCAACTCAGATCTCAGTCTTATGAGTCTAGACAAAAATTAAGTGTAGATTTTCCGGCTACTGAACCAGATAACACCCAAAAACTATCCTGAAATCGTCCGGAAAACATTCTCATCTTTTCAAGTAAGTTGTAAACACAACATCAGATCACTTTTTCGGCCTAAACCGCGCTCGGTCGTATCATGGTTAGAACTAGCTCGCATTCGGCTGTAAACCTGCCAGTTTACGACATCTCCCATTGTCCTTATATAGGCATGCGATTGATTAGTACCATCTAATCAATTATCTACCTTTTGGTGTAGCGGTTATGAACGCGCCTCTGGCCTGCTAACATCGGCCCGCTTGCCGCGACGCACTCCCGTTCAACTTTCATGTTGTCTTATCGTAAACATTGGTGGCACAGAGACATGATTAGGCAACAAGGTTTGGCACCCAAGAAAGAGTACCAGCTCTAGAGACACAAGAGGGGTAAAAGAAGCAGAGACGCCAGAGAGAGGCTACTGTACGTGACCCACGATCGGGTCAACCCTACAACCGGGTCACCCCGATAATATCTCGGATTGGGCATGATATAGGGCAAATCTGATTAGTAGCATATCTACCTTCACATGTAACAATGATGATCCCAAGAGGAGTAGTCATTTGGGGTAAAACTCACTGAGGACGGAGGTTGTTTTCGCGGCAACCTGGATCAAATGCCATTTTGGGTCATTTTCTAAATCTCTTCTGGTGTCTATCTGCCCCCAAGGGAAACTGAGAGCTCTGAAGTTATGTACAGACCTTGTAACATCTCTGAAGAGTCCTCTGAAGAATGAACCCCAATAATATTGCAAGCAAAGAATGCACACCATCGAGCCCTTCATAAATTTGGTCAACATCCCTGCCTCTCACTTTTTATACTTTATCTGTCCTCCCTGCACGATATTCCTGAATCCCAAACTTTATGGAATTCATTTCATACATATAAACTTCCTTTGGGAAAAAAGCCGGCCTTGCACAGGCCATATTCAGGTCAAAGTGACGAGCCGGAAGTGAATAGACAGAATTAAGTTAAAGTTTGATTGAGCGCCGTAAAACAATGCGGAATCATGTCAAAACTGACTGTTAACAGCCTAGATGCTAGTTAAATGCAATAGCAGGGTTCCCAGGGCCAGAATGGGGCAGGATGCTCTACAATGTCTGAAATCTAGAGGGAGGACGCGTCGTGATGGGTCTGATGGACCAATCGGAAGCCGTGACCAGCTTGTAGGTCAACCATCAATTACTTGATTTCGCCACAAATGATTCGCCGAGGGCACTACCCGCAACGGAAAAAATTGGGAGAGCAGATGAAAACATTAGAAACTCATTTACTCAAAGGTCTGTCTTTACAGATTGTCTGAAAGTGGACTAGTTGAGAAGATATTTTAAGAAAGATTTGGCGTGACCCGTTAAGGGGGCATGTACAGTATATTGGCTCTAGCAGCGACGAAAATATTTTTGACCGGGTTAAGTGAAGATGCGGCCATACTCTGATTGGAAATGAGGGATATCTTCATGGGGGACATGAGGAACGAGCGTGATTATTATTTTGGTGGGAAATAGACATTTTTCTGATGGGGAAAAAAAAAAGTACAAAGGGGACGCGATTGGGTCTAATTGATAAGTGTCACGGTGCGAAGCATGAGAGACACAAGAGGGAGAGAAACCATCCATGACTCCATGAGAAGAATGCCCAAGCAACAAGTTGTGTGTTGGAAGCAAAGTTTGGGATGCATGTTTATATTTCAATGTTTGCAGACTCGCAATGATAGTCAGTGGAAGACTAAACTAAGACTACACCGAAAGATGAGGAACCGGCTTTGATCCTGGAGAATACACAACTCCGGTGGAGGAAGGGCCAACAGCACGGTGCTAACAGGGAGCACGAAAGCTTCATTTTGAAAGTGGAAGACATAGAATGTAGAGGTGAGCTGTTGAATGACCAGATATTGAAAGAGCCATCCAATTGACCGCTGCAAGAGAGACTGTAAAACCGATGGGCTGCCCAGATACATCCGGAAGATATCACAGATTCGTGGTGTCGACCGCATGCCGACAGTTACGGTGTAGACCGCAACAACGAACAGAGAGTTGGATACAGGGGCCATTGAGGCAAAAGGGGCAAAGAATCAGAGTAAGTAAGAAGGATCGGAACATCCGATGAGGTTGGTGCAAGGATTCCGTTGGCGTGTACAGACATGGTTGCAAGGGAGGTTAGGATTGCGAATTTGATAGATTGCGCATACAAGGAGGAAGAGAGAGTACATAAGAGGGGCGCAGAAAGATGCGAACGAGCGACTCGGACAGAAAGGAGAATCAATCAAGGGATGATGCACTGATTTTATCAGTGCCGAGGCGTGCCGAACCTGCCAAAAAAGGCAAGGTATTACCATAAAGAATCGTATGAAACGCCAATGAGTTCATTTTTTTAGTTCCCCCCAAAAACCCACTATATACATAGCGGGAATTGGAATATCAACCAGCCCAACGGCCATTCTGGTACCCGTAGCGAAGCAATCGAGGGCCTAAATGTGGACGTCGAACTTGAAGCACCGTACATGCGCAGTTCAATCTGACTAACCGTGAACAAGCGTGACTATGTTCAAGGACTTCGTCTTGTGAACACTGTAGTCGATGAAGATGTAAGATCAAGCGGCAAACATTCGTGGTGTCACGAAGCCCAATATTTAAGCTCCCTTTCTTCCTCAGAAGACGTCGAGATTTTAAAGTCAAATTCTTCTAAGGTATCACCGCTGTCAAATATAGACCTCCCATCTGTCCGAGACCCGGTCATTCGTATGTGCCGGATCGACTTTTGGAGGTAGGTGGTAGCATTACACGGCACTTGTAACGAACATTGGCTGCCAAAAATTATCCCCGTGTAGACAGCAAGTCAAAATAGATCATCGTGTCTAGACGTTTCTGATGACGCGGATCCCACAGACGCGCGGTAAAGCGGCTTTCTGAATTTCAATCTGGACGCCAAAATATTTCGGGCTCTCTGATTCGCTAGAATGGGCCATTCAAAATGCTCCATTAAATCCACACAACCATACATACATTCAATAAATAAATCGATATTCAGCAGAAAACGCCACGGTCCATTCTATGTCCTTCACAACCTCTTGTACGATAATGAACCTGCTGGGATCTGTAGAGATGTCGGTTCAAGTAAACCATGTTCGGAATAAGAACTCACCAGGGCTGTGAAGAATGGTGTTCCAGTACGTAGGGACGAGGGTGGTGCTGTGGAGGTATCCCGCCATTCCGTCCGACGGCTCATCCATAAGGACGATGAGGGGCGTGATTTCTGTATGGACAATATGGCCTTCGTACCATACAGCGAAGGATGACTGAGCGATGGTGGCAGTGGGAGCGACGAATGTCACGGTAGGTGAAATGGACTCAAGCTGAAGGATCGAGATATAGATCAGAGATTGCGAAGGGACAGGTGCGGATTCGAGTGGCGGGAGGTCCTCTTTCGACAAGGATTCCAAATAACCGAAGGAACTGTGATGAGCCGAGCATGATGGGCGGCGAAATGCTAATAGCTGCCGGACTAGATTGTAGATGATGAAACCATATAGCTTGGAAAAGATAAATGGAACTGACGCTTTGGATCGCTGGAGGAATGTCGCAGCTGCTGCAGCCGGCTCCCGACCTGTTTGTTGGATCGATACACGCCGGTCTTCGCAAGAATATATTCCGAGATAAACAGGTTTCGTCCACGGAATCGTCCCAAGATCCGTGTCTCCCTGGAGTCATCCGGGATGTATTTCTCCAGGCCTGTTCGAACATCTTCAGTGTTATCTCCAGGACGGAATTATAAGACGCGCCTTCCAATAACGCGGCTTCCAAATGAACTGGCCACACATCTTCCCCAGTTTTCGAGGTCTTTCTCGCCCGGCGAGAGTCTAGGACAGCCTGGAGGACTGTTTCAGAGGGTGTGCACTGAGGAGACGTCCGGGTAAAAAACCGCTGATCCAGGTCGTTGGACATGATCTGGAACAACGAAGTTTAGAGAGCGGCAGCCCATGGACTCAACGAGACTATACCAGTGGCTGCGATTGGGAAAAAAAATACCGGGCAGGATCAATCCTTTCTGAGAGAGAACAGCGACGTTAACTTCCTCAGCATGGCTCGCATATAAACAGCTATAGAAGTCTGTGTAGAACAAACCGTTTTGGTGCGTCTACGCTGGCGCTAAAATGTCAATCAAGATTTGGGGATATCTCTGTTCTGAAAAATGGATCAGAAGTAGGACTAAAGATTTCCCCATACCCTCATCGGAGAGTGCCGACCGTTTTGGAACTGGGAGAGTAGTCATTGTGGGAAAAAAGATGAATTCGAAAAACGTAATCCCGTCAACTGAGATGTGTTGACATTCTGCGGTGATGGAAGCATTGGAGATCCGCAGAATAGAGTTTGCGGATAAGCACCGTCGTAGATCGAATTTATCCCCGTCCCATTTCACCACGACGTCGACTCGCTACGCACTCATTCCACACAATCTTCTTTCACCCACTTTCCACCTTCCACATGCGAGAAGCGACATCCACACAGCGAAGCACACCATTATATCGGGGTACAGAAAACGAGGTCTCCTTCTCTGATGGCGTGTTTCGGGTGCACGGATAGCTGGCACTGCTCCGGCGCCTTGGGGACTGCTGCTTACGGCCCCGCACTAGTCCCTACGTGAAGTTTGGGAGGCTTCCGTCGACATAAATGCTGCCATCCGAACGTAGATCAAAGACACTGGACTAGGTGATCAAGTTCGATGCACATCGCGCTTATCCCCCCTTTCACCGGACTCATCGGTTCAGGCGGTGGAATATTTTCGACACAGCATGCACATGGAAACCAATGACAATAACGAGAAGATTGGCATAATGTCAAATTCCAATCAGCGTGCAACGGTGCAAAGTAGGAACTCTAGACTCTCCGAGTGAGCAGTCGGGATGCAGCAGTGAAAATCCGCCACTGCCCACTGAGCATTCTAACTGTCTCCGGCTCCTCGCCGGTTCCCATCTTGCTCCGGCGAGGCCGCCCTGAACGCAAGAGAGGCAGTGGAGTTGGCGCTACACTTGGCGTCTAAATCCAGGATGTGGACCTTTGTGAAGTAGTGAATCCAAACAGCGCAGATCATCAATATTCTGAATGAACGCGGGAAAATGCAAATCCAGACAGTTCGTGAATCATTTCCTCCATTTTGATTGATGAAGACATTCCGGAAGATCGACCGCCGAGCAGCCTCCGAATCAGGAGAAACGGCGGATATCTCTGGAGTCTGAGCATGGTCGGAAATCAACTTGAAGGATCCTGGGGAGGTACGGACAGTAGAATTCCCCGAAGCGAAATAACATGAACTGAATTACAATTCGCAAGGGGTGGAACGGGATGTGTGAAAACAAAACCAAGAAAAAACAAATCTCACGAATCCCGATCAGCCGACGAATTGAACCTTACAGTTCAATTTCTAGTGACTGTCCGGCCTCGGATCAAGTTGCCGAACAATGAAGTGGAGATCAAGTCAGCACGACTGATAAACGTTCAATTCATCTCGGCACGCATAGGCGCCCAGGAAGGCGGACGGAATCAAGTTCCTCAGGTCCGAGAATCGTGGCGGCGTATCCACGCGTTGCCCTCTACGTGTGAGTTTTCATTTTGTCCCCCAGATATACTTTGCCTTCGAAAGTTCCATGCCTACGCACTTCGTAAGCAGGTCAGTACAGCTCATCAGCCGAAGCGTGTCTGAGGTATTTGGAGCTTTCACAACTCAACGACCCAATTTGAAAGGTATAGATTGTCAGGCATCGCCTATGATACCAAAAGCCTTGCTTGAGGTTACAGGGAAAATAAGCCAAGTGCTTGCTCCCGTGCGGCTCGGACATTCAATCACGATCAAACCACCGAATCATCGGAGCACTCTCTCGCTGATCCGGAGGTGCATTGAAGGCTCCAATGCTTGTCGGACCTTCATTTTGGGAGTAGTTATATTAGTGTCGCACAGCCCAAACCGATATTTTAATCATTTTTATGTTGCCAGTTACTGAATTCATCCTTCAAGCTACCGTCGATGTCCGCATTCCTTGAGCGATGCATCGAGCGGTTTGCATCCCATGGCAGTTAGCTCGAAGCCTGTGGCAGTCCTTTTACCTACAGTCTCGAACGAGAAGGAAGGGTGTTCATTTAACGAGATGAATGGCTATTTTTGGTGTTCGTCGTCGAGGCCTACTTAATCTGACTAACTAAACTGACTGCTAAATAATACATCTCCATCCCAACGGCCGACACACCTCCATCCAGGATAAAAAGACGGCCCCGGGCATCATTGCATGTCCTTTCACCCGTTTTGCCTACTTCCGATGCTCAAAGTCAACAATTTTCGAAGATCTGGTACATATTCGCTTTCGAAGAAGTAATCTGGTGACTGGAGTGGAAAGACCGGAACAGAGCGGAGGCATGTCTTTAATGAATTCACGATCCATGTATGTCTCAGTTTTATCGTCACCGACCTCGGAGGTACAGTTGCATAAGAAACGAGTGACAGCTATGAATCCGGTTCCGTTGGACTGTCAAGCGCACGGGTCTCAACTCGGAGTTGGACTCTTTTTTTCAAACATGCCAGAGGCTGTGGTAGGTAGGTAGCATTACACTGCATGGTCCAACTCACGAACGCCGGTTTCCAGGAATTTTCCCAATGTACGCGCAATTGATGGGATGCCAGACATACTCGCATCAGAACATTTATCCCGCACCAGATCGGTTGTCCCGCACTACACTCATTCTCATCCGCACCTAGATCAAAGTTTTCCCATTGATTTCCTACTTGTACTTTCATCATCTCGTATCCCTTCCGCTAAAGCTGCCTCCTCATACCCAGTACCTTACTTATCATACCCCTGGACCATAGTAGTAGTGCTGGTCGAATATGAATAGGATACACATTTTGTCGTATTATATTCATGTCTATATCCTATTCACCCCCTGGAGCCCGTATCATATTCGTAGGTAGGGAGATAGGTTAGTTTATTCCTGCGCGGTCCCGTTAAGAAACAGCACTGGCAGTGTATCGTATTCATATTTAATTGGTTGAATATGAATATATTGCGACCTTACTCGGGCTTCCCTCCACAGAAAAAGTGGAGCAGAAACACGTCTCAAAGTGGTTACAGAGGAGAGTCTTGCCAGAGACATGTCTCGAATCGCAGAACTAGCTACTGTAGTCGCCGCACTTTCTACTCCAGATCAGCCAAAATTGCAACCATCCTTGATGCCAAAAGTTCCGTTCGGCCACTGCCGGAATGCCGGCTCTGTTGATCAGATGGGCCGAGAGTCTGCCGATGATAACAGAGGGACCCGCGTGGTCCCCGAAAGGTGCCCGGCCGGCTAAAACCATACGATATTCAAGCCAGGTACGACAACCCGTGAAATCAAGTCAAGTGGATCGCAACGACTTAACCCATAGGACGCTTGTCACTCCTGATCCAACCGAACCAGTAAGTATAGTACTGAGTTTACCGACATTACCTTAGCTTACAGATGTTCTGGCTTGAAATTTGGTAGCAAAGCCAAGCCAAAATTTTGGCCTGGGTTGGCTTTTGGCCTGGCCTTCTGAAAAGCCAAAGCCAGGCTAGAAAGCCATGGTTTTAAAAATAATAATGGCCATTTTCAATCATTTACGGCGCACGTCGCGCGTTACATACTTGTAATTCGGTTTCATCGCTCCAGGTGATAGTAGATAGCATGTTTTTCTACTATGTACAGTGATTCAATTACAGTTGCCCTCGTGTATCATCGATCATCAATTATCATTCATCACTGCTCACGCCCGGACGAGTACTGACGAGAAGACTGATTCAGAATGGGACTTGCGTCAATGGGAGTCGCTTAACCACCGGTCCAAGAGCCAAGTCACTGATTAAAGGCTGAGAATTGGACTCGGCGCGCCCGCTGGCGATCTGGCCATCAAGCCATCAGACGGCACGGCACCCCGCCGATGCACAGGCACAAAGCCCCACGCAGTGAGGCCCCGCAGCATGCGGAGGGCTGAGGTTGCTTTATAGACGGTGACCTTGATAATAACGAATCTGATACGACAATATACTGATTTTTGATGACGCGCTTAGTGAAAATTGAAAATTCCTGCCTAAAGCCATGGCCCAGGCCAAAGCAAGGCCAAGGCAAGCCGAAGCCGGAGCTTGTTTCTTTCTGTATGAAGAACCGTCTCTATTGAATCGACTTTTTTCGCAGAGTAGCGGATCGTTGGCGGATCGTAATCATCGGAGAATCCGGATCCGCGGGCCGAGGTGCATCACCGTATCAGTGATCACTCCGGCCACGTCACATCGCCACGTCATATCGCGTCTCTTTCAACTCGCTGTCTGTCCCTATTCTCGACGTGCACCACTTCGCAATGCTGCGCATCCAGATGATCCTAGGAACAAACAAACACCATAGGAACAAATTTACAACTGCGGCCCACTAAGTGTCATTCTTGTGTTGTAAGCGTCCTTTGACCACTCCTTTCTTCTTCAACCGTCCTCGGAAGCTCGCCTCTGGAACCGACAATAGTGTAAATCACATTCCCCAACTATACGAGGCAAGGATTGGAGCCTTTGTACCATCAATGTTCGTCCAGACGTCGGTAGCCCAAGTACGTCGGCGTTTCCATGCATCGCACACTCGAGAAATTTATTGTGGTCAAGGTATAGTTACCTGTCGGTATCATCCGCGCGGTGTCGATAGCAAAATGGACAATCGAGTCAATCGACGGAGAATCGAACGTTTCTTGTCCCAAGTCCCAATTAGTCATCGTGATGATGGCGGCCCGACATCGATCGGTTCGGATGCCGCTCCGAATATCTTGGTTGTGATTTGCCAGTCGTCGAGGCGCTACATTATAGTACATAATCCGCAGCTGTGGACCGGCGAGCGACAATGATGCCCACTCCCGGCTCAGGACGCTCACCCCGAGCATGTTCGAACTGCAGGTACGCACTGCACGCTTCCCCCATTCAACTACTCATGATCAGTCGCATATTAGACGTCGGAAAATGGCAAGTCGACCAGCGGTCCAGCCCGTGATGCTCATGACAGATATATAGAAATGCAATGGTGCACGCTCGGGGTGCAATCGATGCCGGTCGCGGCCTCCGCGGTCGGGCGCTCCCTGCGTGTTTGATCGGGACACGCGCCATGCCGAGCCGAATGCGGCACAGAAGCAGAAAACAATCATGTTGTTGAAGTCCCGAGTGGACGAACTCGAACAAGCTCTTGGTTCCCCCGCCATAGTTCAGCACCCATACAGCGACCTGGAATCGACTCCGACTACTCTGGAGTGCTCCAGTCCCCGTAATTCCCGCTTGTTCGTTTCAATTTTACGCTCTGAACTCCCCCGCAGCGTCCGGAAACTCACCTCCCTCCGACGACACTCGTTCGTTTCAATTTTACAACACTCTGAACTCCCCCGCAGCGTCCGGAAACTCACCTCCCTCCGACGACACTCGTTCGTTTCAATTTTACAACACTCTGAATTCCCCCGCAGCGTCAGGAACCTCATCTCCATCCTCCTCACCCATCCCCGTTCAGGTACGTACGTTCCCTCTCTCTCTGCGCACAATCCCGTCGTCAAAAGTCTCACGCCGCGCCAGGAGCCTCCGTCAGAAATTATTGAGAAACTATAGGTTCCTTTTCCCCGTCGCCGTCCGATGTCTCACCAAATATTGCATGCAGAGTGCACACCTCCCTAGACCATTTCGCCAACACCAGCCACTTCTTCCTGGACCCTCTCCACTTCCTCGCCTCTGCCTCCGCCTTGGCCCTTCCCCGCCCACCCGTTCAACGATCTCGATCTCGACCGCCCCTCGCACGCCCTCCTTAACGCCGTCTATCTCTGAGGCTCCATCCTCCTTTCCCAGAGTACACCGATCCCATACGCGAAACAAAACCCCTTCCTCCTCCTTGCCCTCCAAAACCTGCCCCCTCCCTCCGCCGTCCCGTGCGCGTGGGGGGAATCTGGGTCTCAGGTAAGTGAGAAGAATGCAATCTGAGCCCGTGGCGTGTTGATATGGATTTTTGATTCACAGGGACAGCGCGGTGGTTCTGCCGGTATCAATTTCCTGAACGATGATGATGATGATGATGATGAGTACGCGGGGGGCCGCGCGCCGATGGCGCTCGTGGCGAAAGCGTCGGTGTTGCTGGAGAGGGCCGTCGCGTTCTCCGCCTGGGAACATACCCGTGCGTCATCCTCTCCCTCCATCCGACCGTTAACGTCAGAGTAATACATATATCGTCGACCTTTAGATCCAGCACGAACAGCCCTCGCGCACAGCCTACAGACGTTCCACGCCTCGCTCCCGCCCCCTTTCTCCGGTGGTGAAGGACAAAGCCTCTTCCTCGCGCACGCGCTCGCGGATCTCGCTCTCATCCGCCTCCACGCACCCCTTTCAACCACTTCCACTGATAATTCCACTTCGGATTTTTTTTCGGAGAGGGAGCGGGAGAGCCGCCCTGTCAGCCGCGCACCGCCTCGCCGCGCGCATGGGCATGGCGTCGCTGTCCCGCGAACCCGACATCCTGCCAGTGGATCCGATCCTCGGGGTACGCTTCCTTCTCTACCCCCCTCCTTGCCGTCCCATTCCTAATTGAAGATCACTAACCTTCACTAACGCGCCCTTTCGGCTTTTGCTTTTTGTGTAGCCGGTAAGCGCGACGGCGTGCACCCTCTACCTACACCAGCTGGCTTCGTTGCAGCCGGGGATACACCAGTGGGGCAGCATGCAGGCGTGGGTTCAGTATAGGGAGCTCGAAAAGCAGGCGGCGGCGCTGATGGGAAGTATGGCCTTGCTCGCGCGAGCGCGGGGGAGCCCTGTGATGCGTGCGTCCTCCCGCATCCCTTGCTATACAAGATGGAGAGACTGACGCAGGGGAGGTAGAACACTGCCTCGGGTCTGTGCGGCAGGCGTACGGAGCCGCAGGGTTATTTACAACATGCGAGGTACGATACGAGCACATCAAGTGTTTATAAGAGAGCAGGGGTTATTCGACGGATACGGGCTGGGGAGGGTATCATAAGTAGACTTGTGCCAGCTGTGGACGCCAGATTTGGGGCTTAGAACTTACATTAATGTACACATTGTATACTGTACAGTATATTACAGTATGTTTCTTTGCGCCGTCCCGCCTTGACATAAATAAAACGAAGGATCCTCAATGAATCTCCGCCCCCGGCGCGCGCGTTTCCCGTACGAGCGCGGGGAGCCTCGCCGAAACCTGCGCAAGAAAACGGGACACAGGGTTGCATTGAGTACGGCGTCATAGCTCAGCTGGGAGAGCAACAGACTGAAGTAACTGAGATGGAACATGGTATCTGGAGGTCCCGTGTTCAATCCACGGTGATGCCATATTTTACTACCCTACATACACTTTGCGATACAGTTGAATGGCTCATAATGTATAAGCTCATAATGCATACCTGCCAAAATTTCTCATAATGCATCGGATTTTGGATCCACCAAAATGTGTTTCACCACTGTACAAGCGAGGTCATAATGCATAGACTTCGGTCAAAATCTGTTGAATTTGGCAGGGAACGGACCTTATGCATCATGAGCCATTCAACTGTACATACCTTTTGGACTTGAAAGTTTTTGCAAACTGCTAGTGACGTCTGAGCGCTGAGCCCTTCAGCACAAAATATAGTTCTGGTGGCCTATGATGGATTTGTATGACTTTTAAGCGTTCCTCTCCCAGAAAATGCTTGTCCTTCAAGTTTGCGGATAGTTATAACAGAGTTGAATTACCAAAGAAGCGTTGATAGGAACCGAACCGAGGTTAAAAATGGGAGGACGGTTGGAGGCGAATGGAGCCTTCTTTGCCTCGTGGCGGCCGAACATGGATATCGTTGACCAACATAAATAACTCTTAAAGTTTAACTTGAAGTTAAAGTATGTTTTGTCAAGACCAAGTAACGTCGGCAGATGTCGGCGAGGTGACTTCCTTGATGGTATCACTGCCAGCGGTGTATCACGGGACGAAGATCCTTGCCCTTCGCCAACTCGTTGACGGATTCAAAGGAGATCGCGTTGAGCATGCACCCTGCTTTGGATCTTGATCGTCTACGACTACTTCCTCCCTCTTATCGGGTACGTTTCCCATCGATTCCAATCGCGTTATCTGACGGGGTGCACAAGAAATCCGCATCCGCGGCAGCGAATGGTTCCTTTGACGATCTCATGTATCTTGTGGGAGTAGCTAAAGACAAACCTGCATCCACATCCCGGCTCTTGCTCCCCTCCTTCTACGCCAATCTAGACCCGGCAAAAACTCACCTTCTAGAGCAGCAAGAGGTTCTATCGCCTGTCGAGGCGAAAGGCGTCATAATGGCCTTTGTAGCGGTGCAGGGTCTCTCCGTCATCAAGGATATGCCTCCAGAGTCATATCCGGATCTTTGGCCTGGCCTGTGGAGTTGGTCTCAACTCATCATGAAGCACGATTATTGCCTGCCAACCTTTAAAGGATATCGTCCCAGCGAGGTGCATATCACGATTTTACAAGTGTTCAGAATCCTCCACAGCGATCGTGAGACGGCCAAAATCATCAACGAGGCTCCGGGCATCCGAGTTCTAGTTGCCCGGGTTTGGGCACTCCTCGCGCGTCCGGACGAATGGGCACCGGGAATCCGCACATCCGGATTCGAGACGATCTGCCATTTTCTTCGATGGGGCATGGATGTCTCGAATATCAGACACCACGAGGACCTCATCGAGGGCAGTGGCGGCACTATGACAGATCTCGCATCGCTCGTGGTCAAGTTTGTCACCTACTTGGCGTCCGACCACCGTAAAAAATCCATATTCTTCCTCGACAATGCCCTGGCATTCATCGACCAGACGGAGCTCCTGCGTAAAGAATTTCTGGTCGCACTCCTGTCCCAAGGAATCGTGCGCGCGCTTGTAACGATAATACGCCAGCTTAGCACCGCCGACGGACCCATGGCTGATCAGGCGCTCGATCCGGCGTTCCGAATGCTCACAATAAAGATGCACACACCGCCCGGACACGTATGGCTCATCGAGGCGCTAGATGCGGGGTTTCTGGCACTCTTCGCATCATGCTTGCTGAATCCCAAATTGATAAGCGAGGCCCGTTGGAAAGAATCCATAACTGCGAATCTCTCACGGCATCTCATCTACCGCTCGGTGCTTTTGCAGGTAGGGGTGTCTTTGGCGGGTGTCACTCTACTCCTCGATAACTCTGCATCTCGCGGATCTGCAACAAACTCCCCCCTCTGGAAAGCCTGGGACGAAATTAACAAAGTCCTGCTGGGACAACTCCCACTGCTCAAATATTACGACTCTCCTGAGTACACGGCAATGCGGGCCTGCGACAATGCTGAGGTGTGCCAATCAATTCATGTCAAATAGCGTCCTCACGCCCAATTCTCATCCATCCTTACACAGTGCGGTAAGATCTCGGGCAAGGCCGATTTCAAGTCTTGTTCTGTTTGCCAGAACGCATGTTATTGCTCCGTTGAGTGTCAAAGGCTTGACTGGCACAGAGGCCATAGAAAACTATGCGCAAAGATACGATACCACGGGCTCAGTAAGTCCGCCATTGTTTGATTTTTTTTTTTTCGAATCTCCCTACACATCCTGACTCCGCGCCGAAGTGAATCCGGATCCCACAAACGCGCGGGACCGCTCCTTTCTCCGCGCTTTACTGCACAAGGAATACGAAACCCGCATCCACGACGTACTCCTCTGCGAGCTCGCGTTCATGGCCCAGCACCCGGGCGCGCCATTCCACACCGCGTTCGACTACGTCGAGGACCGGGGCAGGTTCGGGATCACGTGCGGCGCGGCGACAAACAGCGCCGCCGCGCGCGCGCTCCTCGGCCCGCTCTGGGAGGACGTGCTATCGCGCGCAAATGCAAGCGGGGGGAAGATGCGCCTGCATCTGCTGGGTGTCGGGGAGGGTTCGCGGAGGCGGTGGCGCGTCATACCGCTGCGCACGCGCGGCGCGGCGCTGTGGCGGGGGCTGGTGCGCATCGCGCAGGAGATTCCGCGCGGGACGACGGATGCGCAGCTCAGGCATTTTCCGCAGGTTTCGGCGCGGCTCCACGCGCTCATACGGGAAACGCGCACGCCGGGGTCGGAGATTCATTGAGGATGGAGAGGGTAAAGAGGAATACTGTACAGTGTACAATCTGTAAATTAATGTATGTCCTAAGCCCCAAGTCTGGCGCTATCCAATGTCGATATCCACGTCTTCAATCATCAATTAGTCCCCGCCAATACCTAAATATATATACGACTGTCTCGTTGAGAAGGCAAGTATTAGAGGAACAAAAACGGGATCTCTCGATTCCAATAGTTTTCGGATAACCAAAAGGTGTTTACTTGTCCGCAACTGTAGGGCAAAGACGCTTCTTACCGGTTTTTGGGATGCATGTTCGGAGGGCCGTGGGCAAAATTGTACACGCATAACGCGGATGGGACCCCTGACTGGCGGCCGTACTCTACTATTCCGGCTTGTCCGTCATAGTGATACACGTCCCGCCACTAATTTTGGTGACCAATCCGGGATGTCGGCACCAGCCGCGCGTACACGGCTGGCGAAGAAAATACTCTGAATCAGGCATCTTCACGGGGACTTCGGAGAACACCTCATACACATTGGTCAGGACGGCGCCCGCTTTCGTCGGGCGCCGTCCGCGAAGTTTCAAGACATCTGTAAATTATCTGTCAATGATGATAGATATTACCTTCCCAGTACAACCACCGTCTCCCCTCTTGTCGATATTCTGGAGGTCTGAATTTGGAGCATCTCAATAAGGGACTAGGTGAATTTGAACCCTCTCGTGTGATCCATAGCCGTTCGCTCAAAGCACAGCAAGCTGTATTTTTACCGTCTTCGGTGAGACATTGATACGGTCCCACAGCCCTTCTGTCAGTGGCATAAATGGGGAAACATGACTAGAGAATTGTATTTAAAGGTCGGAGCTCCACATTTGTCCCTCCGCTTCCTCGTTCTGCGTAGACCAGCCATGGCCGAATTCTCCTACTTATCTGACCCTGACCCCGAGCTTGCTCCTCAGCTTGCTCAACGGAAGGCCATTTCCCCTCCTCCACTAGACAACATCGATGAAAGAAGAAAACTTTTCAACTCTTTCATCGAGGCCGCCAATGCCGCGTATGCGCCACAATTGCCAAAAGGTGCCTCTTCTATTATTCTTTCTGTATCAAGCAGTGGTTAATCTTTGGCGGTAATAGACACTGAGTATCGCATTGCCGACCATAAACTGGACGTTGTCGATGGAACGATTCGAGTTAGAAGCCTCATTCCCGTCGCGAAAGAAAGATCTCATCAGACCTTTCCGCTCATGGTGTGGTTTCATGGTGGAGGTATATTTCGTGCATCCGCACTCTTGATATTATTTACGCAAATACAGGGTGGATGATCGGGAACATTGAATTAGATGACTACCAACTGAGAACGATATGTGTTGAACTCCAGATCTCAATCCTCAATGTCGAGTACAGGTGGGTACTCAGTCGTTCCGCGGAAAAACATCTTAATTCCCCAGGCTGGCCCCAGAGAACCCCCATCCTACAGGTCTGGAAGACTGCTATTCAGCACTGAAATGGGTTTGTTGTGATCCTGTTATATGAACTGTACCAACAAAAAAAATTATTGTAGGCAGCGACCTCGACCAGCCTTTTTTCCGCGGACTTGATGAAAGGGTTTCTTGTCTGTGGTCTATCGGCGGGAGGAAATCTGGCGGCCATTCTGGCGCATCGGGCCCGCGACGACCCATTTTTCGAAGATAAGAAACTCACTGGACAGCTTCTTCAAGTGCCTCCTGTTGTGCATCCTAATGCGGTTCCGGAGAAGTACGCACCTGAGTACTAGCGGACACGCGGAACTGACTAAATAATCTCAAGATACAAGCCGAGGTTGTTGTCGTTCGAGCAGAACAAGGATGCCCCGCTCCTGACCGCAAAAGACGGCATGTTAAGCTATCGTGAGCTTTTTTTATGCATGTAGAGTACCCGTACCTCGACTTTATTCACGCATCACATCCATTCAGATTTACTCGGTGGATCACCGACAGACCCAGAAGTCTCACCACTTCTATATCCCTCGCACGCAGGACTTCCTCCTGCTTTCATCCAGGTCTGCGGATTGGATCCTCTCAGAGACGAAGGCCTTCTGTACGAGGCTCTGCTCAGAGAGGACGGCGTCGACACAAAAATTATTGCGTGAGTTTAGCTCGACTTTGCGCTTTTATTCAGTCCTGATTCTCGCTTGAACCTCAAGTTACCCTGGCGTGCCACATGGATTCCAAGTTCTTTTACCCAGCTTGAAGATGGCAAAGAAATGGGAGCAGGATTTCAAAGCGGGCATTCGCTTTTTACTCGATCGAGATACGCAGTGAACGAGCAATGCCTCTATCATTCAAATACGTACCCGTTTAATTTTACAAATGAGGATATTTCGGCTCTCTTGACTAGGAGTGTGCGAAAAAATGTTGCCTATGTATACAGTATCCAAGACATGGGTGGCAATCCCGACAAGACGTTCCAAGCGTAGATAGTACTTACCCCATATTTTAAGGGTCGAACATCATTCGGACCATATCCGGGTCGTTAACCACTGAAAAAGATCCCAATTTGGAAGGGAGAAAATATCGTCCTTTCTTTGAGAACAACGAGCAGCACAGAGCGATCATCGCGCTCGAGGCTCTCCTCCCTGGCCTCTATTAGATCGCGATCGGCGACCATCGGGACCGTTGGGTGCGCGACCGCCATGTCTGGGTGCGTGATCGCGAAGCGTCTGCCGGTGGGCGTCGGGGGAATCCCGTGGCGCGGATCATCTCGTCCATTCGGAACGAGGCGGGAACGAGGATAACGACATAGCGGTAAGGGTAGTTCTGGGAGTGGCAAGCTTGAACGATACGACTTGAATATTCTCTGCCGCCGCTATCACCGCTACATGTCAAAGGCCACTTGACTACGCACTGTACGCAGCTCGTCTCGATGAGCCAGCTCCGCAAGTCATTTTTTCTGAGTTGTCCTCCATCGAAACCAATTCAGAGACATCCAGATTCCAGGTTTTATAGATTGAAATACGACCACCAAAACGTTAACGCCTCATACTGGAATGCGGGCCAGCATTTTGTAGCCACCGTAGCGGTCCCTGTCATCCCGTACCTACATACACATCAGAAATAAACAGGAGGGCGCACAGGGATGATTGCGTTACCCTGAGGAAGGGAAAAAACAGCGGTGAGCGTGCGTTTCAGGAGGAACGTAAGGAAAGAAGGAAAGGTGCGCACCTTCAGCAAAAGTGCAGCTGAACGCGACGTTCATAAAGTCCACCACGTCCCGGCTGATCGGCGCCGACCCACTCGATATGAGCATGATGTTCCCGCCGAGCGGCACCGCGCGCAGCTGCCGTGCGCCCCAACAAATAAATCAAGTCAGTCAGCGTGAATCTACCTCCGCCCCTTGCACAACCACCACTAACCTTCCGAAAAACCACCCGATCCCAAAAAAAATGCGTATTATCGCCCGTCGCCCTAAACCGCTCCAACTTTGTGGAATGCGGAAGTCGGATCCAATATCCAGTCCGAGTGCGCGTTTCGAAAGTTGAGAAGTTACTATGGGATTCCAAATTTCCTGAGATTGGGGATCTCTAATCCTAGCAGTGTTCGGGAGGCCAGGTCACACCATGAGTCGGCTCATAAATAAGATTCTGAGGAGTATACTTATACGCGGAAAAGGTTCACATAATGCTACATGTATTCGACTGCTGCGCATCCACCAACTTCTCCGCACAGAACTGTTTCATCTGGGGATGTCTCATCATGTCCGCTGTTCTGTACTCCTCTGCGCGCCACAGTTCAATCGGGGGATAAGGTGAAGTGCTGAAAGTCAGGCGGAACCCATATATTGGCCCGATGCCGCTGCGTGCGCCATAATGGCAAGCGAGGCCGAACTCCCCGTTCTCAATGACGATGTCGATCCGCCGGGTCTCGAATGCGCCGTCGAGAAGCACCTCCTCGTTGATTTGATTATGTACCACGGACCCATACAGCAGCGGCCTGCGTTTAGTGATGGTGAGTTCCACGATCCCCGCAAATAATGTTGTGGGTTGTTTCCGAGTTAGCGGTTGACGCCATACGTCCCTCCAGTGCATACGATCAGGGGGAATGACAGTGGTTTCCCGTGCAGGTATCGGCACTCTACCTGCACTTGGCAGTAGTTTCCACTGTATTCCTGCCACAATTTTAACAATGGCTTCAGCACGGGATATCATCTGGATAGTTGCTGAATATCAATATGTATCCAGACAGCATTTCTCACTCACCTCGCCGGTGCCGTCCGCATAAAATATGAGTCGATTGTTATCACCTCCATCCCATAACCATTCTTCCTGACTGCACAATACGTGAGCTCCGTTTGAAAGAAATTGGTTTAAGTCCTGGTGGTTAGCCGTGGTGGGTGCAGCTTCCGAGTCGGTAGGCATGTCGTTGTCGAAAGACAGAGAATCGTTGGGAATCAAGGCTATACACACATCTGACGTGGAACACATCGACTCCCGATCATTAGCAATAGATCCGTTACATTTTCGATGGCGGTTTGGGTGTCGGTGTTCCGTGGCAAGAGCCTGAGCACCTGGACCGTGAACCACGATTGACAATATACTTTGCAGACACCACGGCGGCGCCCTTAGACCACGGGGTGCCTTCGGCAATTTTGTGTCCTATTTCGCGGGTGATTCTGCGTGCCGAATGGTTTGTCCGCTGACACCAGCATGGACCCCGTCGTCGGACGGCGTATTGACGGCGTATGGGAGAATCATACCATAGCAACCGTCGAGCTGTGTGATTACGAACTGGTGAAAAGAGCCTTTCGGTCATCATCGTTCGTTTTATATTTAAATCAACGGACATCCGAGAGGGAGTGGAAACCCGTGTAGTCATATATCCACGGAACTTGGCAGTTGGGTTACTACCAGAAATGCATACCATGGTATAAAGACCTGCTATGAAGGTACAGAACAATCAACGCCTGGTGCGCACAAGTGATCAAGGGCTGGAACCTAACACCTTCAACAACTCTCACAAATTCCCCGTCCCTCATCATGCATTCCTCAGCCATATTATCACTATTAGCGGTCGTTACCGTTCTCTCCCATCCCAATTCCTTAGCATTCGCCCATCCCCTCCACGTCAATTCGGGCTTGACCCCGCGGGTAAATCATGTTCTCATTGGATACCGATATGTTCCACCGGTGCGAGTTGATATGTTTGTGTTTTTGATATCACACTCACTCACTTTCAACAGGAGGTTGCCGCAGAATACAACGCGAAAGGAACTCTGACGTCTATCATTGCATCCCAAGAACAAACTGGTCCCGGAGCGTACATATCTCCCGGTCTAGGCGAATGGCAAACATCTGCATCCTATTGGCAATGCAGGATTCTGGCAGATCACGATAAATTTAACGCGGCGCCCAAGTTCTTCATACCGGACACCACGATGCGGACGGGGTCGGCGTTGACCAGCTACTTGGCCACGGTCCATCAGGATCCGACGAAAACTTTGTTGTTTTCGAAGATCAACGGAGATCCAGCACATCGACAACTGCTGATTCCAACATACTACCTGCCACGGTCGTATGTCCCGAAGAAGGCCGCACCGAATTGGGGGAGTGGGGACTTGGGAATCACGGCACAGTGCATTCCTCAGGATGCCACTCTAAATGCAAACTCTCCCATAGCTAATTGGGAGTCAGATTGGAAGATCCCGGGATGGCAAATTTGAGAAAGTGTTTGTGTACTATGGATTTTGTAATGGTTCTTACTCTCAAAATAACATGGCCAAACCTTGGCCAAACCTTTGTTTTGAGCCTTTGACCTTTTATTACCGCGGGTCCATTCACTGCGGTGATCCCTTCCTTTTACCGTGGGTAAAAGAGTTGTGGAAAATATATAAGAGGTCCCCTGTTTTTTTTTCGGGCTAGGATATTTCGCCGCGTCCGCCGCATACGCGCCGCGTCACTGCCGCGTCAGCCGCGGACACCACCGCGTCCTTCCACACGACCGCCGCATCCTCCCATACGACCGCTGCGTCCTTCCACATGTCCGCCGTGTCCCTTCTTAGGACCACCGCGTCCTCCACCTTCAACGCCGCGCACCGCTGCTGTCCAAATGACCACCAACAGACAAGTTTAGTTTACCCTCGCTGTTACACAACCAGCTCAACCACCACACTAGCAATGATGTTGGGCCGTTGCCGCTGTACTGCCAAATGCCAGTACATATTCAATGGCACTAGGAGTCGCTGCTCCGACCTCCACACCCGCCGTTAAGTTGAGCTCTATAGATAGCGCCGCGTTAGTTGTTCCGCGCCGATCTGACAGTTGAAGCCGCTCAAGCTGACAAAAACCTCCTAGAATATGTAAACAGATCAGATAGTCCTGTATACCTGACCCATAGATTGAAATCCGCCCTTGTAGGTCCTCAAGGCTGTTCGCGATCAGATTGTGTGCACCACCACTTGTTCGAAACGCAAGAATTAAATCGACAGTGACTCCCAGAATGGGCTTTCAGGAAATATGTCCTGGGGCTATGCATGGCCTAAACCTGCTCAAATATCCAATCCACAACCCACAGATCAAGCCGTGTGTGAAGATTTTTGATGTTTAATACAAACACACAATACATAAATTTGCGGTTTCCGCGAAGATCCTCACTTCATGTTGGTCAAATTCTTGTGTAGTAGCGTCATATAAAATAAAACAGTAAGCCCCAGGGGGCGACCACTAAAATTATTTCCTAAATCGGGTTGTCCTATGTTCTAGTATTTGGCTTTTGATGCACGTGAGCGGCAAGTCGGGGCTACATCAAGGCCATCAATTCGGGTACGCCCTTTGAACTTAGATGTCGGATATATGCACCCTTACACGCTTGAGCCCCGCGGGATACTGGGGATGGATGGGCTGGTCTCCAGGGGGTTTGGAGAAATTCCTGTACTACTGAAGCCTCTGGGTGTCTCTGCCTGCTCTTTTGGGACGGTGTTTTTGGATAAGAGGCAGAGTGCAGGTATTCAGAGCCAGTCTCTGAATGGCCATCATTGTAGATTCTCCTAGTGGCGATTCAAAGGTAGCAAGAAAGAGAAACACAGGCACAACGCGTGTATGCCTGGATACTAAAGTATCCGGGTCTTCTCTCGTCTTGGTCTTCCGCGAAGTTACAGTACCCTTCTTAGGATAAAATTACCATAAATGGACGTGTCTGCGAAACACGAAAAGCACAGCCACCCCATTCTTTCGGTGATATCGGCCGATCTGTTTGGCGAGCAACTTGTTCTACTCTCTCCTCCTTGTACCACATTCTATTCCACTCTTTATAAAATAACATCTGTCTGAAGCCTTTAAACTCTGACAGGAGATCACCGAGGGTGGCACCAAAGGACTTGAAACTAGACTGCCACGACGACGAATTTAGCAGCTTTAAGCCTTTCAAAGGTCAGTTTCCAATTTCCTACATTTCAGATGAAGCACCGGGGCGCTTTGCGCCCCGGCACACTCTTGTAATTTGTTACAGAGTACGAATATCGAAGTTATGTGCAGAGTAAGCTTAGTCATCTAAGATTGTTTCGAATTGGGGGTATCCAGGCTCCGCCCAGAGGGCCATTACCTCGGAATATAGAACGCGTTCATCTCATTGCGTACCCGAATTGATGGCCTTGATGTACCGCCGACGTGGATCAAAAGCCAAATACTAGAACATAGGACAACCCGATTTAGGAAATAATTTTAGTGGTCGCCCCCTGGTAAGCCCTCATTAAATGTTCCAAATGTGGTGTTGACGCATTTCACCCAAAAAAAAGGCGGTACGGTTCAAATGTAAAATCACCAAGATCAGAGAATGGTCTACGGGCCCGCATACACCATTTCGTGGCTCCAAATCATTATTACATCACATACTCTCCGTGATTCAACTGAATCACGTGCTACGAACATACACGGCGACGCGGCCAAGCTTGGACTTTAAGGTATAAATGAGCACCGTGATGGCAACCCACTCCCCAGCCATCTTCCTGCGACAGCTCTGGGACACTTCAAGAGCTAAAAATTAGTGTGGCGGAAGACATTGTGTTGGTAATCTCCTGAGTGTACAATGTGGGTTGAAATATGGAGTGTGAGAGATGCGCGGCACGACGCGGCGAAGTGCACAGCGGCGCCTCATCACGATAGCATACCTGAGTGGGCAGGGTCGGGGACGTCTAAAACACTGTCATTTACGGACTGCCCAACTGAAAATATCTCATTTGATACCACGACCCCTCGCTGCAATTCGCACCCTTCTTGACAACCCGGCGCATGCGAAGGACATTTTTTACGTTCAAAAGAAGATGTTCTCCGACTCTGAGCGAGACAAGCGTGTTTACACGAACGACAATGGTATATTGCAAAAATCAGTAGATTTAAATACCCAGTCTTACACCTGCCATGGCTGTGATTTTCATCAACAGACTGCGTCGGTTTCAGCACAGGAGACCGCAACCAAGGATTTCTCCCACCCGGAAAAATCTCGCTCGTGCCTCTGCTGTGAGAGGCAATACAGGTTAAACAGCCTGGGCTGTGTTCGGAACCAAGTGGCCCGAATGACTGCGCCGCTACAGACTAGATGAGACAATCCTAACCCGTAATTTGCATACTTAAACCTGTGCATCCGCAGTGAGAGGCTGTTCCACTGCATCTTTCTCTCTGCGGATAATGTAATCCATTAATCATGTTGAGAAACTTGCGGTATAAAGAGAGGCTTCATTTCTGTCTTCTGGTATCCACCCGGCAGCTCATCTTCCATGGCGCGAAACAATCAACATAAGCCACTTCGTAATTAATTTCGTTTTGATTAAGGCTTTAAAACAGCTGATCATTGTAGCACCCTTGAGCTTTATTGGATCCCATATCATGCGATATTGGAAAATGCAGAAAAATGACAAGCAGATCTTGGAACTGTTGAGGACCAAGCACCTCAACGGCACTAGATATGGCATCGGGTTTGTGTCGACTATCTTCGTGCAGACTATATCGCTGATGGGGGGAAGACTTACTCGCTTTTGCGAAATTCGTGGAGGGATGGGTCTCTTTAGGTCTAGGAAGCAGATCCATAATATAGAGACAATACGGGAGGTGATGCTTCGATTATGGGTGCAATATCCTAAAGCGGGCGAGCGAGAGATCAGTGGCCTCCTCTTTCACGAGGAAAATATGAGGGTGCCACGGTACATAGTAGCTTCTTTTCAATTTTGGATGCTTGAATTATCTGACATTTTACAGGAGCGTTATAAGATCTTACTTTGCCATATACGAGCCAGAGTTAGTCCGCCAGCGCCGAGCAAATCGTCTGAAGCGCAAACGCTTCTGGGCAGCCGGTGGTAATGATATGTGTTGCGTAGATTAGCACGACAAGTGGAAGTACAAGTATGGCCTGGCGCTTCACTCCGGCCTCGACCCGTTCTACGGCTATATTCACTGGTTGAAAATATGGTGGACAAACAGTAATCCTTGCCTCATCCTCAGCTACTATCTCGATGAGGTGGAGCAATCCGGATGTGAGTCCAAATCTTGACTTACCTTGATTCAATCTGAAGTTGGTAGACATGCCGCTGGTTTCTCAAAGCGATCCGGGTGTCGAAAACTTCGGACTGGCAAATGGGCACACCCTTCTACGGCACTGGCATGATCCTAGCCTTAAAGGAACACTGCAACATCGCTGGATGAATGAAAAGAAAAATGTTATGCCAGAGATAGGTTGGTCTCAACTACGACGCCGGTGGACACCTGGATTTGAAGACATCCTCGACATTGGGGTCAATAATGGCTGGTACGATCCAAGCAATCTTCTGCAGGCGTACGTTCCAAATAAATCTCCATCCCAATCATTTGCTTATTCACGGTTCATGAAGTCTTTTCTTTCGATGGGTATTTATCCCATGGTTGCAGAAGGAACTCGATGCCTACAGAGAACGTGTCAACAATACCGCCAAGCGTGCTGACAAAAACAAAGTGCTCCCTCACGGTGTCCCCAGTCACATGCGTGAAGCTCCCGAGGAGTTTGGAATCCTAGATTTCAAGGTCTGTCCGACCTATTTCAGTTGTCCCATTGCTCAGTGCTTGGAACTCAGGTCAAAGTTGATCCGGATTCGGTGGTCTACGTTCGGAACTTGTATGCACCTCTTGACCATGAGGTCTTTGAACTGGTCCCCCCGGATTTTGCTCAACTGGCTGCTGAATTTTACACTCAAATTGGTCAGCCACCAGTTCTTCGAACAAATGTATGGGATATATATATGGGCCTTTTAACTCGATTCCAACACCTGGACAACATGCATCGAGTTCCTGCAGAGCTAGATGAACATTGGGGGTATACATTGACAATGGCGCGAGATGATTACCAGGATGATATTGCACTGATTCCCAACTTGTCGCCTCTCCACAATGGCTCAGATGTTGTTGGGCTACAAGGCTTGAAGTATATGGGTGGCGTGAATAACGGACTAGGATTGAGTGAGTTCAATCTCATTTAATGGGCTGGTACTCAGTCCATATTCAAGATGAGGAACAGGCTTCCAAGCTTGATGAAATGACCAACCACGATGAGCCCATGCTTGAGGGCGAAGCTGATTTAGAGGAGGGGGATCAATTGATGGCTTGGTTCTCCGATGAAGAGGATGAACCCGAGCAGAATATGTAATGTTCGGATAATTGTAACGACCCTCGAGTGTGGGTTACAAATATTTATTGTGGGATGCACGTCGTACGACCCTGGCGAGTACTTGGGAGTTATAATGGTGTTGTGGGGACTTGGATAAGCCTCCAAGTCCCCGAGAGAGTCGATATCGATAAAGCTGGAGACTCCTTGGACCAGAAATCTGTGTCCAAGTGCTGATCTAGTCTCGCAGCAAGCCAATGAGATTATCTACTATGGCTTCGATCTACGACTAGCTCAGAGGCTAGGAGAATGCTAGATAGAGCTCTGAAGCTCTATGAAACGGATCAAGTGCAGATGTATAGCGGATGGCAGCAGATAAGATAAGTACTGCTGGCAGACACTTGAGACTCGCTTGCTGAAATACGCTTGAGAAGACTAAGAACCGATACACTTAAGAACACCCGCAGGCCCAGTGCACCGCTGCCGTTAAGAGGGCAGGACAATGAACGTTAGGTCGTTGGATGGTTAATGTATGGAGGATGATAGTATTGATCTCGACGTACAAGGTCATATCTACATGATTACATAACAGAGCATGTGATCCTACGCGTCGAGAGAAATGGAAAAATACAAGTAAATAGGAGTTAGTTGAAGAGTATTCAGAAAAGGGAAAAATGTACTATATGGCCCTTACAAAGCCCCCCACTCTTCAGCTAAGGGCTATAGTTCGGACCAGGTGAAGATCAACTCCAAGAGAAAAAAATTCCCTCTCCGAGTCCATATGATGTCCATCCTGTCCATCAGACTTGTCCCCCGTTCTGTGTTCCTGCGTCCCAGCATGTATCCAGGACCCTTCTACAGTGCCTAACCTGCTCCAGACTCCCATATCCAGCTGTTTGCCCAAGGCCTGTGCACTTGCTTCACTCCATATACAGGCAATCCAAGGCAACTCTCCGCCGCCTATGGCTCTGGATGCCGTTGCTATCCTGGATGCTTGGTCCCTATACTCCCGTAGCCCCCCAGCAAAAAAATCCGCTATTTTCGACGATATTTCTAAGATCTTTGGAGTGAAAAGCAGGGAGAGGCCGTGTATTCGCCCCCCACGCTCGATAATCTCAAGGAAATAAATTGGATGAATTTTCCGAGCGGAAGTCAACATAGAGGTCGAGGCAATGGAGAAGAGAAAATGTTGTGAATGGGAGACTGTGAAAGCACCAGTGAATGTTGCACGGCAGTGCAGAAACCGAGTGCAATTACGGCGTGCATGCGGACCACCGACGTTAGATGACAATCTCCCGAAGGCGCACGGATGAGTACTATTACGATGCGATTGAGCACACGGGTGTGACGCGTGGAAAAGGGAAACCGGAGACAAGGAAACACTTTAGCTGCACTCAAGTGCACGCACGACGAAGGTCCCCGCGGAGCGAGATCGCGCATGTTGGAAATAAATTGTTTGGAGAAAACAACGAGCGCGCAATCCAGAGAAGCGTGCAGCGTGAGACCTATAATGCATCCGGATTCCGGTAATATCCTTTCGTCCTTCCTTCCACCCAAATTCCTTCAGCCCGAGTCCCAACTTGCGGTGACGAGATCGTCACATGGAACGCGAAACGTCAGCCATCAGAGAGCTAGGCCGCGTGCGCGAGACCTTGAGAGCCCCGGAATCAGCGGTAGAAGAGTGTCCAGAAACAGGCATCGCAGATGTCGGAATGGCAGGAAAAGGCAATTGAACAGAAGTGAGGACAAGATCAAGATTGAGAAGAAGGCAAATTGTCCGACAGAATCCGCACGAGGAGGTTCGCGCGCGCGAATTTTCGTTGCGCCAAGTATATTGCAATACTACACAGATGCCCAAAATCTTGAGGCTTGAAGACCATGAGGAGCCAGATCCGAGGGGAGGGAGCACAGAAAGAGTCCTTGCGAATGCGAGAACGACCCGAGAACCAGGTGACGCGAGCAGTAAGTGGACGTAAAGTGGAAGTGGAAGAGAGCGCTTGTTTGGTTCCAAGGGATATCGGCCTTGGGACCAAACAACTCTCCCTGGCTCTTGGAGTCCCGTTGATCATATCCACTCCTCGCCGGATTCTCGCTGGTGAACAACGGAGCCCATTCGCGCCGTATCCGGATTACACCTGTTCTGTCTCCTCGAGACCCTTTTCACTCATCGGTCCGAATTGAGCGTTTCCGCGCGTCTCCTCGATGCTGCGCCGAAAATTGCGAAATCAATCCCCCGCGACTCCGTTCGCTTGAGGAGAATTTGCGGCGTCCTTCGTGCCGAGTATGGGTCATAGGTATGCGATATCAGAAAGAAACCTGAACAGAAAGCTGAAAAAAGTCGGCATAATTGTCGTATAGAGAAATCTCTTGACAGGTATCGTTCGTTTGAATGGCCCGAGACGCCCTGAATCGAGCCGTCGTCGGGGTCGAGTTGCCGGAGACGTGGTTTTGACCGGGTGAGTCGAAGATTTCCAATCTCGAAGGTCACGGAAGATTTATTTTTGAATTTCAGCAAAATTCAAGGGCGTTCTCGCGCGCCCGCGCCTGCGGCTCAAAACTCCAGCCGACTGTTCCAATCCCTTCCCGCTCCCATCCCCGATACGGCCCGCTATCGCCGACCAGGGATCGTGCACCGAGGTACGAAGCCATGAATGTCCGTATGATCGCGCTGACAAGCGCGAAAATCGTAGATGCAAGTGCCGCCGGGAGAATGACCGAACGCAGGAGGGGAGATTCGAGGCTTGAACCGAACCTGGGACCATCGGTCCCTTGGCTTGCTTGTATCCCGAAAGTGCGTACATCGTTTTTATGTGAATCCTTCGAGAACTCGTTCAAGCTTTCTTCTAGGCCCTCAGTTTCGGCTCCCGGCTCGTCCATGTCGGCGTCGGTGTCCATGCCGCGTTCACCGTGCTCTAACCCGGACGCGGCGAACGCGTCGACTGTGATGTAGCTGTCGGCGCCTTGATCCTCCTTCGCGGCGCCGGTTGCATGCATAGCACCCTCGGGAGCGGGGATGGGGATAGAACGACCCTCTTCGTTGTTCCTGAAGTTTTTCGGTGCGACATTTTCACGCAATTCCCATGGAAACTCATCCAGGCTTTTTTTCAGCCTTCCATCTTCCGATGCTGACAACTCAGGATGCGAAGTGTCCAGCCCCCCGGCCTTCGCTTCTGAATGAGCGGCCAAGACGTCTCCGTCTTGTCCCGAGGGGCATAGCAGAGTTGCGCGAGCGTGCACGGGATCCTCGATCCATGCAAGGCAGACGTCGACTTCCCTCGAGTCGTTTGCGCTCCTGAGGCCGAAGACTTTAGAAGCGGAGTACTGGCCGTCGCTACCCGTGCTCAGCATCATCCGGAAGGTGCGTGCGTCGTTTCTGTTCGCGTCCTTCCATGACTCATCTTCTTGTTCCTCTAGTCCCCCAGTCTCTATTCCCGGCTCATCCACGTCGGCGCAGGCGTCAACGTCGCGTTCACCACGCTCTAACCCGGACGCGGTGGGGGCATCGATCGCCATGTGCGTATCGGCGTCGTGGTGATTCTTCGGGGTGCCGGCAGCATGCATCGCATCCTCGGAGCCAGAAATGGGGACGGGACGTCCCTCGCCAATGCTACTACAGGTTTCAAAGGTGCGTGCCCCTTTCGTGTGCAAACTCGTCAATGCTTCAGCTGACTTCTCACTCTTTTCTTCCAGCTCCCCGAACTCCGTCGTCAGCGACTTGGAGTGCACCACGCGCGTTCGCTCGACGTTTGACAAGTACGTGCGAGTGAGAATTCTGGCGGGAAGAGAGAGTTTTGACGAGTCCGAAGCTGCTTCTGAGGTGCGTGCGTATCCTTCATGTAGATCCTGTCCCTTCTCATTGACCGACTCCATTCTAGCTACTGCCTCGTTCGCGACGCCTTCGGACCCGACTCCTGGATCATCCACGACGTCGGAGGTATCGACGTTGCGGTCCCCACGATCAGGCCTCACTGCAGCGGAGAGGTCGACTGCGGTGCATGCGTCGCCTGTGACTTGAGGATTCGTGACGCCGGAATCCTCGCCGATGCCCGTGAACGTTCTCATGGTGCACACGCCTTTCGAGGGCGAATTCGTCGATGATTGAGCCGACTTCTCACTCTCTTTCAGCCCCCCATTCTCGACACCCGGCTCGTCTACGTCGGCGCAGGTGTCAGCGTCGTGCTCGCCCCGAAGCTCCATCGGGGCGCCCGAGTCTTCTGTCCGAATGGCGGGGTGCGTAGCACCCTCGGAGGCAGAAACGGAGAGGGGACGATCTTGATGATTCTTCGAGAAGGTTTTCAGTGCGTCGTCATCTTGTGCTTCCCTGCGCCAATTGCTTGAGGATTGAGCTGACTTCAACTCCTTTTTATCCAGATCCGTCGTAGACGCATTCGAGTTCGCTCCGCCGACGCGCCCGTCCTTCGTCAAGTCAAGCTGCGCTGAGTGCGAAGATACGAAAGCTTCGGCCGCCGCAGGCTCGACTGCCATCGACCCATACGCGAAATGTGCGTTGTCGAGTTCCGGCAGGGCCGCAGCGCTCGCAACCGGAGGAGCATCCTCGGCATGTTCTCGAGCGAGCTCGCGAGTGCTTCGCGATGAATTGACAGGTGCGTGCCGGGACTTGACGTCAGTTTCGACCTTGTTGACCATTGACGCGATAGCCATCGACTCTTTTTCGACGGCCAGGAAGAAGAGCACCGGCGTTACCGTACGTGCCAAAGGCTCGGCGTGCTCAGCCGATTCCTGAGGATCTTCGGGCGCGAGCACATCGTTGCTACCCACACCTGCGACCACACTTTCTTGCAGCCCCCCAGGCTCTGTCGACGCTGAATCGGAGTGTGCGCTGTAGACGCGCGCGATGTGCGAGAAGAACGCCGGCGTAATCGTACGTGCCAGAGGCTCGGCGTGCTCAGCCGACTGCTGTGAATTTTCGGGCGCGCGACTGGTGAGCAGACCACTCGTAGAGCTATTGGCGGTGAGTACCAGGTTCCCATACAAATCACCTCGCAACTCAGAGTCTTGCAGGCCTGCAGCCTCCTTCCCCGAGTCGCAGTGCGCAGCAGCACCGGTTTTACCAGAACACACGGTAGCTGCAGCATCAGTTGCCGACGACTTTGAGTGAAGAACGCGCGCGGCCTTGATATGTGCCCTGTCGTGCGCTCTCTCGGGTGCAGGAATAGAGGGTGCTGGCGAATACAATGACTTCTTCGAGGTGAGCGAAACTTCTTGCGAATCCTTCGACAACTCATCTGGTGTACCCGAACGTCCTTTCAGCTCCCCAGGCTTGGCACCCGGCTCATCCACGTCAACATGGGTGTCGACGTCGCGTTCACCGCGATCTGACTCCGACGCCGCGAGCACACCCCCGATTTCTGAGAGATTCGATAGCGCGCGAGTGCGAGCGCGGCTGCGAGGCTTCTGATGCTCGAGCGGTACCTCGGTGAGTCTTCTCATGCACTCTTTTCTCGTCTTACCCATTCCTTTTTCAATGTGCCCAGTATCTACACCGACTTCCGACGCAGTTGCCACGGCCTCACCGGCCGCATCCTCGCGCACTTCGGCGAGTTCTTCTCCTAGCCCACCTGACCTTCTGTGTGTGGGGCTCGATGGCTTCACTCCCTCTGCACGATCGAATGTACCATTGTCAAGGAATTCCTCGATGGTGCAATCAATCTGCCTCGAATGGAAATCCTTTCGAGGTGCAGAAGTCGGAGACGAGCGCGAGGCTGGTGTGTACAACGAGCAGTGGGATTCACCTGCGAACGAGGGCAGGGCCGAGGGAGCATGGAGTGTACAGAAGCGGGGATGACTCTCGCAGATATGCTCGATGCATTTCATTATGCTCGCGAGTTTCTGCTTCAGGCGCCCCCAAGCACCAGTGACTTCCTCCGCTCGAAGACCTAAGACGGTGGCTAGGCGGAAGTCTGAGTGGTCGTGGTCAAATAGAGCCTCGCGATGCTGCGTGGCCGCGTAGAGGAGATGTTTGAGTGCGGGGATGACTTCCCACAGCGGTTCGGCCAACCACGGATGGAATGCGACCCCTGCGAGGGCGGGGACGAGGTCGGAGGAGGAGAGGGAATGGTTTAGTAGCGCTACACATGTATCGCGTAGAGTAGACATGCCCGGTTCGGGCGAGATGGTGTATTTTGACCATATTGAATGCATTAGTGAATCCGACATGGTAAATGAGGAATGAGGAGTGACCGGCCAGGAGGGAACGACGGTTCCCAATGTGTCCACCTTTGTAACGACCCTCGAGTGTGGGTTACAAATATTTATTGTGGGATGCACGTCGTATGACCCTGGCGAGTACTTGGGAGTTATAATGGTGTTGTGGGGACTTGGATAAGCCTCCAAGTCCCCGAGAGAGTCGATATCGATAAAGCTGGAGACTCCTTGGACCAGAAATCTGTGTCCAAGTGCTGATCTAGTCTCGCAGCAAGCCAATGAGATTATCTACTATGGCTTCGATCTACGACTAGCTCAGAGGCTAGGAGAATGCTAGATAGAGCTCTGAAGCTCTATGAAACGGATCAAGTGCAGATGTATAGCGGATGGCAGCAGATAAGATAAGTACTGCTGGCAGACACTTGAGACTCGCTTGCTGAAATACGCTTGAGAAGACTAAGAACCGATACACTTAAGAACACCCGCAGGCCCAGTGCACCGCTGCCGTTAAGAGGGCAGGACAATGAACGTTAGGTCGTTGGATGGTTAATGTATGGAGGATGATAGTATTGATCTCGACGTACAAAGTCATATCTACATGATTACATAACAGAGCATGTGATCCTACGCGTCGAGAGAAATGGAAAAATACAAGTAAATAGGAGTTAGTTGAAGAGTATTCAGAAAAGGGAAAAATGTACTATATGGCCCTTACAATAATAACAAGATGTATGTAGTGATCTGCTAGCCACGAAATGGTGTGTGCAGACCCGTAGACCATTCTCTGGTCATGGTGATTTTACAATTGAATCGTACCGAAGCGTTCCCGCGTTTTTTTTGGGCGAAATGTGACAAAACCCCATTTCGAACATTCAATGAGGGCCTACTGCTTAATATGACGATACTATACAATAATTTGATCAAAATGAAGTGAGGATCTCCGCGGAAACCGCAAATTTCTGCATAATGTGTGGGTATTAAATATCAAAAATCTTCACACACGACTTAATCTGTGGGTTTTGGATCGGATATTTGAGCAGGTTTAGGCCACACATTACCCCAGGACATGTTTCCTGAAAACACATTCTGGGAGTCACTGTCGATTCAGTTCTTGCGTTTCGAACAAGTGGCTGTGCACCCAATCTGATCGTGAACAACGTCGAGGACCTACCGGGGCGGATTTCAATCTATGGGTAGGGTGTACAGGACTAACTGATCTGTATACATATTCTAGGAGGTTTTTGTCGGCTTGGGCGACTTCATCGGTCAGATCGGCGCGGAAGCACTAACGCGGCGCCATCGGGTACTTCGCCGCCGCCGCGCATCTCTCAAGCTCCATATTTTTATCCGGATTACACACTCGGTAAATGCTTAACACAATGGCTTTCAAAATCTCAATTTTTAGGTCCTGAAGCAATTGCGAGCTGCGCCGGCCGGAGTCACTTTCTTACCACTGTGGCAGCATTTTATACGCCGCCGCTCTGCGCCGTTCAGCATTCCCAGGCATCGTTTCGAACGGAATTATACCTAATAATCCTTACAGAGGATGTATCTTCCATCGGGCGACAACATCTTGCCCTTTGCAATTGAGTGCGGTGAATCTCATTCGCGATTTAGTTCAACAAGTGGCTGTGCAAATAGCCGTCAAAATCGTGAACAATGTTGAAGACATACGGGGAGAAATTTCAATATGTGGTTTTTGCGTACGACGTTATATAAATTGGTTACAGATATTTCCTTTTGGAATTCAACTCTACAAGCATTTTCTGCGGGAGGAACGCCCAAAGGCATACAAATTTATGAAAAGCCACCAGAGCTACCTGTGTGCTGAAACGCGCAGACGCCAGTAGCAGCCTACGAAAACTTCCCAGTCCAACATTTACGTAGGATACTAGAATCTTGATCTCTATTTTTCTCGCCACATTCCATCGTTTGCAACATATATTACCCATCCCGCACTCTCCCGCCCATGCATCTACATACGCATAATCTAAACAGAGATCAAATTTGACACGGAATCAAAGCTTCGTAGCGCTAGCATGCCCGGGCTCGCCGAGCGCATACAGCGCGTCCAGCTGCGTCTTAAACTTATTATACGCATCCTTCCGGCGGACCTTGAACGTCGGCGTCATCGTCCCGTCCTCCACCGAGAACGCATCGAGCGACACGTGGATCCGCTTGAGGCTCTCGAATCTGCACGTGCGTTAATAAATAGTTGCCCTCGACACCGCAGAGCAGAGCCGACAAACGCACCCCTTCAACTGATTCTTATTCCCCTCCAGCGCGAGCATGCCCAGGATATGCTCCCCCACGCGCGGGTCGCGGCACGCCTTCTCCAGCGCCTCCGTGTCCGTCTCCGCCACCGGCCGCCCGCTCAAATTCGCCGCAATAGCTGCGAGCTGCACCGGGTCCGGGATAATGACGCCGACGAGGTACGACTGCAGCGCGTCGCCGTGCACGTAGATCTGCGCGACGGCGGGGCACGCGCTGTACGTGTTCTCGATCCGCTCGAGCGCGACGTATTCGCCTTGGGCGAGCTTCATGATGTTCTGCGTCGCGCGGGGGAGCGATTGATTAATTTGGATTTCGGGCGGGGCGAGGGAGGGAGGAGAGTACCTTGACGCGATCGATGATCTTCACCCGCCCGCACGCGTCGATCTCCGCGACGTCCCCGGTGTGCACCCACCCCTCCTCGTCCACCGTCTCCCGCGTGTTCTTCTCATCTGCATTGTTCGCATCGTCAGCGTCGCCATCATCGGGGCGAATCAATCAACGAATGAATGAATAAAGAAAGACGCGCCTTTATAGTAAGCGACGAAGCAATTCGGCCCGCGCGCGCAGATCTCGCCGCGCGGGTTGGGGCTGTCGTCGGCGGTGTAGCCCATGGCGGGGACGTCGACGAGCTTGATCTCCGTCGCGGCCTGCGGGGGGCCGACGGTGCCCGCCGCGCCCGGGTCCGCGGGCCAGCATTTCGTCGCCACCGCCGCGGTTTCTGTCATCCCGTATCTGCGGTTATTATACATACACGTTAGCGCGGGAGACGGGTGGCGGGGCGGGCGTTCTTACCCTGGAGACGGATACGAGGGGTATGGTGAGCGATGGGAAGGGAGGAAGGAAAGAAGGTGGGTGGGTGCGCACCTTCAGCAAACGCGCAGCTGAACGCGACGTTCATAAAATCCACCACGTCCCGGCTGATCGGCGCCGACCCACTCGATATGAGCATGACATTCCCGCCGAGCACCGCGCGCAGCTACCCGTGCACCCAAAAACGACACGCAATAAAAAAAAAGGATGGATCCAGTCAGCGTCAGCTTAAACCCAAACGCCCGCTTCCACCGCATAACCACGCGCACGACGCACCTTCCGAAAAACCACCCGATCCCAAAAAAAATGCGTATTATCCCCCGTCTCCCTAAACCTCTCCAACTTCGCCTTCATCGCGCGGCGAAACAAATCCCCTTTGAGGCCGGGGACGTCCGCGGCGGCCATGGCGGCCTGGTAGAGGCGGTTCAGCACGCGCGGGACGCCGGGGAAGAAGTGCGGGCGGAGAGCCTGGGTGTCTTCGAGGAGGCGGAGGGGCGAGTTGGTGGAGAAGCCGATGCGGCCGGAGAGGGCGGTGGTGATCATTTCGTTTACGCGCTAGAGGGTGGGTGCGTGCGTGCGTGCATTGAGTGATGGGGGTGGCAAGGGTGGGTGGAGCGAGGGTGGGTGGGTGGGAGTGAGGGATGGGATGGGATGGAGAGATGGATGGATGGATAGATAGATAGATAGATACGAGGGTAAGTTGAGGGGTGGGTGGATGGGATAGCATGGGGGTGGTACGGGGAGCGAGTAGGCGGACGCGGATGACATGGGAGGTGGCGAGAGGTGGCGAGAGGTAGGGAGTATGGCGGGGCGAAGGGCGGGGAGCGCAGGGCGGCGGGCGAGGCAAGGGGGGATGTATGCGCGCGAGCAAAAGAAAGGAGGGAGAAGTAGAGATGGAGATGGAGAAAGGGGGGAAGGAAAGGAAAGGAAAGGAAAGGAAAGACGAGGAACGGGAGGGAAGGAAAGGAAAGACGAGGAAGGGGGGAAGGGAAGGGAAGGATGCGATACGATGCGATTGCAATGGGAAGCAAGGAATGGAATGGGAACGATGGCACGGGGCGGACGGGGGGCGCAAAGGGGGGACGCAGGCGCAGGGCAAGGGGTGTATGCGCTGCGCGCGGGCGGGCAAAAAGGAGGGAGAGAAGGGGCGCGGAGGAGCAGGGCAGCGGCGGGCGGCGGGCGGCGGGCGCAACGGGATGTATGCGTATGCGCTGCGCGCACGGGCAAAGACGTAGGGAGGGAGGGAGGGAGAAAAGGGGACCGAAAAGCGCACCTCGTAGATGTGCGCCAGCGGGAGGTAGGAGAGCATGCAGTTGTCCTCGGGCAGCTCGAGCCCGAGGAGGTTCGTCACGACGCTGCTCGCGAACTGCCGGTGCGTGATCACTACGCCTGCGTCGACGAATTAAGTGAGCTTATGTACGCGCGTAGGGCGCTCGAGAGCGAGAGGAAAGAAGGAAGGGAGGGAGGGAAGTCACCTTTCGGCATGTTGGTCGTCCCCTGGCGCGCCAAAAAAAAAGAAAATGAGAGGAGTTGGGAGGAAAACGGATGGATGGATGGATGGGGCGCACGGAGGTATAGCATATCGAGGCGATGTCGGTGGGTAGGACGGCGATGGGCTCGGTTAGGTTCGCTTGGCCGAGAGCCTCGACTACGAGACACGCGTGAGAAGTTACAGACGACAACGACAACGACAACGCCGAGAAGACGGAGAGGGACGGACTTACTTTCGTGGATGTCCTTGACGAGGACGCCGTGCACCTGCCCCCACTCGGTGAACACCTTGCTGAGCTCCGGAGAGAGCGCGTCGACGCTGATGATGAGCTTGAGGGGCGTGGCGGGCGCGAGCTTGAGGAGACTCGGGATGTGGTCCACGGTTGCGAAGATGGCGGTCAGGTGCGCGTGGTTGATTCTGTCCGGGTGCGAGTCAGTGCGGGGGTAGAGAAGTGGGTGTGGTTGGAGTTACATGTACTCTGCGAAAGCGTCAGGAAATGGTCGAAGGCGATAATGGCAAACGCACCGACAGAGTCCTTGCCGAGGGTATCGTACAAGCTCACCCCGACTTTTTTGTAAGTTTGCAGGCTGATCTCGACCATCTGCCATTCTGCATCATGTAATGTAATCTCAAACAAGCCTCCGGCGGTAGAATAGAAGCGAACGCACCAGGCCGGTTGATGGACCAAATGCCGACCGTCTCGAGCTCCCCTCCGCCGATCACGCCGGTCTTGAAGAGATGGTGCAACGCGCTGCCGAGCTGGCGGCGGCGCACGTCGACCGCGCCGTACGAGTGCCATTCGTACCGGGGGGCGAACCGCAGAGGCTGCTTCGACACGATGGGCCTGAAGCCCAGGAACGGCCTGTCCTTCCCCCTCGCTAGACCGCTGGCGAAGACGTCCGCGAGGGTCTGGATGCGGTGCTTGGCTGGGTCGAGGGCGCCCCATAGGCCTGGGCGGGGTGTTAGCTGGTGGCGGACAGGGCAGAGGAGAGCGCACCGTTGACATAGTGAGCTGCACGACATCTGTGCTTAGTTTTTTTGCGCAAAAAGGGGATGCGATCAACGCACCGGTCTGGCCGGGGCGTTTGGTGCCAGGGACGGGGACCGACTGTTTGTCGTACGGCGCGTTGGCGGGGAAGGGGATGAGAGCGTCTGCGGCCAGGAAGGCGGACATGGAGGGAGAGGAAGAGGAGAAAGACGGATTGATTGAAGAAACGGAGACTGATGTTGCCGGAGACTTGCACATGATAGCGCATCTCTGACAAATCAAACTGTTTCATCACACGCCGAGTGATGCGGACCTGATCAAGGCACTTTGCATGCCATTGGAATTCGGGATGTACTCACTAGCCAGTCAAGGAATTTGAATCCGGAGGAGGGTATCTTTCACCGAGTATTTGGGCAGTCGAAAATCCGGAGCTCCTGAAAAAACACATCGGCCACCGCAGCTTGCTCATAAGCAGTATTGCGTACGAAGCCGGCAGCCGCGCGATGCGCCTCGAGTTGGACCTGCAGTACGCCCGAATGAAGTAAGGCCGTCGGCGAGAAACCACACACCGGGGGCCAGGTGAGGATGAAATTCAAAATTTCTGGAGAGGAGGCTGGACATCCGGATCCATTTCGATTGGACCGAAGCTCATTGACGACGTGGATATATATCGAACTGAATCAGACGCGAGTCAAGCAGGAGCGCCGCTTTGTTAAACTGGAAGACAGGGCGGGATATTTTGACTGGTACATATTAGGCCTCCCCCATGTGGCTAATGTTCCTGAGCCGGAGAATGGGCGTCTGTCCACTGCACGGGAGAATCGGTTTCAGGTACCGGTCGTGGAATGAAGAGGAGAGAATGAAAGAGAGATGCATAGCACGTTGTGGGTCAGTGTGTGTACGTACGTCCGCCTGTGCTTCTCCCAATGACCACATTCTAATAAATACTATTCGATGCCTGGTCCCATGGCCAATATATGTAGTACTTATATGACGCCCACTTCGTCCAGACGTTCAACACCTCCCAATGCCCAATCGAACCGCAGTCAGCCGTACTAGTCATGGACAAGGACAAGGCTATGCCGATTTGGGTCACTTCCACATAGAACGGTCTGGTCAGAAACACACAGTGGTGGTGGGCAATCCCGATTGTTCCGCCGTGACGATCACGTGAAGCGTCAATTGAGACCCGATCAATTTTCACTGACCCACAACCGTTTCAAGTTGGTTTGACCCAAGTTCTGCACATTTTCTCAACGTAAAGTACTCAAAATGTAGATAATATGTGCCATGATTCCCTGCCCCGATACCAGATATTTCCCTTTTGAATTGAAACTGCAGGAGCATGCCGAGTGGAGAGCTGCTGTACTCAGTGCCATCTGCTGTGAAACTAAAAAATCGAACTTGAGCCCCGAGAAAATTTGAGAGGTACTTGTGAGACACTGTGATGATATCTTGACTATATCCAGGGCTTTTTGAGGGTCTCTGGTCCATAAACAGGGTGTCTGAGCGTCAAATCACTATTCTGATGGCAAGCTTAAATAGGCATAAAGTTCAGGACTTCCGATCCGCGAACACATTTTTTGCCTTCCACACATAAATTCTGATGCGACTTCCGTAGTAAAAAATGTTCACAGGACCTATAACTGTGTTTTGTTCGGGGGGATTCTTAAAATATGACGACTGACCTCCAAAAGACACACTTTGATGGGTACTTTCCGGATATTTTTCTCGATTTTGAAGATTGAAAAAATTCCCCCGAACATAACACAGATGGTGGCCTTATGAGCATTTTCTATCTTTAGCATATATACCCATCGTGCCTGTGCACGCCAGAAAATGTGTTGCCGCGACTGGGTCAATCAAAGTGGCCGGTGTTCCGGCAACTAAAGCGTGGGAATCGAATGATGGCTCGGGGAATTGCCCACCACCACACACAGCGTTTCAATGAATACGGCGTCATAGCTCAGCTGGGAGAGCAACAGACTGAAGCTCCATCACACTGATAGGTGTTAATCTGGAGGTCCCGTGTTCAATCCACGGTGATGCCATCTCTTTTTCCTTTTTTTAACCCTTCTACCTTTTTCTAAGTACTTAGTTAAGGCGTCATAGCTCAGCTGGGAGAGCAACAGACTGAAGTACCCGTACACTGGTAGGTGTTCATCTGGAGGTCCCGTGTTCAATCCACGGTGATGCCATATTTTTTGCTCTTTACAAAACAAAACTGAAACAACTCCGTCTCCTTTTATTGTTCTAAAGTTAGTCTGGGGTGCTTGGGGATCGGTATTATAGTACTTGTTGAACTGCGAAGTCCAAATTTCTGGATAATTCACTGCCTAGTTGACTCTGTAGACGGCCATAAGGGCAGCAACAGGATTCATAAACTGCCGAAAGAGGATTTGTGGTGATTCATGAACCGCGCGCGTCTGGGAAAGAACCACTGTGCCAACGCCGGAGGGGAGCCGAACCCCTTCCTGCCTGCAGTACATGTGCCATACGAGAGCGAGAGGCGTAGCGCGAGCGCGCCCGAGTCGTACGTAGCGGGAATTCGGATCAAATAAGTATTTGGGGACATGGAGACGAATTTGGAATTTGGACCTTGGGTGGGATGGGATGGGGATGCGGCGCCGAAAAGGACGGAGGAGGAGGAGGTATATACATTTCAAGTGATTGCGAGTGAAAAAAAAAATCATTGCTTTCCATAGACTGATCAGTCGTTCTGCGCCGCAGTTCACCGTGCGCCATGTCCGATGGAATGAACCTTGGGAGGACGGACCAGATTGACGCTACAAGGACGATTTGCACTACGGACTTCGGTTCGCCCATCCAAGAAATGCATATCATGACAGCCATCGTGCAAAAAACAAAACACAAGAACAACTACACACTGGTCTTCAATTACACACTGGTCTTCTTCTCCTTCTCCTTCTCCTCGACGCCTTCCCCCTCCGCGACGGACGACCGCCCCGTGTCCGTGCCGGTGTCGTGGACGAGGCCCATGACGGACGTGTCGAACCCGTTCGCTTCGAGGTATTCGCGGAACTACAGGGTGAATGTATGTGAGTCCATTCATTAATGCATGCAATGGCGTAAGAGCAGGCGGACTACGCACGATCGCATCCTCCCGCGCCATCCCGTCGTGGTCCAGCGGCGCGATGAAGAAGAAGGTTACGAGGGCGCTGAGGATGGCCAGGCCTGGGCGCGCAGTCAGCTTCCGTGCCAAAAAGCGGAGGCGGAGGTGTAGAGCCCAAACGCACCGCTCCCGATCCAGAAGGGGCCCGTGTTTCCCCTGTCGGCGTTCTTTTTGGCGAATCCTGAGCAAAGTCATTTTCCCTCTCTTTTGTTTCTATCTACAAAGTGGTAGTGACGAACCATCAACGATGAAGGGGAAGACTGCATGGCAGAAAGCACAGTCAGCTTCCGTCTAGCACACGTGAATGTTCAACTAATCGCGGCTCACCCTCGGTCCCGATCTGCCATTGAACAAACAGATGAGAAACATCCCCACCGATATTGACGATAATAGGCTCACGAATGCGCCAACTTTCCCAATCGCAGCAGCGATCCCGTAAAATTGACCGCGCACTGCGGACGGGCTGCTCTTGCTCGCTAGCAGCCCGAGGTTGTTTCCCGGCCCTGTTGAAAGATCAGCGCTCGATACATTGTCATTGCAGCAGACACGACATACCGAGCTCGCCGAAGGACAGGAAGATGCCGTATACGACCTGCGAATTTTACATCCCGTCAGATACCTCGGAATCCGGGGGACGGAGAGGAGGCGCACCGCGAACGCAGCGATGTGCGTCTTCAATCTACATCACACGCCTTGAGTTCAGTAAAACGGGATGGGATATAGATGGACAACGGACTGAGAATACAGCCCGCTCATGATGAAGCCGATGAGCGCCTGGAGTAACAGACCGAGGATCATAGTATACTTCGGCCCCAGGGAGTCTGAGACGAAGGCGCCGATGACTGTCCCGGGGATGTAGAACAGGCTGCAGACGCGAGATGGGGATGGTGAGCGCGAGGGATAGATATTCGAAGGACGGGAAAGGGTACTTGATAACCACGGACCATCCGAACACGGTTGTGAGCGCGGTGTTGCTGCCCGTGATGCTATATGAATGGGTATGAGATAAGCGCTATGGCCCGAGCGGGGTGTGGAGACGGCGTACGTGTCGACGACAGTGGAGGAGTACAGACCGAACTAAGTAATGGCATTCGGTGGTGAGAGGGAAGGTGCGGAATGGGCAGGATGGGACGTACGGGGTATCTAAGGCGCGCGTCGCGTCGTCAAATTGCAGATCGAGTGATGGAACAGTAGACTGGACGCACGTAATGAAATCATACACGAACCTTCACGGCCATACCTCAATCAGCCGATATCAAGCCACTGGACACGACGAGGAAACTCACCACGTAAAGCTGATCGCCGCGAGCCGCACTCCGTACTTGCGCAGCACAAGCATATACGGGATGCGCACCGTCTTCATCGCGTTCTGTTTGTATAGATCTGGCTCCTCCATGGTCCACCGCCAAGCGAAGACGGCGGCGGCGGGGAAGAATCCGAGGCCCAAGGAAAGACGCCAGGCTGCACGGAGGTGGTTGGGGCCGCAACTAACCGCGCCGAAGACTTCTCAGCCCGCTGATGAAGGAGACATGATTGATAGGGACGCACATCCAGACCATGAGGAGCGTGATGAAGGCGGAGACGACGAAGGCGACGTCGATCGCTGTATCTAAGTGATTTCGATGATTTAGAAACGTGGTATGACCCAGGGGGAGAAGAAGGAGAGACGTACTTGTCGCGAGGATGAACCACCGATGCTGCGCGTTCTTCGCGATGGCTTTGCCCTCGGTCTGCTCCGAGGCGGAGACGGAGCCGCAGGGATACTCTGCCCCGATGCCGATTCCAAGGAAGAACCTAGATGGAATCAAAGGCGTTGTGAGTGTTCACGATGCGGTGGTAGAGGGGGTATGCGCACCGACAGGTAATGAGCATCGCGAGGAGGCCGTGCACATTGTGATGCGCGCCGGACGAGGTGGCAGAGAGCGCGGAGAAGAACGCGACGATTCCTGCGGCGGACATCTGATGCCAATGTCGAAGATTATCAGCGGACCGAATGGATGACGTCGCGTGGAGAATATCCCACTGACCATACCGAATTTCCGCCCAATCTTGTCAGAGATCCAACCTAACTAGCCCGTTAGAATGCGTCAGCAGGAGTGAAGCATCCCTTTCACCGAAGGTGAGCATCCCGACAATGGTGCCTGCGAACACGACACTATTGAGCGTGGTGCTGTACGACTGAGTCACCACATCCGTCCCGTAAATGCGCTTGAGAACTAGCAGCGGACTCCGATTACCTCTGGAAATGGAAGAAAATTCAGGACTGACGAGTATTGACTGGTAATGCGCGTCAGCAAGAATTTCACTGAGGAAGGGAATACGAACCGTTTCCGATGATTCCATTGCCGTAGCCTGGAAGTCATGTCAGCTTACGGACGGCGACACGCGATTCGAAAGAATGGGAGACACCATCAGAGAAGAGCGCGGTCCCGCAGCTGGACGCCGGAATCAGAAGTGTGCATTGCAGCGGGGTGTGTGACCACTCACGCAAAGATGAGAGATATGCCTTTGAGTCGCTCGCGGCGGGTAGGGGCAGCCATTGTGGTGGTCGGAAGCAGGATAGCTCGCTTGACCGAGACGGCTGGTTCTGGATGCGTTGACGGATCGGCGATAGATACCACCCGCCCGCTCCCTCGTCCGCCAGTTACCCGGTGATGCTGGCCAGAATAACTGCCGGAGAACTGCAACGTTCGTCAGATCTCAATCGGATTGACTTGCCGCATCTTCGGCGGATCCTAGAATGAACAGAACAACGGCGGGGAAGAGCCCAAAATGAGTCTGCACCGCTGGTCAGCTGGTTGGGCGTGTTGGACGTGTGAACTCCGCTGTATCAGCCTCTAATTATAAGTCAGCAGCCGCGGAGCGGCGGCGGGACTAGCCGACAGTTCGAGACCCGTCTTGACGTACTTGATGGATAAGTTGCAGTGGCGGGGACTCACTCGGCAGAAATGCAGCGATATTTGGCCAGCCGATTCATAGATGTCACTTGAAAGAGCTCAGTCTCTAACCAGAAGATGGTACTTAGCCGAAAACGCGAATAAAGAGACCTCGAGTCATTCTGGCAGAGCTCGAGAACCCCACTGTTTTCAAACGAGACGGTCAGTCTGGGAACTCATCTGCATATCTATACTATAATACAGAGCAGGGGGACAACTATGGAGGCCCAGACCTCCGGCATCTCACGCGTGCCCGAAAAACTCGGCAAAACCCGGTACCTCGGCAGGACTCGAGCTGGGCCGAGAACACCGAGAAGGGCCCTTTCCGTGCCGAGGCACTTGGCAGGACTCGTGCCGGGACATCATGGAAGGCATCTGACCTGGGCCGGCCCTCGGGAGACCCAGAAACTTGGCAGGACTCAAGCCCGGGCCAGAACACCGAAAAGGGTCTCTTTTGTGCCGAGGCACTTGGCAGGACTCATGCCGGGGCACCATGCACCGCATCTGACCCGGCCCGGCCCTCGGGAGCTTGGCAGGACTCAAGAGCATGCACCGGCCGAGACTTGGGGCAAAATCTTCACGGGAGCTTAGCAGAAGTTGGGATTCAGAGCACGCCGGGATGAGAATGAAGGACTTATGTTGTATATTGCGATAAATGCTCATACTAGTGAATGTCCGACAGGATGGGGCCAGGACAAAAAGAAAAGGAGGGGCTAAGCAAAAAAAAAAATTGGAGCTCGCGGGCGAGGATGGTTCCAGAACTAAAAGGAAAGGGAGGGGGACAGGTGCAATATATTCTTCGTCTTACCGTCAATTTTTGACGGGCTTACCCTAGTACTCTGCATATTCACATGCAAGACACAAATCGTGGACGCAATCGCCGCATCTAGCCCAGATATCATCGAATTGACAAAAGCGACGTAATGTTTCGGCGTCAAGAAAGCCTGTGCGAGTCCAAGAATGCCGAGCAGGCCAGGCGGCCCAGGCCAGAGTTTTTCCTCTCCGTAGGCCAATTATCTCACGTATAATGATGAGGGAAATGATTCGGATATGCCGAAAGTATATTCGAGTCCCCGGGAAGCTCCTCGCGCAGCAGGCAAGAGATTTGAGGGTGTGTCGATGGTGGCAAAGGGGAAGAAGGAAAGTGGCTGTGTAGCGGATCAGATATCCCGCCCGATCGGGCTTGCCGAGCCTGCCGGCCGTCATGAGCCAAGAAGTATATGCAAAATGGGACTGTTTCGGACCATCCACAATGTTCTGTCATATATGCGACCATGCACGAACACCAGGGAAGACCCGAAAAGAAATCGAGCATTCGCTCTCGAATTTCTGCAATTTTCTTGGCAAATTTTCGAGCCCGGGATCAATCGAGAAAGTATGAAGCCGCAACAAAGCCGCAAGAAAGATAACAGATACCTGCCATTCGGGCGTGGAGACCTTTTCTGGAATATGGGCTGCAGTCTGCTGTCCTTTCATCGGAGCAAATATTAATGAACAGTCAGGCGATCCTTCTGGTGGCGATGAGCACTGAAAAGGCTCGCAGGCGAAGAAAGACGCTCAGAGGACCTTCCGTAGTATCTTTTGTTCCATCGGCACAAAATTTCCGGGGTGTATTTATCCACATATGGCCCAAGCTGCGGGTACGGCGCCAGTCACACAAACTTGTACGATCACTCCCATTCCCAGTAGCTGGAGCGCCGCCGCCACGGCACCCGCACCAGTGACCATTGCACCACCGAGTAAGGCGGAGCCCGCGGTGTGTACCACAGATCCCGACCCGATAACAGTCCAGTTTTGAACCGTCTAACGGATGTGTAAAACTGTTAGGACATTTCCTCTCGCCGATAAGACCTAGGCTCAGCTGAAACCTTTTCTTGCAGGCAGGTCGTTGTTGTCAAGCGGATAATTTCAGGTGTATCCTTTTTTCCATCGGCACAAACTTTCCGGGTTACGGTTCAGGCCGCGGGCACGGCGTCAAATACACAGATTTTACACGATCATTCCGATTAGCACAAGGCATGCCGCGAGAGCGGCTCCACCAGTGACCTTTTTACCATCGAATAAGGCGGAGCCAGCGCTGTGTGCCGTTGAGCCGGAAACTGAGGGAGCAGGGGCGGACCCCGATCCTGACTGTGAAGGGCCGGAGGTAGTCGTGCGTGAACCAGAGGGCGAGTTTCCGGAGCCGGACGGCACGGACGCGGCAGACGTCTGCGAGGGCGAGGGCAAGCCGGAGGCGAGAGCTAGTTTACTCATCATTTAGTCCTCATGTACTTACTGGCAGATCGAAAGAGCGGGAAGAATGAAGGCGGACGCACTGGTGCTGTTGCACACATCGACGAGCGGGTTCGCAGTGATGTTGCAGCCGCCCGTGGTGCAGACGCTGCATGTTGCGCTCGCGCATTGGGTCACGTTGGTGGTGTATGCAGAGGAGCCGCAGTAGCATGCAACATCGGGGTCGACCGCGTCACTGTGCGTCGGACGGAGATGATTGTACGAGGAAGGTAAGAATTCAGCGTATAATCAATTAGGAGGTATTGGAGACGCACGGGTCGCCGCAGCTAGACGTGGCTGAGAGCCCGACGAAGATACAGTCGGCGAGACATGTCTGCTGCCCGTCGGTGAGCCCAGGGATGGTGAAACTCTGGGAGGAGACACCGTTGAGGGAGACGAGAAAGAGGGCCAAAAAGAGGGAGAAACGACAGGATAGCATGGCGGAAGAGAGATGGGTGCACAACAGATTTGCTTTCGGTATGTATCTCGGCGGGTGATGGATCAAGGGGAAATGATTGAAATTTTACCCACGTCAACAGGAATCAGCGTGGATCAGTTACTTACGTGGAACTAGCTCGTTTGTAGCATTTCAAAAAGCGTTGGTGTTCCATTTGCTTGAGACTGGACTCCAAGTTGGGTTTTCAAAATTACATAGGGTTCCTGCGTTGATCAAGCATTGGTCCTCGAAAATGTGGTAAGGATCGGCGCCAAGCCCGCCGGAAGCTAATGTATTAACAGGAAAATGCGCGGGCGTGTGATTTCACTTGTCGGAATCAAAACCGTGTGGCTACCGGCAATGATACGGGAATTTGATGGCATCACCGTGCGCGGCCAAATGCGGAAGCCCTGCCATTTGGCCAAATTCTGCGGCGAGGATTAGTGCAGGCCGAACCAGGCACTTTCACATATAGGTTTATTGGTACAAAATGTTTAGAACTATGTTTTGTGTGACTTCTTGGTGGCACATTTTTATTTTCCCACCCAAGGCTTGAAATCACCCCTGCACGGTGCATGATTAAAGCACTTCTCGTCCGAATTCTCTGAATCTTTTCCCAAGAAGGAACATATAATGAGGAAAAAACCCCATTCCGACACGATTCTGGTCCATACTGGGGCTCTGACGGCGTGTGCTAAAGTGCGTTCCATCAGCCTGATCAAGCTTTTGGAAACATGAACAAACAATCGCGTCCTCTGGCTTCCTGATCTCCCCTGCGCCGCTGCACGCGTATTTCACGCGTCAAACTTATGACAGGCCATGGGCCATCTACCCAAGGCCTTACAATTCAAAGGAACGCGTAAACGGCGGACAAAGCTTCAAAAAGACCATACGGCAACTCTTAGCACATCCAGCGCTTCCATCGCGTCTTCCGACGGCGGCAAGGAGAACGACACCGGGGAACAACTCCGAAAGGCAAAGCGGCGTGGGGACGACTACCAAAAAGAGCTCTATGGCACCCGCAAGAAGCTCAAGCGTTCCCACAATACCAGTGCCAATCAGGCCGCGGTGTTGGCGGAAACTCAGCTAGAAAATACAACGCTGCGCGCGCAGGTTACCCATTTGGAGGACGAAATTATGGGGCTGGAGGCCGAGTCGTCCAATTTGCAGGCCGAGGTCAACTCACAAAAATCCGCTCGGAGCGTAGTAAGCAAGAAATTACATTATGAGCCAGACGGTTCGCCGAATTGACTCTCGGCTCAACACTGCTGCTTCCAAAGCAACGGCCAAGGCGAAGAAAGAAATAAATAGACTGTTTTCCTTCACCCTGAAGGAGAAAGGTGTCGTTCCGGACTCTACGCGGGATATGATCACCGACCTTGTCGCGCTTGATGGTGTCCGCCCGAACAAAGTTGTTGGCGTCTTGAAGCGGATTGCGGGGAAACTTGGCATCGGGATTACTGGGGACGCGTCGGATCGCACTGTGCGTCGTATTGTGAAAGAGGGGGGTGTTGCATCCCAGATGCAATTTGTTGAGGCGGTCGGAACATCGAAAGGTCCGCAATTTCATTTCGCGCGTCACATCTAATCTGTGGCTAACTCCGTTATGTTATTTTTCGACAGGTGTTACACCCAGTAGTGACGGAACGACACACAAGAACAGGACCCCTGAGAATGCCGCGAGGAGGTAGGATTCAACAGTCCGGACAAAAATTTTGAAAATTGACACGAGCTGTGATGCTAGTCCGGACAAAATTGGTCCGGATTGTCCCGACCTTGGATTCTTAGTCCGGACAGGAAATTTTGGGCACAGGTAGGTTGGATACAGAGTCCGGACAAATTTTTGGTCATTGTTCGACTTGGTATGTATATATTACATGTCTTGCAATCAAAACCATACGCGATCACAAGCCAAGGTGAGTGGCCCAGCAACCTATTGTCTGTCTTGATTGGGTAGCACGAGGATTTGGGCCACCTTGCAGTGGCACATAATTTTATTCATTTTCCAAATTACATTTTCCACAACAAGTTCTACTGTTGTCTACTACTTGCTTCCTCCCTCCCCAAATTGGTCGCGAGCTTGAATACTGTTCAAAAGAGGGGGAAGGGTTATATGAATTTTCTGGACATTGAGGAAGACGATGGGGTTGATGAGTAGCGTTGTAGACGATCTCTAGGAATTTTACCGTTTTTTGTGGGAATTTAGAATTTTTCGGGGATTTTTTGACCTTTGAGGTGTAGTCCGGACAAAAAATCCGAAATTTTCAAGGGTGTGAGGTATGGTCCGGACAAAATTTTTGACCTCGTTCACCTGTATAGTCCGGACAACAATCTCAAAATCCGGAATTTAGAATCCTACCTCCTTGCGGCATTCTCAGGGGTCCTACAAGAACATCAACTTGGAGTCGCGTCGAGCTACCGTCATCGATCAGGATAACGGGAAGCAAACATTTTTCCTCGGAATTGGCATGGCAATAAATCACACCAGCGAGAAACAGCTCGAGGGCTGGGAGGAACTGATTGAAGCGGCATATCAGATCTATAAAACGTCTCCTCGCTGCCAGACAGCCGACGACGCTCGCGATTTTTGGATCAAAGTCACCGGCTGGCATTCTGATCATGCCGAGGACCAGAAGAAATTATTCCGTCTGGTGGCTGCCATGAAAAGTCGGCTGGAGCGCGAGCGTAGGGGTGAACGCACAATTGCGCAGATGGCCCCCACGCAGTGGGCAGAGATTCTTTTTAAAGTGTCTCAGGCGGCTGTGACAGCAGCGGGCGGAATTACAGCATGGGACCAGCTCGACGATGCGGAACGTCTGTATCGTCATGACGCAGCATTCACTGAGTTTGTCCGTGAAATTGGACAGGCGGAGTTCGACAAATTGAGCCCCGAGGAAAAGCAGAATGTCGATCTTTTTATCTGGGGCGGCTGCTGCATGCACAAAAGTATGAATGTCTTCAAAGGTTAGCATCATTTTCATTCTTGCCTCATCGCGAAAATAAAGATACATATGTAGGTGGCGTTTTGGCAATACAGCAGTGGTGGGTCGAGAATGGCCTACCTGGGCCGCTCAAAATGTACAATCGAGACAACGCAGCTGCGGCTACTCTTGGCGCAGGGACTGATGCAGCGACGCGCGCAGAAGATCGTACCGTTGGAGGTGCCATTAAAGTTGCGGGTCTTGCAGGTGCTATTTTCCGTCACAAGGACCGTAAGCGAGGGCAGCAAGATACGCTCCGCTATTTCTGGGACCACGAAACCGGCCTTAACATCTGCTTCCCTGACACCAGCAACACTCGCTTTCAGTCGCACGCTGGCGCGTGTGAAATTATTGTCCTCCATATGGAGCTGCTGCTCCAATTCCTCCTCTATGTCCGTGAAAACAAGGGTAGCCGGGCGTTGAACCACATGGAATTGAACGTCGAGCGTGGCCTCTCTTGTTGGTCCACTCGACACGAGTTCGTGGCAATCTCTCTGCTGAATCAAAATGTTGACGTTCCATACATGCTCGAGGTATGCCGCTTCTGAAATACATTGTCCATGAGTTTTATTTGTACCTCATTATTTTAGGTCCATGGCCCATTGCGTGCCCAAGACAACCTCCTCAAGCTCGGACCCCTTCACAAGAAGGTCCAGGCACACCTCGAAAAAATAGCTGCTAATCCGAAGCTTGTCACGGGCCCGGATGCGACTTACGAAATCGCAACTCTCGACGGCAAGATATGGCAGAAACCCGAAGTTGTGTATGCAGCGCGGGCTCGGATTGTGGAGTGGAAGCTGGAGCACGTCAACGCACTCGTTGTTGCATATTGCAAGGGTGCATTGGCCACCTGGCATCGGTTTGACACCGAGTGGGACGACGAAGGACCCATCGCAAAGCTCTCACCGGATAATATTGAGCGCGCATGGCTCGAAGTCACCAACGACGGGAATGAAAGCGAGCTAGGAATATTCCGACAGGCAGCAAAGTCGGCACCGAACATGTCCCTCGCTTACCACAGTGCCATGCGGATGTATAAGGCGAACAAGACCTCAGAATTTCTTCCGACCTTGAGCGCCCAAGATCGTCAGGCCATTCGTGCGCAGGTTCGAATCCAGGACGGCTCAGGGTCCAATCGGAAGAACAAGCATGCACAGATAGTGCACATGAAGGAGATTGTCGACAAGAACCTAAAGCGCGATGATGAACGGAAGGAGCGGGCTGACAAAGCCAAAGAGGTACTCACCAAAATCATTGCCATCGCGTCGGTACCAGAGCTCGACACGGCATTCAAAATCGGTTGCGGGAGTGCAGGGTATCTCACAGTTGCAGCCCTGGATCTTCAGCTCGACTGGCATATTGCAAATTCGGTCAAAGAGTCGACCAGTTCCGACACTTCCGCATCGGGAATACCGAAGGCGAAATCGGGTCCCAACGGGCGCGGGAACCGAGATACTCGGTACGGGTATCTCAGGGATGCAATTTCCAGGCGTAGCCAGATTTTAGAACGCGTCGCTGCGGGCCTGAGTAGCATTCAAGTTGTCGAGGAAGCCGCGCCCGAAGAGGTGATTTCCGACCAAATGGAGGTTGATGATGGGGGTTTCGACAGTGAAGAGGAGTACTATGATAGGCAGAATTCATTTTGAGGTAGATACTACGTGGTTTGATGCTAATTCGGAGCAGTAGTAGCGGAGGAGAGCAAGTCGAAAGACATTTGCCGTCGAATTCTCGGCAATCAGCTTACTAAGCGCACGATTTCCGAACCGCGGTTGCCGGTAGCCACAAAACGGAATTAGTTTCTTTTTCCCCCCACCCGATGCGAACATTCGTCGCTCAATCGGCAAACAAAGCTGTACGCCGTACGGAACCCGGGTTACGATTTTGCCTGTCCTTGATTTCCCCGGGTGACCCTCTAACTCAGTGCTGGTCGCTATCACGGCGTTCAGACTGTTCAGCACTCCAGAGCCAAAAAAAGGCTCTGCCGACAATCTGCCGAGGTACATATGTCACTTGGGAGGCATGATGGCGGCAGCGTTGCCGACACAATCCGGCACGCTTATAAGTTATGCCGCACGGCCGCTTGAACGGCTGATATACGGCTGGTCCGCGGTGACTGCCGGTCGCCACGGCACCAGCCACACGGATGCAGACTCTGGTGCAGTGTCCTAAGTTCCCGATTTGGACATAGTTATGGGGCACAGCCACACACCGTCTGCCAGCACATCGCAAGCACATCGGCTTCGTATGCGAGCTCTACGCTCTCTCCGACTACAACATTTAGCAAGAATGCCCTTTGGCACTCGGTCAATGTATCTGTGGCCGTACTCTACCCTCCGATTCCGACGACGTCCCACAGCATTCTTGGCGACGACGCCTCATATCTGCTTCGAGAATCTTAGATTGCCGCACGTCGACACTGAAAAAGGTCGGGGTGAGGGAGTCTGAGTGACTTGAATTGGGAGCCTGACACTAGGTGGCCATGCAACACCAGGATCCTCTCAACCAACGACGCCTCATCTTTGCTGGCAAGCAGCTCGAGGACGGCCGTACTCTCTCGGACTACAACATCCAGAAGGAATCCACCCTTCACATTGGTATACTCTCTCTATCTGCTCGTCCAAGCTTTTGCTCATGCAGTGTTAGTTCTGCGTCCCCGTGGCGGCATGCAGATCCTCACGGGCCTCCTGACTAGCAGCACCTGAACTTCGCCGGCAAGCAGTTCAAGGATGGTCGCTTCCGCTTCGTGCCCCTTCGCTGCTGGTACGCCCTCGTCGGCTCCGTGTTTTGGCTCCACAACGAGACCCGTGCGTGCCCGCCTTTTTGTTGTGCCTTCTGCGTGTGCTGATATTGGCTGCTACAAGTGAACATCCATCCACATGCACCTCGCCCACCCCACTTGCGCTCCTGCACAGGCTCCTCCCATCCTACGCTCCCTCGGCCCGCTGCTCGCCCCGATGGTGGGCCGTCGCCGGCTGGCTCCCTATCCTCCCTATCCCGGAGTGGCACGCGCGCGACGCGGGGTGGTATACACCCTTCTCCTCCTCTCCACCCTACCCCGCCTCCCCCGCCTCCGCTTTTTCAACCGCAAGCGCATCCCCGCCGGACGGCACGGAAACCCTCTTCACGCTCGCCTGTTTCGCAAGCAGCGCGCTGTGGCACACCATGGCTGGGTGTGCGGGCCGCGGCGCGATGGAGATGTGTGCGAGGGTGGATTATGTCTGGATTGGGTGGTGAGTGCCTCCTCGCTCTTGTCGATGGGATACCAAGTGCTAACCCCCCATCCACAGGCTCATCGCCACCTCAATCGCAACCGTCGTGCACCACAGGTACGCGTGCGCGGAGGCTGCGGCGGAGGAGGCTGCGGCGGAGGCGGCGCCGCTCGGGCATGCGGTGCTGCATCCGTCTCTGTTGCAGTCCGGCGGCGTGCTTGCACCCTCTCCGACAACAACATCCAGGAGTCTACTCTCCACCTTGGGGCACGGCACTGCTCGACCCTGCGTTTGCGCTTGCGTGGCCTCCACAGGGGGCGACGAATCCGGATCCGGAGATGTACTTCTGGGACTGGTGCGGCGCGCGGCTGAGCGCGCAGGTGCCGGGGCGCATCGGGAATGCGCACGCGCCGCTCGCACCGCCGAGCGGGTGCGCCGATGTGGATATTACCCAATGCCGGGGGCGAAACAAGTACGGTCACGGTCAAATTAGTGTCGCCGCGGGGAAATTTCCCATGAAGCCAGTACAGTTGGACCAACAAAACTAGTCCCACAATAGTTTTAGATGATGTGATTGAGTTCTCCATGCATACATTGCTTACATGTAACCAATTTTTGAGCAGTTGTGTCCGGAATTTGTATGGTCGAAGTGAAAAGAAGCGATAACTCTGCATCGCTGGCAAAAAAAGCGATACAGGCCGGACCCGAACCCAAGACGGAACAAAAACAACAGAAAGTAGTAGCAAAGACATCAACCACTCGACTAAACTAACTTTCTCTAACTTGAGGCTCTGCGGGCTATGGTCTCGCTACTCCTAAGTTTTTGAATAGAAAATCTATTCAAATACTCCTCGGGACATAACACCAGAGCCCGGATGCATTCCGTCATTTGTTGACGATCCGTCAGAAGACGCAGTTCGGGCCGCTGGTTACCAGATCGCGCGTTCGGTCCGAGGCAACCCCCGCCGTCGGCGGCCGCGAAGCAACTGTGGCGTCATACGCGCAGGACGTGACTACCAAGGGGCGGCTGAAAGCGTAATGATGGAACAACAACAAAAACAACAACAACAACAACAACAACAACAACAACAACCACCACCACCATTGCACCACCCGGGGTGTCTTGTCGTCGTTCCGCCTGCATCGAGCGTCGGGCCCTCGATTGCCACCGATAGTTCATCAACCCAGTACCGTCCATCACCCTGGACGAGGTTTCGGCACAATACAATGAACCCGGCCCCAGATACATTACGGCCGCTTCGCGGAGTCCTCGCCCCCTTTCGTCCCAGACAACAACGATACGAGCCCCCAGTACCGCGCTGGAACCCCCGCGCTGCTGACTTCCATGCCATACGCTCGCAGCTGCCCCCGCTCACATCGCGCGCCGCTTGCGCTCGTTATCGCCTTGGCCGGAAATCCGCGGTTCTGCACCATCGCCTGACAAAACGGCTTGATTACACCAGAAACTTCGTACGCTAGCTTCACATGCGCATCCTACACCTTCTCGACGCTCACATCCCCTCCCCATCCAACGTCGCATGCGTCATCCATGACCTCGAGCGCGCATCCAGCCCCTGCCATGCTCTCAGAGCTGCAGGCCGCCACCACATCGTTGCTGCAGACCCACCCTCCTTCTCGACCCAGCTTTATGGCCTTCTGAAGCTCACGACACCTCCCCGCGACCCCTCCTCGACCGCCCACTCCTTTTTCGGTGGATGATGGCATCATCTTGTCACGTGGTACTATTCATCCCGTCACGCGATTCCAGTCACGAGGACATTTTCCTCTTTTCTTTTCTTTAATTTATTGAAAAATGCGGGAAAAGACGTGATGATCTTATCTTTATGGCCCACCGTGGACGGCCTAGCTTACTCCTCATCGATGTATTTCGAATAGGTGGTGTTCTAAATCGTAACATCGTAACATGACTACCCACTGGTGGTAGCTGATCAAGTGTCCGGGGTCCTGGGAAAGTGGTTTTCACACCCATTTCGACTGGGTTTTTCATATCTCGTCCATTTCAACTGGGTTTGGTGGGTTTAAAGATTGGAGATCATGTAGTTTCCCCTCTAGACTCCGAGTATTATTTTAAAAAATGCAATGAACAAAGCTGTAATTAGTTTTTGTGAGGTTTGTGTCGCACCGGAATCTGCCGAAACACGTGAGTTGCGCGTATTTCGGACGCGTTGTTGCCGAATGTTGACACACGAATTGAAGTTAAGCCTAATTGCAGCATTAAATGTGCTCTGGGTACATCCAGAGCAGAGATATACCAGTACACTTGCTTCTGAGCCATTTTTTGAGAGCTCACTTCATCCACACCCGTGTAGACACGCCCTGGTGTTCCGTGTCGAAGCCCTTCCCATTTTTTTGACCACAGGAAGCACGATATGTGCTATTATGACAATACTGAGAGGTTTTTACGATGTGGAATAGTGTTTCCGGCTGTAAATGTGAATAGAATGGGCGAGTGCCGATGAGCAGACGATTCTGCCATCAGCCGTTTACCACATTAGTGTATGGATCATCGGACCGACTGATTGGCGACTGGTGGTGGGTATTCTGGTACCCGGGGTCCTGGCCAGGCGGTTTTTGATAGTCATGGTCCAGCAGTTTTGATTTAGCCGCCCCTTGGTGACTACTGTCGAAAATTCATGCGGCGGAGAGAAGGGACAAGTCCCAGAGCATAGAATACGAATAAAATACTTGTTTCGTGCAGTCTTGTGCACAGTTCACCTTTGCACTTGAATACTGATCTGAATCCACATTACTGTACTGTACCATTTCGACCGTAGGTTTACTATTTTTAGGAAAATCTCATCCGAGAAGACCGAAAAATTTACTTTCGATTTAAGGCGATTTTTGCACGCATCAAAAAAATCTAGGTGTCACCCGTCACTGAACCTACGGTCGAAATGGTACAGTATCCCCGAGTTCATTTCATGACTGATGTCAACCGCTGCAAGCCCGCACCTCTGAGTTCATGTTTCAAAGATGAGATTCTCAGGGTCTTTCTTAACGGTTTTAGACCCGGAATCTGGAGTTCGAAATCACTGAAAGAACGCTCTTGTCTTTACAGCTAACGTCAGTACCCAGGGCGCAAACGAAAATTTACCTTTTGAACCCCTGAAAATGAATGGACAATGTTAGTTCTGTGAAGTGCCGGAAATTGAACATTAGAACACATTGCTCTCGAATGTGATGCATATGGTCAAAACATTATTTGGGACCTCACGCACAAGTTGTGGTTGAAGAAGTATGATAACTGGCCTTCCTTGAGTTGGGGTCTAATCTTGGGCTGCAATCTCGCAAAATTCAGATCTACCAAAGGGATTGTGCTTCCAGAAAAAGGGAGGCTATTCGCTATACTTGTGTCGATTGCCTGGCATGTCATACAGTGCCCGTCATCACATCACGGTTCCGCATTTGGCAGTAAACATGTCACGCTTCGACGCGTTCCAACGCCGCACGTGACCACGTGCATCCCCGACGTACCCGACGGTGTATCTCTATTTATTCCACGTGACCGCGAACCACACGTGAAGGACCCATGACGTCACAACACGACGACACAACAAGGTGATCGACGCCTAACGACGACGGGTTATTGTACACGAACAATATGGACGATGGACACACATAATTAATGAATGATCTGTTTCAGTAGTATACACGACCTTAAGTCGTTATTGTAGTCAGTAATTATAGCGACCTCTAAACAGTATAAATACAGTAGATAGTCGCTTGTATTCTTTAGACTTTTTATTCAGTTCTTCTACCGCTCCTCTTACCCTCCACCCCCCAATCCTTGGTCGCACTGCGCGCCTTGGACGGAGATCGAGCTTTAGTTGTGACAAAACAAGTCAAAACTTTGAACCTCCAACTACATTATGCCTTCACCATGAGTGAACTTAAAACACCCTGGAAACACTCAAAGGATGCATAAAGAAGAACCCTTGTGCTTGGTTAGTCAATCAAAGAAGATTTTAATTTTTGTTGGCTGAATCACATTCTTTTGGTCGGTTTCGTGGCTCAGAAAATCAGGAATAAATCATAAAAATTTCATTGACCCTGAAAAACACGTGCAGAGAAGTGATGACAGGCACTGTATGGAAAATTCGTGTTAACAGAGTGGTTAAAAATCCAGGCTCAACTCTCAATGAGAAGATTGTTCACAACCAGTGGGTGCAAGCTATCAACTCTGCTCTGTCTCGAGACCGTTTGCTGACCAACAAAATTCGGTTCGGAACACTCGCATTCAAAACACAACGGGTGTTAAATACATGGAGCGGTCTACTACTTGATGAAGATTCACTGCCGGACAATTGGCTGTACGCAGAGGGGGTTTTAGTGGGTATACGACCCATGACCGATAAAAATGGGATAGGATAATTATTTCGGGTCGGAGTCCCACACTGGTGAAATCGTGCGTAATGGCATTTCCTCCTGGACACTTTCCCCGGCAATGACTGGCTAATAACCAGCAACCCAAGCAGATGACTTTGGAATTCTTCTGCAGACTAAGAATCATTATCACAAACGCTCCATCCAAAACAAACCCCGTTTTTGTAAGATTTTGATCCTAGCTACCGAATTCGCCATATATCGGTGGGTACTTCACGTATCGACTTGTAACCTAGCTAGATCTTCTTGAATAATTCAAGCGCAATTAGTCATAGAAACAACAGCGAAAATATTATATTATGGTTGGGCTGGTCAAGACAGCCTTTCTGGGCAGAAATTGTGTCTAGCGATCCCAGACCGTGGCCGATTAGGCTGTTTTTTTTGGGAAGGAGTACTTGCATGCATTAGACGTAATGTCATAGAGTCAAAAATATGAATAATTATCCCAAGGAACTTTGTAGTAGGCACAAAAACATTCTGGCAAGGAGATGTTGAACAAGCTCTAGTTACTCGACCCTTCAACTAAATCCGCCGTGGAAATAACCCAGGAGGACCTGCCGTCCCCCTTTATACTCATGACAGCAAGAATTGGACACAGACAGAACCACTAACTAGGACGTGTCCCGTCCATTTTCCGCCACCATTAAGTCGCGCGATCACTGCTTCCGACTTCGGATCAGCCTGTACCAACTTGGCGGGCGCATCCTTCAAGAAAAACAGCTCGAGCAGCAAGAAGCCCTTCCCATTCAAGCCTCGTCCCTCGTTGAGTAGCAGCGTATGTCAGGTTCAGACTCGAAGTAAAGGCAAGGAGTGCCATTTGATTTACCGTTAATTACGAAGTCACCATGTCGTGATCACGTCATCACGTCACAAAGAGAGGGTCGACGCCTCTTCATAAATGAGTCATGATGGATGGGGCTACAATGACATGGACACCGTCGAGCAAGGCGTTGAAGCGTTGAAGCCCAACGGTGCTGGAGTTTTCCATGGGATGTTTCTATGGATCAGACAGTCAGAAATCCTGTGATTACATCACATAGCGCATGGGCTCCATCATCAGGATAGGCTCCCTCCGCCGCGACGCTCTGTTTGCAGTGTAGCTCGTAAGCTACATGTGTGCGGGGGTCACCCTTGGGCTGTAAAACTGGCCGTAAACCCACTGCATGATCTATTGACCACCACCAGCACCGTTTATCCCGCCGCCGACCAGCGATCAGCATGGGAAAAAGATGGTGGTGGTGACGGATTACAGCTGTTCCGGAAAAGCTTGACAGTGCGCGAAATTTTTGTGCTTTTGATGTGAGGCTAAGGATTACGAGTACCGACGAGAAGAGTGGGAGTGGGACTCGTCCACTCCCACTATCAGTGATCTGGATAGTGGGGCTCACCATCGTTAGTGGGACTCGGTCACCATCAGTAGTGGGAGTTGCCATCATTAGTGGGACTCAGTTCGTGGACATCTCTGCAACATCAAATCAATCAACGTGTGACTCGGCACGCCGTGATCGATTCCGGCCATCCCGCCCGTCACTGATTGGCCTCGGGGTACGCGCACAGTGAGGCAGTATTGGTGCACACTGGTTCTGCTTTTGTTGACTTCTACTGTGTTTTAAATCGGCCAATATTGGCACTGAGAGTTGCTAATGTGATAATTTTCTTAGGCTCACTGCTCGGCGCTCAGTCGTGTCGAGTGCCGTGTTACTTGTAGTGTTGTCCCGGGCTTGCAGGCCAGACCCATGCCCGAGGCGGGTTGAGGCGTGCTCAAGGTCGGGCTTACATTTTTTCCAAGCCCGTGACCGGGGATTTGTCCCGGACTTCTTCAGGTACTCCAAAACCTCATAATTCTCAATTTAAATTTCAGATTTCAGCACACCAGAGGTACGAGAGGTACACGAGTACATAACTTCCATATTGGACTGACTTTCAAATTTGAATACTCGTGCTTGAGGTGGCACGGAAGACTCCGCACCGTTGATGGGGTTCCAAATTTGGATATATAATGATTTCAGATGGTTGGAAATGCTATTCAGGTTATTTTGAATACATGATGAGGCTAATGGGAGATTTACCAGCTTATGAAGGACTAAACCCAGTTCAGAAAAAAATACAACCAAGTCCGGGACCAAGCCCGACGTAGGGTTGGTGAGATTTTTCTCGAACCATGCCCGGTACGACCCGAACAACACTACATGTTAGGTGCATGTCCACTGATGTGCTCAACACACTGCATCAGTGACGGTCAAACACATCCTGCCATGTCAGTGCTGAGCTACTCAGTCAACTTAAGCTACTTATTTTCTGAGCCTCATTATCTCGGACAGGAGACTTGACATTATGTGTTACAGTGAGGATCAAAAGGTGTTAGAGGACTCTGTCCCAGGCTCAAGCCGATCTCTATGGTCACTTTACGATAGTATCATCTATGAATACATGTAACACGGGGTACAGGCCTCAAGAAGACTGGTGGATTTTTGTCCCCCCTATCTGTTCTTGAATCGAAGCAACTCTCCTCTCGGAAATAAGTGCTGTCAACAATGTATCTGAGCTTCTGTATTGAACCTCATTTCTCAGTCATTTTCAAATCACCTCCCAGAGTTTCTGTCTTGCTTGACTTGTGTGAGAATTTCAGAGGCGCAAAAAGGAAATTTAATTGATAGTTGAGCACAAGGAAAGAAAATTCACACGGTTGAAAGTGAAAAGTCTCATCCCGTTGGACACCCTGGCTGGCTTAATTTTTAATTGAATAGCTAGCTTACACGGGCATTCCAGGTCAACGGCTAATATATGAGCCGCACTTGTCAGCCGAATAGCTTGGAGAAAGCAGCAGTGTGAAAGATGTGTAAATAAAGGAGACGCTACCTCACCCGGTACTTCAGGTGAACGACCGAGGATGTTCTCGAGAGCGGGTCCTTTGGTGCTGAAATAGCACCTGTCAAGCTGACTCTATGGACAGTTGAGTTTTTACTTGACTGATAGTCTTCAAACAAACACGGACCTTTAAAATATTTGCGCCGCAGAAATTTGAATTGAAGCTGATACATATGCTCCTAATGAAAGATTCGTAACTTGGTAACCAACGCGCAGGAATGATCACATTCACAGTCCTTCCTTGTCCCCAAACTTAGGTGGGGATTGGCAATCCCCGCCAAACAAATGTCTGTTTGTTCTTTGTTTGTTTGGCGTCGGTTGCTGCCCCAGCCGTCCACAATGATTCTACGACCTCAAGTAAAATATACGAGATAGATATCAAGAGTTTGTCTGGGACAAAGTTTTTGAATCTTGCCTGCAAAAAGATTTATAAATGGCTGTGACTTGGTTGTAGAAACGAAAAATAAATTGCTAGAGTACGAACGAAGGGCAAAATTGAAAATCTGTCCCGGATATTTCCTGCGTAATGTAAAAATGAAGTGATCTTCCACTCAAGGTGTGCCCAGAATGTTGATGGCTGAGGTTGCATGGAGTGCCGCTCGTGGAGGGCCATCAAAACCCTTTACGTTGCCGGTCCTCACAAACTGCTTGCGGAGTTACAGTCTAATGATGCCGCATCAACCAGATGATGGCGCATCAATGAAATGATGGCGGCGCGGCCATGGATTGCCGAGTTCCACTATTGATCACCAGTCCCACTCTCATCAACTCCTGATAGTGGGACTGGCCCACCGTTAGTGGAAGTGGGTGAGTCCCACTCCCACTCTTCTCGTATAGACTCAGGATTACCGATTTTGGATGTAGATCCGTCGGCAACGACGTCGGTAAGTGTGGGCCGCTCCGGATCCTTCCCAATTGGGTGTTCCATCAGATTTGAGATCACCCCGTCTCTTGAGGTGTATCGCACCATCGGCGAGGACCTCAAAGTGTGCGCACTCTGGCTATGGGATACAGATTTCTATGACAATGTACCTCTCGGACATTTCTCTGTGAAGTCTATACAGCTGGAAGGCCAATCAAGAAGACTACGGCAGCGTGATAGCTCCTGTAGGAGCCATATAGCATATTTTTCCCTTTTCTGATTACTCTTCAACTAACCTCTATGTACTTGTATTTTTCCCATTTCTCTCGATGCGTAGGGTCACATGCACATTATGTAATCATGTAGATATGCCTTTGTACGTCGAGATCAATATCATCATCCTCCATACCATAACCATCCAACAACCTAACGTCCGTTCGTCTCGCTCTCTTAACAGCAGACTCACGTACTAGGTCAGCGGGTGATTAGGTTTGTTGGTACTCAGCAGTACTGAAGCTTAATTCACGAGGAGAGAGTCTCGAGCATCTGTCAGCAGTAATTATCTTATCTGCTGCCATCCGCATTACATCTGCATTTGATCCATTTCATAGAGCTTTAGAGCTCTATCTAGCATTCTCCTAGCCTCTGAGCTAGTCGTGGATCGAAGCCATAGTGGATAATCCCATTGGCTTGCTGTGAGACCAGATCAACACTTGGACACAGATATTCTGGTCCAAGGGGTCTCCAACTTTATCGATATCGACTCTCTCGGGGACTTGGAGGCTTATCCAAGTCCCCACAACACCATTAGAACTCCAGAGTACTCGCCAGGGTCGTACGATGTGCATCCCACAATAAATATTTGTAACCTGCACTCGACTCGGAGGGTCGTTACAGCTCCCGCAAATCCTCTGCGGGTACGTAGTCTGCGCATCCTCAATGAGGAGGGGTTGAAAGGTGGGGACAACGACGGGCGAACGACATAAAAAGGTGGGACACTGAGGGGACTCAATTTTTTTGGGGGAGGAAGACTCTTGCCGACCAATTGCCGACGGATCTACTTCCAAAATTGGTAATCCTTAGCCTCACATCAAAAGTTGGACATCGCACAAAAATTTCGCGCACTGTCAAGCTTTTCCGGAACAGCTGTAAGAGGCATTACTGTTGTCGAATGGAATTATAGACGTAACTGAAAATATCAAAATGAGATAAATATTCATGTAGAAATTCTTGACAATGCTCAAGAACTCAGAAACTCGGATGCGAAACACATTGAAGTTAATTTGGGATTTGTACTACCCAGTTGTGAAGCTAATAGAGAAGGTAGATATGCATAGGTAGGAAAATCTCTGTCCTTATATGTGTGCATGTGAATTTATTCCCTTTTTTTATCACTGACTCATTCTGACTCCTTGTTGACTTTTTTCTCAGCCCTTGCGCAGCCGGTTTTTTATACATCTTGACTCAAAGTGAGTCATATAGCTGTGCTCAGCTTTTCCTTTGCGATGACTCGAAATGACTCCACTTATGTGGAGATACCACGTCTACAGATGCTGAAATCAACAGTCTTAGATTCCTACCATTTGGCCGTGTGAGTGGCACACTGCGCGTGGGAAGAGGTGGGACATCCCTCGGACTCTGAATTCCGCAGCCTGAGATAGCGTGCCTCCAATTTACCTTTATGGGAACACCTTACCTCCGGATGTGGCGTTCCTCGGACCTCTTAAGTACAATTTACTACAGAAAGGTAGAACTCAAGTCCGAATTTTTATCCAAACCTCATGGATTTGTGCCGGTGAACTTCGGGGTAAAGGGCTCATATGCTCCCTTGAACATTCCTTAAAGTCTCCAGCTTGAACGGAGTGAGTCTCTTGGTGTGATCACCTTTAATGAGAGTTATAAGACTGCGTGGTGCCAAAACATCACGACAAAAATAGCAACATCTTTAAAATTTGGGCTTGAAATTTGAAATTTGAAAGTGACTTCTAATGACACCGGCGACTCCTTAGTTGCGTCGCCCGGGCCCGCAGTTAGAAGACTCCACTCGCCGCACTGCCGTCAGTATAGAGGCCGATGAAAGTTTGATGTAGTCTTGCGACTTCGCCGCTCTTAGTGAACGGCTAGTGGCTCGCGTCGGGAGTGAATATTTCCCCGCGCATATTATATAATGAGCCACATAAGTTACAGATGTGCACTTTCCCGCTCCAGTCATGCTTCTGCTGCTCAGCCTTGTAACATCCGTCGCGTGGTTCGTCTCCATTAATGGGGCCGCTATTGTTCAGCTAGGGAAGACAACCGTCGTTGGGCTGGACATCCCCACGCTCCAGCAAGATTTCTTTGGAGGTCAGTCCGAGTTGACACAGTGAATGCCTCGCGTCACTCATGACTGCTCAGGCATACCTTACACCGAACCGCCTCTGGGTAGTCTACGCCTTAAGCCTCCTGTGCTGAAGACGACTCTCGACTCGGCTTCATTCAATGCAACGAACTTTGGACCTGCCTGTTTCCAAACAGTACATCACCCGCTTCTTCTCCCCTCGTAGCTCATCCCACCGATGTCAGGATCTTCCGATCAGCGAAATGTCGGAAGATTGTATGACCATAAACGTGTTACGGCCCAGTGGGATCTCAGCTGATGCAAATCTCCCCGTGGTGAGTTTGGAACTCGTTTGCGGCTGCATCGAATCTCTGATTTATATGTGCGCGAAGATGTTTTGGACGTAATCATGGCTCTCGTACATTTCGAGTACCGTACTGAAGCACAACTAGATACGGCGGTGGGTTCGATACGGGTACCTCGTCGATCTTCAATGGAAGCAGAATCGTCGCCCAAAGCGTTACTCGTGTACGTTCTTATTTCTTGAACGATTCCGAGTTGACATCTTTATAGGGGACACCTGTGATCTACGTCAATTTTAATTATCGTTTGGGGCCACTAGGCTTCCCACAAGGACATGAAGCCGACGTCAAAGGATCCTTGAATTTAGGGCTCGAAGATCAGCTCGCCGCACTGGAATGGGTTCAGGCGAACATTGGTGCTTTCGGTGGTGACAAGGACAAGGTTGTTCATATGTTGCATTTTGTGTTGAAACAGTTGAACCAAAACATCATAGGTCACTGCTTTTGGCGAGAGTGCCGGCGCGGTAATGACATCTATTCTGTTTTTGAACTCTTCGATCGCCTCTTTAGCCAGAGCAGCCGTAAGATTAAATCACGCGTCTTTTTGTCTTCCCACTGACGTGATTTTCCACAGATATTGGAATCAGGATCCCAAGCCGCCCTCGGCGTGTTCCCCGCCGAACGTGGCGAGGTCGATTGGCAAAACTTTGTTGCCGGTGTTGCCCCTTGCGCCTCCCTTGCTAAATCTGGATCTACCTTCGACTGCCTGAGTGAGGCAAACAGTACCGAGATATTCCAAGGCATTGTTGCGGCCATGGCCGAGACCGAGTCAGAGTTTCCATGGGTCCCAGCACTTGACGAGCCTGGCGGACTCCTCCCTGACCGTCCCTCCGTTCTGTTCAAACGCGGGCAATTTGCACGGTTGCCCTTCATCATGGGGAATAACCTCGATGAAGGTACGAGACCTCATTCTACTGCGCCGTCGAGTTCTTCAGTTGATATTTCTTTAGGAACGCTATTCATCGACAACCCTATACTACTAGCAAATACCACGGTAGGAGTCAAGGAGACCTACGTCACCCAATACTCTCCCCCCATCCCGCCGGAAACTATGGACACTCTGGAGGCCGCTGTTGATACCCTGTTGAAGCTGTATCCCGATATTCCTGCCCTTGGTTATTCCATCCGATGGTTTCATCGTGCGCGACTGACGATCATCTTCCAGGATCGCCCTATAACACTGGAAACAACACGTTTGGGTTGGGCCCCGAGTACAAACGCTCTTCAGCGATTTGTGCGTACAATCCATTCTCAAAACAAAAGACAACAGCTCACCGCCGGACAGTTGGGGACCTGAACTTCCAGTCCCAACGCCGCATCTGGACCGAAACCGCCGCAAATGCTGGAGTCCCAACGTACGGCTACCTGTTCACCCAACCACAACCAAATTTTGCGCCGGCACTTGGCGGTAGGTCCACTTCTGCTTTTGTGTCCTTCTCCACCGTTGATCATCTTCTCCCAGTCGTTCATGGCGCGGAGGTTCTCTATGTCTATGGCACTCCCAACGACCCATCTCCTTCCTCCACCCAGCTTAGTCGGACCATGATCGACTATTGGGTGTCCTTTGCCTCGAGCCTCACACCCAACGACGGTCTCGGAGTCCCGCGTAATATTCATTTTCCCTTCTCGCTTCTTGATTTATCTGATGAATGACGTAATGAAGGCCCTGAATGGACACAGTTCACGCCGCAAAATAAAGTACATTACTGTGTGTCTCGTGGATGCTGTAATCTGATCCAGTTTGTTTAGGTCGTGATACAACTCAACGGCGAGAACTTGACAATGATCCCTGATGATTTCCACGCCGGTATACGAACGATCTTAAGACGAAGGAAACATGCTGACCATCCCGCCGCAGAGCAAATCGTATTTATCAATTCTAATCCTCTCATTTGGCACCATTGATTCCTTAAATACACGTTACTGGTCTGTTGCGCTTATTGATTCGAATCCTCCCATTTGACACCATTGATTCCTTGAAATGCACGTTACTGGTCTGTTCCGTTTATTAATTCTAATCCTCCCATTTGACACCATTGATTCCTTTGATTCCTTGAAATACACGTTACTTGTCTGTATGTGTTACGTATTCATACACCGGCAGAAATAGAAATAGTGAATACCGTTTGTGGTTAAATCCAGGGTGAATTCAGATGTCTGAACATTGATATGCTGACGCTCAGGAATCATCGTGAGTTGTTCGCTGTGGTATTCGTCCCCGAGCTGGAGGGGTCATGTACGCGTCCAAATGTTCAAAATACAGTTTATTAGTATATTCAATCAGGTTCAAACGAAAATGGCCACCCTTGAGCCACAACGCCAAAGCCTGTAAGTACTAGGCAAGTGGCCCTGTCTGAGATTAGATTATGAGTCCGGACCCCTGCAGTAGTGGTAAACAGGCAGAGCCAAACATTTTACCTTATATCTAATCTACTATGTATGATACAAGTTACAGAGAATATCGAATCTATGATGATAATCGAGGAGCCGAATAACATAGCAACAATTGAAAGCAACGAGGGTAACTGCCTACGCTACCACAATGTACAGTCCCGCACTGCGACTGCAACTCCTGTACTCGCGGCCCTCCACCACCGAGATTCAGATCCGCGCTTGCGCTCGCAGTTGTCTGGGCAGTCAGTGCACTCGGGGTCGTCGGAGTTAGGCGCCATCGAAGCGGAAATGGAGTCGCCCACGGGCGCATGCAGTGGTGGTCGGCAACGCTGTGCCAATTTCAAACTCCGCCATTGGCTTGCGATGTGGTCAGAGACGATTCCGGCCTGTAGACTCACTGGACAGGCAAGTTTATATGAGCAAATGTGACTGCATGAGGTGCCTGTATCCAATGACTGAAGTGGAAATTTTGTTTGTCCCTTCTATGCCCCTCAACCCACAGTTTCTGAGCACAAATCCTTCTATAACTCTTCTCCCTGGGTAAATATTAAAATTTGACTTCAGTCATTTAAATCTCTGGTATGTCCCACATAGATTTACACTCGAGTTTCAGCCAATCACTGTGCATGGAGGCCAGAATCTCTGGGCGGCGTGGAAGAGGACCGCTCTATTAATTCTCATAATAATTCGCCGTTATGGCCCAAAGTTTGACTCCGATAATGTATAACAGGTATATATACTGATTAGAGGTCAATTCAGGATTCTCTGGCACCCTGGAGGTGTGTTTTGAGCAAAAGTGAGTTCGAAATAGGGGGCAATTCCCAAATACGGCAATACCGGTTTTACAATCACTGATTTCCGGCAGCGTTGCCGACCACCACATGCAGATTCAGCCCATGCGCGCACGTGCGATAGATCCACGTCCGTGATGGTGGAGAGCAGCGATGCCACGCCCGCGAGGATCTCTGGGGGAACGGCGACACGACGAACGGCTGGGGAGGCGGGTCGACTGGCTCGACAGAGTCGACACGAATGGAAAGACGGACGGTCACGTTGGTCCTGTCACTAGACTCGATTCTCTCGGAGTCGAAGAATCAAGTCTACGCAATTGACCCAGCAGGTTTTTGCGCTCACGTGCCTTGCCGTCGGCATGCCTAATGCGGAAGACTGGACCATTTTCAATGTCCTCGTGGTCACCTCACGTCTCTGGGCCAACCCTTTTTAGTTATACCCCAATACACTTGATTTCATGGGGTGCTTTCAATCTTATGGGTGTAAAAGCTTGTATTATAACTCAACGAGGGTTAGAGCACAAACATTAGGCTCATGATAGTAGGGCCTATCATCCCAATGTCATTGTAAGACATATAACGGAGTGGTATGCAGCTAATCAGCCCCATTACTGGTCACATGTTGAATACCGCGGTTCTACGTTCGATTCTCATGGGTAACGTTTCTTTTTCAAAGCGGCGACTTGCTAAGTCGCCTAAGTGCATTGTTTTTCCCCGAGGGACACGGGAAAGTGACTTAGGCTATCAAAGAAGTGTCCGACCCCCGACGTCGCTGTAAAGTATATCCCGACCTACATTAATCCGATGACAGTGGTATCTGATATCCCATAGTATTCTGCATTCGCCGCCGACCTTCCCTGTCCCCCCTTTTTGCCCATGTCGTGTCACGTACTCGTGAAGTGCCTTCGAATCTGGTAATGTCAGCCACCATTTTACTTACATCGGCTCCTACGTCACGTTTGACAAAACTGGAAAGCCATAATTTATTTCTGTGCGGAGCTTGTTCACGAATGATTTGCACAGCTTGTTCCAACTCGTCCGCGCGTTTGAGAGCGAACGCTAAGTACTCATCGACCTCCAAATAAAATGAATAAGGCACACAGAATAATTAAATTATGCAATGCACTTACCTGCTCCTCATCATCGCTGTCATGGGTTTCAAATGACGGAAAGAATTGCCGCTGCACCTCTTCTGCATCACCCGCGCTGCTGTCACCGTCGGATTCTTGGCTTGACAACCGTGCGCGCTTGCCTAGAAGGCTGGTTGTGTTGAAGTCAAGATCCCGCCACCCGCCGCCACCCGCCAGAATCTTTGAGTTCGAAGACCAAGCGTGGTCATCGCCATCGGTGATGCTGCCATCCGTCGGCTCAATGTATGACACACGTTCTTCACCACGAGGGACGAGAACTGGATGCCGGTAGAGCGGCATGGTTCGGCGGCGAACAACTTCCGTCCAAAACTTGGGTGGAGGGGTCCCAACGGCATCTACAAGATGCTTGCAGAGATGACAGCTGTGAAATTTCTGGGATTTACACTGGCAGGTCCACTTGTCAACCCGGGTGTTGTATTTCTTGTTTGCATCCGGACTGGGAGTAAGGCTTGCCAGTTTAAGCCATGCCGACTTAAACTGCTTCTGAAAATGTGTCGGTGGCTTTGAGCGCCCGAGGCGATATCCATCGCTCAACACCTCAGCACGCGCAAGATAGGCTGGGGTAACCTGGGTGACAAGAATCCAGATGAGTTGATCAAGACGAGGGCGAAGATGATTATGGAGAAATCCATGCTTGAGTTGTTTCCAGAAATTCTCGACGTTCATCGTGGTTCGGAGACGCGTGAGATATGGTGATGTGGAGCGTGCCCAGAGTTTCCACATCTTTGGTGCGTACCAAGACGTCCATAGATAGCCCCAGGCTTCGCGCAGTCCGCGCTGCAAACAAAACCTGTACATCTCGTAGACGGCTTCCCGCCGAATATCTTCGGCCGACTTGGGGCCATCCTGGGTTGGGAACAATGGATGCTGGCAGAAATGCTTGGTGAAGAGGCGCAGAAGCGGTTTGCGATGAGGAGCGGGGCAAAAGACATATGATGGATCAGGTGATTTTGTTTCTCCCTCGTCGAACATCCAATCTGGACCGTCCTCTGCGTCCTGCTCATTGGCCGAGTCCTTATCCAGGAATCGGTCGACCTCATCGAGTAGGTCCCCATCCTCGTCAATGTCTGCATCATCTGAACTGGAGGAATCGGGGCGTGGAATAACAGGGCAAACGACGCCATTGACTCGGAGGTTCGGAGGAATTTGAGTATCAGTCGGGCGTGGTGCAGTCGATACAGGCGCCCCGTTGAAACGTACAACGAGGTGAGGGATGGCTTTCGTTGCAACATAGGTGTCCTAGTTCAAATAGTTAGCTGTAATTCAACATCTTGGGAATATAACGCTCACTGGATCAATTTCTTGGCTCTGCGAGGTCGGGACAAATTTCAAGTCAATCCAATCAAATTCGGCATGTGCCGCCTCGACAGCGTAATGAGCAGGCCTACGGCGTAAAATGGCCAGCCGGGTCTTAACCGCTCTGAGTGCGTGCCAAAAACAAAGCTGATGCTTCGCCTCGGGGTACTCCGCCATGAAAGCCTTAATCTCGGACCAATCCTTGTCCGTGAGTGTGGCAAGTGCGCGAATTTTCCAGACTTCCCGGAAGTGGGAAAGGAGCTGCCTGAGAAATTTTTCTTTGCCGCCACTTTCGCTGTCGGGGGTAGATTGGACAAGGAGGTAGCCGAGCGGCATGCCCGATCCATAGACCTCACCGAGTAGGGCATAAACCTCATAGCGGGATCCGTTTGTGTTCCCTGCACAATTCCATCACACTCATTAACAATTCAAGACGGCAGCCAAATAAAACTCACAGGCAGAGTCCAGCGATAATTCTCGAACACGACCACCAACTTCACGTAATAATTTCGGGAGTGCGAACGCAATGGCGGTAAATCCAGGTTGAGGAGTTAAGGGAATTGGTTCAACGCTATAGAGAGGCTCCTTCCCACCAGAACCTGGTTTGGGGGCAGTGAACTCTTCGAGAAGGATGTTCGCTGATTTGATCTCGTCGGGATCTCGTTTCCATTCCGCAGCGTTCGTCTCAGCCCACATTGCATAGATAGCTCGGCGGGTGAACGACGGCTTCGGGTGAGCCTTCAGAATTTCGTCCCAGAGCTGCAAAAAAAAACATGATCAAGACTGAGAAACGGATGAATTATGTACATACCTGAGTCGGAGTCAATTTTGGATTTTGTCGCACAAACTCCACCACATCCGGAGGAACATCGATTGACCAATATGGGACATGATCGTCTTGATGCAGTAGTTTCACGAAGGCGATGTCGTCCCAATCATTAACGGTGACATGAAGCCATCCATGACACTCGAACGCATCCATAGATATTTTATCTCGGTGTTTGACTCCCTCTCCCTCGGATTTCCTGGGAGCATTTTGGCGAGCCTCACTTTGAGCACAGTGGTACATGAAGCGGGTGGAGGGCGCCCGTTTATGATCATATTTACTGTGATATCTGAAATGCAGAATTATATGAGATTTGTTGAATTGAATATGTCAATGTGCAACGTACACGAAGCGATACTTCATCCTGTTCCAAACACACTTTGCCAACTGATCAGACTTCTCCCGACGCGTTCCAGAAATGGAAGATATATCGACGCGCGCCTCTAGCTCCAGATTATCATCTTGTTGCGTAAGAGCGTTGAGGAAATCATCGAGGGGAAGAACGGCTAAGCCCGCCCCATCAGCTTCTTCCTCGGGATTGCCATTGTGGGTAAGGTTCTCTTTCTCCGCCTTCTTTTTTTGAGCAGATTCGCGTGTTCGGCGCTGGCACGCCATACAGGTTTTTGCGCGAGCTCCGTTTGACTTGGTGCTAAATTCTGTTGCACTCTTGCCCTTTCTACAGTTTGAGCACGTAAATAGCTCCCCGGGATCCGACATGTCAGAGCGTGTAGGTGTGCCGGCCGGACGTGTGAAGAATGGCGGAATAGATGCGGCGAGAAGTGTGATACACGCGATGAGAAGTGTGACAGGACGCGTTATTTGGGTATATTGAGAAACTACCGTATTGGGATATGTCATCAGCACGTGAGCGCAAAAACCTGCTGGGTCAATAACGGCTAGTGAAGAATCACGGTCATGCACTGAAAATGAAAGTAAAAAGTGAACAAGAACAGAACTCATTTTGCCATGCACATGGCATTGGCCCAGAAACCCAAGTTAACTGTGCATTTTGACCGCCATATCAAATCGGTACTCCCAAAAGCGAGAAATACTCTTGGACACCGTCGGTATTAAAAGGGAATTTGGACTGACACCGGAAAGTTGTGACGTGTGACCGTTACATACAACGTCCACCCCACAGGCTGGTAACATTTGATTCCACCCTCACGGATGGCTTAACTCAGTGGTTTGATACGTACTCTCTTGATTTTCTTTTGTGCGGTCGTCGGTTCGATTACGGCTGCGTCGTTTTTTTTGGCACCACGCAGTGGGCCTCGCGGCGAGCGTAAGCACCACGCAGTGGGCCCCGCGGCGAGCGGTAGCCCCGCGCAGCGGTCGGGGTCTGGGGTGGAAAACCCCAGCCGTCCGGGCCGGCGCCCGAAACACCCAACAAAGGCGAGAAAATATATTATATAACAGAAGACTACAAAAGACATGCAACTACACGAAAAAAAAGGCCCCGCGCCTGCGGAAAAGGCCAGCGCCAGCGAAAGGGCCCCGCGCCAGCGGAAAGGGCAGCGCCAGCGAAACCGCGGGGGTCTGGGGGATGCTTCCCCCAGGGCACACCGGAAGTGTGACGTCACGCGTCACGACTTTCCGGTGTCGGTTGCGTCTCCAATTAAAAGTGTATGCTCCAATTATCCCATCCGGGCGTATGACCACATACATGTCTCGCTCTCCTGAGACATCGTACGTCTCCGCCACCAGCCCGCGCGGATCAAAAAAGTACTGAACTCCTCTGGTAATCGTGGCAGGAGTGACTATCGGGCCCCCATAAATGACGGCCACGTGTAGGAGTTCCGCGTCGATCCAGCGTTTCAGGTTGCCGAGCGAGTCCAGTGTCGACATGGGGAAGAAAAGAACGACATGGGAAGGGGAATCATGGAGGAGAGCAAACAGATCCCTGACCCCGTCTTCCTGAAGCTCTCCTACGTACGGAGCACGGTCGCCGGCACGAATCTTGGCACCCATTGTGCCGTAGGGATTCATTTCCACGGAGTGCTCTCCTGTGTCCCTGTCATCGCGCGTAATAGCGCTCCATCGGTAATTAATTCCGAGCTGAAGCAATTTGCTTGAACGCATCATCGGATCGGTAGACACGTCCGACGCCGGTGCGGCATCGAATGCAGAGTCGGGAATGTGGGGAAAGGCTTTAGCGTGTAGCTCGGTGGATAGACTCAACATCTCCGCAACCACCGGCATGCGTTCGGTCTCATAAGATTTCAGAAGTGCTTCGTACGCCTTCCCCTTGATGACCAACGCAATTTTCCATGCAAGATTGAACTGGACGGTTAGCCCGGGGTCTGGACCTGTATACCTGTAAAATGAAATGAACGTACTGCGTCCTGCATCGCGGTGTTTGTACCCTGACCACCAGCAGGCGAGTGGCAATGGGCGGCATCTTCCACCCCATCAATTAGAGTTATTGCGGTCAGTGGATAGCTCACCTCCCGCCAAGAAAACACGCCCGACCGTGAATTTATCCGTCATGCGTATGTTCGCTCTGAATTTGAATCAGTAACCAGCGAAGGCCAGAAATGAAACGGTCGTACTTCCATTCCGTAATCCAATGAACATCTGTAAACTTGAGATCATCGCGTTTCGCAATCGAGTTGAAAAGTTCTTGGGTTCCAGCGAGGTCCTTGGGAATGTCTTGGGGCAGTTTTGGCCCAAGGGTCTGCATCTGGAATTGACTCCCGGGGTTGATAGGCTTTAGGAAAGTCCTGATGCGAGTGAGTTTGGACTAAAACATAGTCAGAGAAACACCGTACGCCGCCTGGGAAAACTCCGCCCACCGATGCCAGTACTATATAAGCCGTAAGCGGAAACGTTATTAAAGCTCTGCAACATATCATGTACCTCTCTGCTGAATCCGGGGACTTCAACATTTGCGACCCACATCCGATCTGCCTCTTTTGTTTGGCCTAGGAAAGATACACCAATAAAACGGCGGGAAGGTCCTAGGTGTGGGTAGAATGATTTCAACGCCAATAAACCAACACGAGCGGAAAGGCAGCTTGCCTTTCGCACCGTCCGCCGCCACCAAATAATCGCATTTTATTTCCGTCTCAGTCGAGTTTCGGAGAAGGATTTTTGCTGTGACAGAGGTGTCGTCTTGGGTCAGACCAACGAGCTGATGGCCCATTTCTACCTCGCAGCCGTACTTCTTGAGATGTCGACGTAGGATTTTCTCGACCTCGGATTGACTGATCGATGCGGGTTGATTCTGAAAGAACATCAGCGTGAGATGTGGGAGATACTGGATGAACGTGCAAATGGAATGGTCGGACTGTCGGGGGCTGCTTCGGACCAATCGAATGCCTTCACAATACTCTTGCCGTCGGGCCCATAGATTGCCATTTGGAGGGGCCCGGTGGCAACCGCTTTCATATCCTCGACGGCTCCTAGGATGGCCAGGACTTCTTGTGTACGTGGCTGTAAAATCCTCAGCACCTTCGTTGTCTCTACATCTTTACCTACCTGTATCGCGGTTCCACGAGCAGCATTGTGTTCTGTGGGGGCGACGTCGATGATTCTCACGTTCACGCCACTCTGGGCGAGGGCGAGCGCCATGGTTAGTCCCGTAGGACCAGCCCCTACAACTAAAACGAGCTTCGATTGGAGCATCGTAGGCAGAGATGGTGGTTGAGCCGCTAATGCAAAGTTATACGCACGTTATAAGTGAGTGACCCATCGCCGCCCATTGACCGCCACCCACGGAAGTTGACTCATTGACGTGATTCACGGAGCGCCGGAACTCTCGCCGTCAGAGCAACAAATTGAGCTTTATGCCCATCCGGAGTAAGGGGATGCGCATTTTCGGCGGGATCAGGTTAGTGTTGTCCCGGGCTCAAGCCCAAACCCGACCCAAGCTAGGATCATAGATTGGGAACAAAATGTCGGCAGCAGCTTTCCTGATTCCGGGGCGCCGCCATGCCTCAATCAAGATGTTCGTATTTGTGAAGTAGATGTGCTGCCTTACCGTGCACCACACCGCGGGGAAATTCTGTCTCTCTAAACACGGTACACTGCGTCCGGCGAACCTATACAGTCGTTTAGTTGGGGAACACCGGCGCGGGCGCTGCACTACGCCCGGTTATTATCGCGCCGGGGACTTCGGTGCGTGGGTGTTTCAGCTAACGAGGAAAGCGATTTGGATTTCGGAGCCGGAGGAGGCAGAGAGAAAAAGACAGTGGTGTCAAGTAAGGCGGGCGCCGGGAGTCGAACCAGTGTGTAGGCTGTGCACCGCTTGACCATAGGGACTGGACCAAGGCGTCATGTAAGTGGGTTGAAAACAGAGCGTGGCTGCTACCGCGTCAAATAGTAGTTGAGGGAGATGGAAGGGGAAAAACTTACGCTCTATTCTTGTATTCGGGCGCGGGGAGTCGAACCTCGGCCAGCTGTCACAGACACTCCCCGTGAACACTTGCAACTGTGCACCGTACACCACGCCCGATAGTAATACCGGCTGGTGAAGCTGAATAGCATTATAGGAGGGGAGAAATGAATGCGACGTGAGATCGAGGACCAAAGTGGAGTTACGGAACCGGAGTTTTTGAGGTTATGGTTGAGTACAGGTCGGTTCAGGACGAATAGTGCTGAAGAGCCGAAGAATAGAAGGAGGGAAAAATCGTACTCTGAGAGAGATATTCGCGCGGGGGGAGTGGAGCTGCGGCTGGCTGCAGAAGGTTTTTAATATATTCTGTTTACATAACGCAACTGCGCCGTGCACCGCGCCCGATGATACATCTGGTAGTGAACGGGGCGATAGGATAGCTGGTCAGCGCGGCCGCCGGCACAGGGGAGTTGGTCATTCCACTCGCCGAGTGAGCCGCAGGAAAGGATAGCCCGGGGATGCATGGACTTCGTCACGGGAACTGGCGGGGAAGAGAAAAATCACTCTCAGGAATCCGCGCGAGGAGTTGAACCCCGTCCTGCTGCCGTTACCATGCTTCATGAAGAAACGGGACAGCGGTGCGCCGTACACTACGGCCGATCGAAGGTCCTGAACAAGTAATTTACGATAGCAGCAGCAGCATCCTGGCGGACGGATATGGCGTACAAAGAACAGAAAACGCACCGAAGTCAGATCGTCCGCTGATGAACATGTTCAGCAACCGCCTAGGGTTGAGATCATGTCAGGACATGCGCGGCGCGTCGTCGACTCGTCTGAGTCGCACAAACCGTCAGCATTGCGTCAGCCTGTGTCGCCGGACAATTCGGGCAAGAGAGTGCGGAAAGGGATGCGAGCGATAGAAGGAGTGGATTGCGGATGATGTTGGATGGCAAGAGCATCTCGGGCCGGACGATCCGCGAGCAGCGGACACACCGGATAGAGGAATATATTGACCTAGGTCAATAGGTTAGCGGAAAGTAGATAATTCAGGACAGAATACAAACTGTGCAGAGACTTAATAAATTCATTTGGTCTGAAATGGACCCAGAAGTAGGTACATTCAGAGGCCGTTTCAAAAGCGGTTTATTTATTCACTGTCCCCCACATCTGAAAGGACTGCTGAAAGATGAACTTTCAGGAGCCATTTCCAGTGAAAAGAAAGATGTTCTTTTCAGTTCGGCTGAAAGGGGTGTCGAAAGGATTTCTTTCGGCGGCGCTTTCAGCCGTACTGAAACAAAGACTTTCCTAAATTTAGGAAAGTGCCGCCGAAAGTCCAACTTTCAGCATAAGCCTAGGGTGCACCCTGAGGTGCACCTGTAGGTGCACCCGCAGGTGCACCCGCTGGCGGGGGGTCGTCGACCTTCGAGACGCAGCGGCAAAAATTTGGAATTTAATTACAAGGCGCGTCAAACGACGCGCCGACGCGTACAAATTACATACGGCTGTAGAGAGTATACACAGAGGCAGATATATGTAGAGTAAGTATTACACAGTACTTCAAGACTGAAGGATGAGTTGATAGATGTCCTTCGTGGCGAACGACGGGCTGAAGAAGGTCCTGCGAATCCGCTCACCCATCGCCCTCAAGACTTTCTTCATTGTCGCGTCTACTTGAGCAAGGCCGCCGATCGAGGGGAAGGTGAGGAATTCGCGGTGCGCGACCTTGCAGGTGCATTTATGGACGTCGCGCTCGCCGCCGCGCTTGAAGAGTCGGAGGTGGAAGAGGCGTTCTGGGGAGCAGTCAGGGAAGCCGCGGAGAGATTGGGAGCGCCACGCACCGCAATAGTACCGCCGCTGTACGGTGTAACGGCAGATCCAAATGAGCGTTCGGGTGCGCCCCTCGCACTTCCCGTATTCCCTTTGACGGCGGGCCATGTGCTTGGTGTGGCCGCCCTTGAAGGCGACCTTTTCAAGCAGGGCGGCGGCGGTGATACGATGCCTGCGGAAATCGCGGATGTCGGAGTTGAGGACGCTGGCAACGAGGTAAATATCCCCCTTGCCCTCGCGCGCGTACGGCTGGGTTTGGCGGCGGGCGACGAACGAGGCGATTCGGGCGCTGTACAGCGAGCGCTGGTGGCTGCAAACCGGCTAAGGCGACATTAGCGGACGGGACGGCGGGGCGTACGCGAGGGCGGCTGCAGATGGGTTCATCCCGACGTGCTACGAGTTGGCGGCGCGAAACGAAGGGGGAAGCGGAAGAACGGCGGTGAAGACGCGGAAACAGCGGTGGATGCGAGAAAAGGGCGTTGGTGAAGGAAAAAGTGTGAAACGACGCTGGGCGACGAAACGGCCGTGGATGCGGTGGCCAAGCCCCCCCCCCCCCCCCAAGTCCTGAGGACAGTAAAAAAGTCAAGGAGGGCGCGCCAGGTAGGTGGATGAGAGCCCAGAGAGTGGGACAGAGCCCAGAGAAGGGTGGAGAGGCCAGGGAGGTGACAGCAAAGCACTGGAAGGAAGATCGACAGCGCGAGAGAATCACAAGTAGGGTAGACAGCAAAGAGAATGAGATTGAGGCTGAGGATGGAACAAACGAAAGGAGACCCCCATGGTCGCGGGGAGCGTCCTCGTCGATGCCTGGATGGGCACGGATCCCCACCCTCTCCTACCCTCCCTTTCCTGTCTCCCCCCCATCACCCCCTTTCCGCACCCCGCCCCCGCCCCACTCTCCCATCCAACTACCCTCGTTCTCGTTCTCGTTCTCGCCCACCCTCCTCCTTCTTTCACGGGACGGTACAGCGCAGCGCGGGAGGACACGCGCGGCTACGTCGAGTTGGGGAGCGGTGGACGTACCCCGCGGCGTCGTTGTCGATGTCGGATCGGGGCGCACGCGAGTCGGATGTCGGGTGCTGCTTGTGCCCGTGCGCGCGATGGATGGGTCGGGGAGGGCCGGGAGGCTGTACACGTCCGCCCTTCTTGCGTCGGAGCGCGGGCGCTGGGCGTGGGGACCGAGGGCGTGGGTGCGGTGCTGCTGAACGACGGGCGCTCAGTCTTGCGGTGAGCGGGGGACGGCTCCCGCCGCGGCCGCGGGATTGGGTGCGTACATGGTACGTAAGCAGTGTCGAGTGTCCTGCAGCTGTATCTTGTCCTCTTTCTTATTCTCCATCTTCCTCTGCCGCTGTAATTAGATTTGATAGAGCTAGGGAGAACAGGGTCAAAATGCGCCCCGATCGGGTTATAAAAAAACTCACACCGAGCAGGCTCTCGTGGCTCAGGATGGACGCAGGGAGCACGGTGATCATTGTGGAGTATCCATTGACAACCTTCCAGGTGGACTTTTGAGATAGGTGATCGAAAATTATCACAAGGCCGAGAATCTGAAAAGCCATGTATCAGCTCGGTCCGTAGCGGGTGGGACCTCGTGGCGACTTACCAGAAGCTCGAGATAGATGTCATATGCTGCGTCCGGGAGCCTTGAGCCGCTGTGGTTAGATTTGATAGAGCTGAAAGGGAAGATGGTCAAAATGCGCCAAGATCGGGTCATCAAAAAAAAATCACATTGCGCCGGCTCCCGCGACTCAAGACGGACGCGGGCAGCACATTGATGATTTTCGAGTCTTCAAGACGACCTGGCGCCGTAGACTTGGTGATAAAATGCCGAAATTTAGACAAGTTGAAAATCCGAGCGTCAGCTCTGTCCGTAGCGGACGGGAGCTCGCGGCGAGTTACCAAAAGCTTGGAACACATGTTATACGCTGCGTCCGAGAGCCTTGAGGACTTGATGGAGCTGGAAGGGAAGATGGTCAAAATGCGCCAAGATCAGGGTCATGAAAAAAACTCACATCGAGCAGGCTCTTGAAGATCAGGACGGACGCGGGGAGCACATTGATCATTTTCGAGTCTCCAAGACGACCTGGCGCCGTAGACTTGGTGATAAAATGCCGAAATTTAGACAAGCTGAAAATCCGAGCGTCAGCTCTGTCCGTAGCGGACGAGAGCCGGCGGCGACTTGCCAAAAGCTTAGGATATATGTTATACGCTGCTTCCGAGAGCCTTGAGCCACCATGGTCTGATGGAGCTGGGAGGGAAGGCGCCAAGGTCAGAGTCGTAAAGAAAACTCACATCGGGCAGCTCTCGCGGCTCAGGACGGACGCGGGGAGCACGTTGATCATTACGGAGTCTCCATCGACAGCCTTACAGCGTGGACTTTTGAGATAAAAGGTCGAAAATTATCACAAGGCCGAGAATCTGAAAATCCAGGTATCAGCTCGGTCCGTGGCGGGAGGGAGCTCGCGGCGACTCACTAAAAGCTTGAGGTAGATGTCATACGCTGTGTCCGAGAGCCTTATGTGATCAGGGTTGGTAGAGCTGGATGGGAAGATGCGTCAAAATGTGCCGAGAACGGGTCATAGAAAAACGCACATCGAGCAGACCCTCGTGGCACAGAAAGGACGTGCAAAGCAACGGAATCAATTCCCGGGCTCGAGAAGCGGCTGAGACCCGCGCTGAGCGATATACGCTCGGGGAGGGTCAAAGTCAAATAGCCACAAGTTTGTGGGAAATGTTGGTTGCGTCGCCGAGCGCACGACTATCCGGAGGCCTGGGAGAGCGACGGGGCAGATTTTAGGACTTGAGGATCGATTGAAACTCTCGCCGAGCGATCGACACTCGGGGAGGGTCAAATGTGTGAGGGTCCCAAGTTCTACGCAAAGATGGGAACGTCGACGAGTGCACAGCAAGCAAGCCAGAGGCCGGGGAGAGTAACGGGACAGATTTTGGAACTCGAGAAGCGATTGGAACCCCCGCCGAGCGATCGACACTCGGGGAGGGTCAAATGTGTGAGGGTCCCGGGTTTTGCGCAAAGATGGGAATGTCAACGAAGGACAGCAAGCCAGGAGTTGTGGGAAAGTAACGGGATTGGCCTCGAAAGTTCATGAGCGGATTGAAACTCATGCTGAGCCACTTGCGCGCGACGAGGGTCACCACGTCGCACGCGGGTCAAAGTTGTGGCTCGGAAGCGATCCCGAGAGCGCAGGTCGACGCTGGACACTGTCTCCGCCGTCGAGTGTGTGGCCTTGGCGAGCTACCCCGGTAACGAGCGATCTACACTCGTTAACCGTGGTCGTCGACGACAAGCCTGCTGTCACAACTCTGTGTCACAACCCTGTGACCCTATACAATTTTTGGGACAAATCATCCCTCACAGGCTTCTTATACAGTACGGGCACAAGTACACAAAAAATACATTCATTGCTTCAGATTCAGTACATGCATGGTTGTTATGTGTATATACAAAATACAAGCAGGAGAGCCACAATACGGTACGGCAGACAGGCGAAAGACAGGACGATGAGAACATCATGAGGACTGCCGTGCGATAAAAGCAATTAGACTTTGGACGAGGCTGTCAGCAACCCTCTCGTATCCGTCCCAACACTTCTTGACCTCCTTCCGAAATTTCAGGTTGTGCCTCCAGTCACTTTGGCGTCGTACAAGGTAAACACCTTTCTCGAAGTGGCCGAGACGTTTCAGAAAGAAATCGTTCTCGCATTGCGGTGTCCACCATGCCCCATCAAGACTTCCGCGCGCCCATGCACTTGGTTTGGGCCACCACGAGACGATACTGGTCTGCTCAGGATCGGATTCCTCTTCTTTGCCCAGCTGTCCGTGTCCTAAATCCGCACGTTCGTAAGGAAAGGACGCGACCAGCAGACAATACACACCTTGCTTCCCTTTCCCTTTCCCTTCTGTCTTCTTTTGGCCTGAATCGACAAATCAGTTAGGATGAAACGACACGGACAAGGTTACATACCAGTCCCGATATGATAAACGCCGCACAGAAGATCGATTTCACTATCAGAAAGCGCGTCGTGCCAATATGCATGTTGCGACGTTCCATCCCACAAACAATCCCCGACATCGTACATGTCTTCACTGAACCCCCGAAAGAAGTCGTCGTCTGAGACTTCTGACCTTGCCAGCCGGGCCATTACCCCGCCGTACTGCAAGGCAATGCGACCGCGCGGAGTATGCAGGAGCTGGAGATCGCGCTGGGTGGTGTACGCGTGATAGTCATGCTCGTCGAACTTATATTCGTGGGGACGAAATCCTAGACCGGAACTGGTATCTGCCTTGAAACCCTTAGGGCGATGACCGAACGGGGTTGGCGTCTCTGACTGCGGCATGATTTCGGCGCTAATATGAGCAAGCCAGAATCGGATGCCTCGAGCCAGCAAGTGTGCTACAACGTCCCTGATATCTGGACCCCACTGTGACGAAGGACCTCTACAAGGTCTGTCGCTCGTGGGATCAAGAGAACCTCGCTTCCGATCCCGCTGCCTTTTCGAACGAAGCACATAATAGTAAGCTTGCTGTGACGGGTTGCGCATGCTCTTGAGATACTCCCGCCCAATTTCGAAAGGGGAGAGTTTGCGGTCAAAGCGCCGAGGCTGATGACAGTCCAGGAGCTCCTATCAATATCATTGATGGTACGCGCCTCATTTGCACTGTCCGAAGAAGATGCCCAGTGTTTGCTCCAACCCTTTCTGCGAGA